>SJYO01016970.1:22464709-22726332 GCA_006410555.1 Capra ibex | reverse complement strand
CCCCCCCACACCAACCCCCCCCCCACATGTCCTCGTTATAACATCGTTTAAGTTATTTCCGAAATTTTTACCGGGTATAATTTTTTTTTTTTTTTTTTGGAAAATTTTTTCTGGGTCAACCCACTCCCCGTTCCCAAATGTCTTATTGTTGAAGACACCAACATTTAATGAAGGAGACACATGGAACAAAACCTTGGGAAGTAGTGGACACAGACGTCACTAATGACTAATCTACCGTCCTTTATCTTACGGTCAGACTGTCAACACGACCGTTAATGAGAATTTTAAACCCATCAAAAAATGAAACAAACTTCACGGGGGAGGAGGGGAAAATTTAAACTCCGGTATTCATGGGTGGGATGGGAAGAACTAAATGACCAACATTAACATAACATTAACCACATTTATTTTTAATTGACACGACCCTTCTTCACCCCTGTCCTTCTAGAAATTAAAAAAATTTATTTTTGCAAATTTGTTTTGTTTTGATTTTGTTGTACGGGTCGAGAAGGAGAATTGTAACGGAAGTGTGAAAGACCAGGGAAACGGATGTTAGAAGAAGGGGGTCTAGTAGTGTATCGATTGAGAAAGAACAGTAAGTTTAGAGTTATAGTGGTTTCGAGTTTATAGTGGACAAGTCTGTGTGACCCAGATTGGGGAAGGGATTTTATCGTGGGGGTTGGAATTAGTGAATAGAACGAAATAAAAAGAGGAAAGGTAAAAATGAATTGGAGAGTAAATAAATAACAGACAGAGAAGATTTTCCATTAGGAGGGATGTAGGGGTCGAGGAGCTACACACAGACAGTGTATCGTTTGTGAGTCAACTGGTGTTGCGTTAGTAACACTACGTGAACGTCTGTCACCATTGGTAGGAATAAATGAATTTACAAACGTTGTGTTACAAACAATTATATCTACTACAATAATAATAAAAATATTAGGAGAATTCTCACCGAAAAGGACTGGTTGGGTCCTTAGAGGACATAGTGGACGTAACCGTCCGACTAAGAAGTGGTGACACGGTCGACCCTTCAGGTTTTAAAGTCTACAAGTTTTGTTTATGTTTTCCAAATATTTAGTTAGATGTTACAGTTTCTTTAACTGTTTTTCTCAAGCTATTAGACTATGTAACTTTTATTTACACATAATTTATATGACATAAAACGTAATTGAATTAGTCATAATTTTTGTATAAAAATTTTTTAAGTACCCTTATCGGGACGTCTTTATTTACTGGTAATCACTGATGGTTACTTTTAGTCTCCGTGTGAACACAATATTCTAAATACTTACAAAAGTTCAGTACCTTTCTTTTTTACAGTCGAAAGTTGAGGATCGAAAGGTCATTTTCCTATATTTTGTCGTCACATTAATACAAGACGTCTACAACACGATTATTAAAAGGGTAACGTATACTTGAGTCGACTCATCACCCCCGCCCCCGTACCTCCCTTAACTATATAAGGATATAAGTCACCATAATCAAGTATTTCTTCACATTTCGTACAAGACGTTATGACGAACGTAAGGGTCTCAATTAAAGGTTACTTTGGTCTTTAAGTACCAGAAATAGTGGTCTATTATAGTATTCATTGTTTAAGGAAGTTTGATAAGTGGTATGAACTCAGCTCAACCAAAAAGGAAGAAAAAGACGGATGGTGAATTTTCTTATGTCAGGTTTTGCAAGGTAATGACTACGAGGCACTACTTAATCACCGTACAATTATGACTAAATATTTTTCTGTCTTTTCGTAATATTCAATAAGGAGGAGAACTTTTAAGAAAACGTTTATTTAGTCCCGAAAAAAAACAAACAAACAAACAAAATCTTTCAGCCAGAAAAAGGTGTAAGTCCGTTATTAAACCGAATAGTCCGACCTTAATCGACTTATTCCACAGATGTCGGGGCGATACTATCCTCGGAAGATACTCATAAATCGTGTCATAGGACTAAAGTCACAAGTTTCTTCTGAAAAGCAGAAGTTTCATTACGAAGAGGTGGTAGCTACCCAGTGTAAGAACAAAGTCCCGAGTGAGAGTAACTTTAGGACCATTTCTAGAAAGAAACTTTACCGAAAGAACCTCGTTGATATTGGGTTGTTCTGTCAATTGCGGTTCTTTCTCATTTGGTTGTACTGTTTCTTTTACTTCTTTATCCGTAACAGTATACCAAACCTAAAACCTAAAAAAAAAAGAGAAGAAACCGTAAAAAATGAAGCGAAAGGTCAAAAGAAAGGTCATCAACTTTTTGGGACTCTCTACGTTCTTGGGTTAAGAGGACTAAGTGCGACAACAAAAAGAGTTTTTACTTTTTGTCATTGTAGTCGAACTCCAGTTTGATCGGAGGACATGTAAATGAAGAAACTTCCATCACTGAAGAGATGAACGACTCGAGACCTACTCAACGGGATTTTGGGATTCACAGGAATCCCACAGGATTCTTCTCTAGAGTAAAAATTTTGACTTTGATTTTCCGTGAATGTCTGACTTATGTTTACATTTATAAGTAATGTTGAAATTAATTTATTCAAAATTATAATCCCATTGTACGTCTGAACTGAAGGGAAAAAAAATAAAAAGGATTCTTTTTATTTGACTTCACCCTTTCCTGTGTGACCAAAAGGAATATATAAAAGAATATATAAAGGAATGTATAAAAGAAGTTTGTTTTCAGACTTAGTTTAAAAAAGAAAGAATATAAACGGACACTTGTTTTAATTCATCTTTTTCGTTTAAGATTTTAGAAGTCTTATCCAAGTTTAAAAGTATAAAAGAGAAATCAAGGATATGTTTGTTTTGCCCCAAGAGTGAAATGAGGGCTCTTTTCCTTTACGAAAATATTTAAAGAGCCTTTGACTTTAGGACTCGTTCAGTTGGTGTACCCCTGCAAAGTCTATAGAAAAACACACCAAACAGGGTCTAGTCAGGGGAACGAACTATAATCACTGGACCCGAAGACACCTGTGGTCGAAGGATAACACAAAATAGTCGTGTCGGAGGATTTCATTTAACAACAAGATGTTTCATCACTTTGGGTTAGAACCGATGTTTGTGCGAGTTTGTGTGTGTTCGGAAGGTAGAGACCTGTTTGCTGTTAGGGTCGACAAAGACGGACCCTAGGCTCAAGAGCACCGGTTCGTGCGGGGGAAACTTCACCTCTCGTGGAGACGACTGGACGTAAAACGTTTGAAACGTGACAAAGAGATTCGGACTGGGGACTTGACTAACAGACTACTGATTAAGTGTACGATTCGAGCGCCATATAGTCATAGTGACCAGACGGACGCAAACAGTAATTCCCAAACATCATTTTTCTTTCTACTTTCCCTTTCCACATTATAATCTGGTCGTCGGTTTGTAGAATACTCACACAAAACTTTTACACTGAATATTCTCTTTATCCGTTGAGTAACATTTATACAGAAAGTTCAATCTTCCTTCCGGATATATAAAAGTTCCAGGGTTTAAAAGTAAGGAAAGAAAGGTTTGAGAACCGATGACAATTTTCACATGGAATACGTATTTGTCACAGTGACGATACACTCAAAGTTTTAACACATTCTTTCATTTCTAATTAAGTTATCACGAACGTAAACTTTGATTTGACGGGAAGACGAGGAGAACAACAGTGGTTTCATCAGATTGTCTTTAATTTCTACATATACCTACGAGGACTAACTTTTTCGATTCACCGAACACTTAATGGTTAAAAGGACTCAACAATCCTTTTGGAAAACAGAATGTACACATAAACCTTCCACTTTTTGTCTTATATAAAATTTCAAAGTAATGTTCTTTTATTAAAGTAATTCGTAGTGAAACAGGTGTTCTAAATACACGATAATTATGACACTTTCTATCAGACAACTCTATAGAACCGTTCACAACGTTACTTTAAGAAATCTCTTTATCATCCCGGAGATTGACACCTATTACCGAGAAACTTGTCGGAGACTTCTTGGTAAAGGTATCTGACCTGGTCAAGAAAATTTCCTCATGTATTGCTCTTCAGTTTATTTTCCCCACCCCGTTTTACTCTTCTAATTTTTCTCTCATTTTCTAATTTTCTCTCTTTCTTATATTCCTTTTAAGTTTTCCCTTTTTCTAGTTTTTCTCCTAATTGGTACAATGAACAACAAAAAGTCTTTAATTTTTTCATACCACCTATTCCTTAAACAAAGGAAAACCGGGTTCTTTTTACGGTTAATACCATCGATTTGACGGACCTAGTGTATAGTCGTACGAAACCTTTACACTCTTTACCTACCCTTTATATTTGTACCTCGTTATCGAATGTCAATACAATACTTAATTCGGTCTTTTTATAGTTCTAAATCAGTGACTTATTCGACGGTTGCAATTAAAAGGGACTACTTGAACTCGTTCTAGTCTTATCTTCGCTATCGTGACATCAAGGTACAAAACACGTTGTGAGGGTGACGGAAGTTCTTAGTTCAAGAAGTAAAAGAGTAGTTTGTTTGTTTGTTTTTTTTAGAGTCCGTTTCTCTTGTGTCAGTTGTTATTACAGTACTTTAGGGGAAAGTAAAGAACTAAAAATAAACTAGTCACGGGATCCAAGACTCAACTTTAGAGACTATGTCACTTTGGTCCATCGGTTGTGACGGTACATCTCAGTAAATTATCACCAGAAGCACATAATAATGGAAAACCGAAAAAATAATACAGTAAAACTATAGTCCTCAATTAGTTAATTTAAATGAAATTTTATATCTTTCACAAAGTCTAACATAATTAAAATAGTTTAACTAAACTTATAGAATTTTACCTCATAAATCAAATAGCAATTTATAGACATCCATAATCTGATCAACTAAAATCAGGACCACTTAAGTAACCGTCAAAAAAGTAATACAAAAAGGACCAGGTGTATAAAGGAAACCGAAAAAACCACCAACGACAACGACGAGGAAATCGAAGACAATTGGGTTTTGATTTCTAAAAAATTGGTGGTTTAGGATTAACGGTTTATGATGAACGAACTTTTTATGTTTTTGAGTCATTGAATCTTCGAGATTTTCTATTTTGATTCTTGATCATTTAGTACTTTCTCTTCGGTCCTATTTCTCTGTTTTAGTTTTTCAAATAAGATAATGGGATTACGGTTGACTTAAGGTTATTTTTATGTCTAAATTTAAGATTTAGTAAACCACCTTAATAAATTTGTTGACAAATACCGTAAATCCACGAGATTACTACATAAAGTATATAAGAAAGAGTTTGTGAGCTCCTCGTATATAAGGTCGTTGTGTCGACTTACCCTGAACTTCGTCGTCGTGAAAGGGGAGGAGAAAATACTTACTTGATACATTTTTAAAAGGTTTGAAGGGGTATACAAATCAAAATAAGTTTCAAGAGAATTTCCGTCCATCGTGTCTTAATGGTAGGTCTTTTCGTGTACTTAAAATATAATTAACGGGAGAAACGGTCACCAGTTTTCTTCGTGCGACGAAGACTCCACCCCAGTGATATTTGTGTGTCGAGTCCAGTCCTCGGTGTTATCGATGAACTGGAGGGCGACAGCGGTGAACACACGGGAAGCCACCCCGGCAACACCACCCTCGGTACTGGTTCGGTTCTTTTCTTCGACTTCCTCTGGTCCGGACCCACAAGTAACCTTCCTGACTACGACTTCGGCTTTGAGGTTATGAAACCGGTGGACTACGTTTCTCGACTGAGTAACCTTTTCTGGGACTACGACCCTTTCTAACTTACGCCCTCCTCTTCCTCTGTTGTCTCCTACTCTACCAACCTACCGTAGTGACTGAGCTACCTGTACTCAAACCCATTTGAGACCCTCAACCACTACCTGTCCCTCCGGACCGCACGACGTCAGGCTCCCCAACGTTTCTCAACCTGTGTTGACTCGTCGACTTGACTTGACTTAACTTCCTTATTCACCTTTCTATGACAATTAAACCCCTCGACCTCCCTCGATCCGTCTAAGATCTGAAAAATATCTCCGCGGAGAAAGATCAAACCAATATTTTCCATATCTTAGAATATATGTATATCATTATCTACTAGTATTCTTTTTATATAATCGAAACGAGAAGTAGGTAAAAAAATCTAGGAAACAGGATCTTAGATTGAAAAACTTGGTCGGAAATCCGAAGACTTTTACTGTTTCTTTTGCCTTCCAAAGATTCCTCCCAAAGATTCATCCATTTCCTTTGACTTCGACGACTTATAGACCTACTAATTACTAGGTTGTGTTTATTTGTCCTTCACGTTTACAGGACTCCATTACCCATGAACTTCACGATTCTTTCTCGTTCTTTCCGTCACACTAATCCCGACTTAATTACCCTCTTAATCTTGTTCTCCAACGTTTCTCTAGGTCTTCGGTCTAATATTTTAACTCAAATATAAAAAAAAAGATAACGTTGAGTTTCATTCTTTTTTCTTAGACGTAGTTTTTTATCGTATCCAAATCTATATACATAGTGTGTCTTTGTCTGTGTGTGTGTCTCTCTAATGTTTGGTCAGACTTTTTGTGACTTGAAACAAGATCCATACTCTCTTACAGTGATCTAAACTGGACGTAAATTTTATTAGTGACACCGACGACAAACCTTTTGTCTGTTCCCGTCTCACGATTCTAGTTTACACTAGTTTCTAGTGTAAACTTTCCATAACTCCATCTCCAGGTCCATGACTCTCTCTCGTTACTGGCGTAAGCTGACAATTGTTGTCTTTATTATTCTCCACTAATCTAAACTCTATATGAAAATTTCGATGATGTTACACGACTATTAAACCTACACGTCGTACTCTCTTTTTCTCTTCGGTTTTACTGAGGGTTAGACCCCCGTACTAGTTGGTCCATTTATCACAACGACAAATGAATCTATTCCTCGTAATTGATATCTACCTGAGTATGACTTTGGTTTCCTGTTATTTTTCAAGAGGAAGTCTATGCAATACAAACTTCACTCTTCCCGGTACACTGAACGAAACCGATTACTTTATACTGGTCTTCACTTTACACAGTGAGACTACTTACACATTTAAGTCCACCGTAGTGTTAAATGTACCAACCGTCACGCACACAATCAGAGAGTCGACACAGACTGAGAAACACTGGGGTACGATCGTCATTACGATACTTTGCCTTCCTTCTGAAACTCCCGTCCTAAAAGACTTAACAATTAACACCGGTATTTTACTCACATGTAAAGATAACTTTGGTGCACCTGATGTGTCAATATTCTGTATGAATAATTACCTGACTTTGGGGTCTAATGTATTTTATCTACACGATCTATTAATACTCAAGTATATTGTTTGATACGTTAAGACAAATAAGAACTAGTCTTTACCTGAATTCAATTAACTATGTAAAAATTATTTTATTTACTTTTGATAAATTCTAACCCGTTTTTTTTTAAGTCCCAAAGATGTTATTTTATCTTTTTTACTTACTCTTTTGGAGGTGTCACAAATATCTAAACTCACGAATGATTGACGATGGATGACAATATCATACTAAGACATACTTATTAGGAAATTTAAGTTCAAGTTACTACTTTGACAGTGTACTTTAAAAATAACTTTCCGGTAATCCAAAGTTCTTTAATAGAGTAAATGAAGAGTGTTCTCACGACATTTCCTACGTAATGATAGAGGAAAAGAATCGACTTTTTTGGTTCTACGTACTCCGAACTCAACGGATCGGTCCATTAGTCACCCTAAACCCCAACGTTTGTTCGAGAAAGACTTCGGTTCTGTCCGAACAAGAATAATATAGCGTCATCAAACTATCTTGACGTGACACTCGTGACAACAGTTTCCTCCGCTAACCTTTGGAGGATGGTAGTTTTCCCTTCACCAATTTACTTTGCAAACCTACCGTAGTGACTGAGTTACCTGTACTCAAACTCGTTCGAGGCCCTCAACCACTACCTGTCCCCCCGGACCACACGACATCAGGTACCCTAGCGTTTCTCAGTCTGTACTGACTCGTTGACTAGACTTGACTTGAATCACTTCATACCATGTATGTCGTTACCGGCGATTACGTCCTCTTGATATACTACATATCTCTTTCTAGAAATTTTTATACATCTTTATTTTGTTAGGTTATTGGTTCCTTTCTTTTGTGTCTTATCGTAAATAACTTATGACTCATGGGTTTTTTCCTACGTACGTATGTAGATATATGTGTAACGTATATAAAAATATACTTCTCTTTTAAAAACTCGTACTATATGGTCTCGGACATTTATCACCTCTCCGACCTTACTTCCTAACCCTCAGATCCCATTCTGTACCTTAATGAAAAGTAGTAGATGGTTCACACTATAATTGGGTGTAATAGTAGTGTTCTCGAGATCAATCTCATTAAAGAAAGGAGGTAGAAAAAACTCCAATCCAACGTACCGAACGAAACCAGTTAATTTACACTCGTCTATATTTTGCACAGAGTTGACTCGTCCTCAAAATTGTCGGTTACAAGTTGAATAGAACCGGGAAGAGGATGGGGTCCAAACATCTTTCATACACGTTTCTATTTCGAAGGTAGTCAGTCTCGAGGACTCACTGGTCCTACTCGTCTCGAGTAGCCTGTACATCTCTTTCAATCTTAATTTAGAAGTAACAGAAGTCAATACTTCTAAACTCTGACATACCCGTCGTAACAGGTCGAAGAGGACCGACTATGTTGTAGTCTTTCTTTAGGAGTACATTTGGATTATTAATGTAATCAAGAAAAATCATAAAAATCTACAAATTCTCTTTTTTTCTATGTAAACTTTTAATATTTAGTCAAGTAAATAATTTAATCCGTTTATAAATAACACCTGGTTTATATAGGGTCCGGTAGTATCCGTGTCCTCTTTATGGTAATTCATCCTCTCTGTTTTAGGGACCACAGTGTTAAATGTGTTTGTTCACTCGTTTTTTTGTAGTCCATTACCCCACGGGAACCTACTTTTATTTGACGTATCACAATGACCCTCCAGGTTCTCCGGAGACCCTTCTTTGGTGTAGTCGACTACCAACGGCAACACTACTGTCAAGAGTTGGGCGTTCCTTCAAAAGAAAAGTTGCAGAAGTATCAGAGGTTTAAAAGAGACGTAAAGTAAAGTTTAGTCTTATTGTGGTATTTTATTTATTTATTGTCCTTTGCCTTCCTACCCCACTATGTCTGCAGTCACTCCTTCGGACCCTTCCTGTCGGGAATAACCCTTTCACTTCCTGGTCTAAGCCAATGTGGACGTCTACCTTCGCTAGCTCAGGATTCACCTACGTCTTCGGTCGCAACCGTGGAGAGATTCGCCTTCTCCGGTGGTTACTTTTACATAGGGTATTTTGTAGTTAGTTCTATCGTCATTTTCCCCACTTTACAGATGTGTGCATTTTTGTTAACTTTTGTATAAACGGATTAATACATCTGTTTCTATAGTTCTACTCACGACTTTCCTCTACTTTTGCATCCTCTACGCCTTAGAGACGAGATTACCTTGGGTTGAGGTCCCGAGTATTGTACCGGAGTCCCTGTTTACGGTGGTTAATGTTGTTGTAATTTCTCAATTATTTCGGACACTTCACAAAGGTTTCTTTCCTCCTAGACTTTCTTCCTTCGGTGTTCAGACGAAAGTAGTCGTTAATGAGAAAGTATAAAAACATAGTTCGATTGAAATAATTTAGTAAGACGTTTCCAGTTCACCCCACACAGAAAGGACTTGATAAAAGTATAAAGTACTGTGTCTGATTCTTTGACCTATTGTATGTGACATAAAGGTTTCTGACCTTCTGTAACTGCGGGTTCACCACTAAAGGACACCACACTATAACCAGTGAATCTGTTATCCCAAAATACGTTACAACACACACACATCATTGAGTCGGTTAAGGAAAAAACACGAACTTTTAGAAGGTCAATGGTCGACAGTCTTTGTGTTAAATTGACGAATAGTAATGTCTTTACTTAATTAAGGTTAAGTAGAGACGTCGTCCTCCCGTAGTCTAGGAGTCCAACGGTATCAATTGTGAAAAAGAATTTACTTTATTTGCTAAGTGTTCCGTATTATAGGTAAATCGACGATCCTATTATTACATACTCTATAGGCTCAAGAGAAGGAGTTCTACAGACGAAAAGGGACTATGACTTTGTTCCGAACTTCGGGACTTTATGACTGGTCAAGTTTTCTCTTGGGGTTTTAAATTTAGAAATGTTATTAAGACTTTCACCGTTAATTTGTTGTCCCGTAATATAAACACATCTTAGTAAGTAGGTTTTAAAAACTTTAAAAGTGTTTATAGAGTTAAAAGAAAGTCGGAGGGATTGTTCATCTGTGACAGACGGTATAATAGGAGTCACGTTTCTCTGATTCTTTTGGTTTTATAATGGTCACTCATACAAACCAAAGACAAAGAGAGTCAAGTCAAGTCAACGAGTCAGTACGGCCTGAGAGACACTGGGGTACCTGATGTCGTACGGTCATGGGCAGGTAGTGGTTGAGGGCTTCGAACGAGTTTGAATACAGGTGGCTCAGCAACTGTGGTAGGTTGGTAGAGTAGGAGACAACAGGGGAAGAGGAGGATGGAAGTTTTAGAAAGGGTCGTAGTCCCAGAAAAGGTTACACAGTCAAGAAGTGTAGTCCACCGGTTTCATAACCTCGAAGTCGAAGTCGTAATCAGGAAGGTTACTTATAAGTCCTGAGTAAAGGAAATGGTAACCGACCAACCTAGAGGAACGTCGGGTTCCCTGAGAGTTCTCAGAAGAGGTTGTGGTGTCAAGTTTTCGTAGATAAGAAACCCGAAGTCCGAAGGGACCATCGAGTAGACCATTTGTTAGACGAATGTTACACCCTCTGGACCCAAGTTAGGGACCCAACCCTTCTAGGGGACCTCTTCCCTTGCTGATGGATGAGGTCATAAGACCGGACCTCTTAGGGTAACTGACATATCAGACACCTCAGCGTTTCTCAGTCTGTGTTGACTCGTTGAAAATGAAAGACAATTAAATCTACTCGACAAAAATTTTTAGAGAGATGAAAAGATACCAAAGATTAAAAAAAATTACCAGGCAATCATAAAAATGTTGCTTTTGTAGTAAAAATTACAACACTTATGATTGTCTGTAACGATGGGGATATTATCTGGTTCCCGAAGGGTCCACCGTGTCACCATTTCTTAGATAGACGGTTATATCCTCTGGGTTCTCTGTGTCCAAACTAGAGACCTAACCCTTCTGGAGGACCTCCTCCTTTACCGTTGAGTGAGATCATAAGAACGGACCTTTTAAGGTACCTGTCTTTTCAGACCACCCGACGTCAGGTACCCGGGTGTGTTTACAACCTGTGTCGACTCGTTGACTCTTGTGTGTACATGTTATCTGGTTCATTCCTTTCGTCATTATAGAAAAGAAACAAAACGAAAGTAGTTGGGTAACCGGAGTCACGGTGTGTGTGTGTGTGTGTGTGTGTTGTGTGTGTGTGTGTGTGTGTGTGTAGAAGTGATTCATCTCATAGTCCAGGAAATAGATGAGGGTCACCCCTACCTTTCTCTTAATTGTAAAGCACCTTCAAGTGAAATACGTTCAGACACAACTTTGTGTATCTTAATTGAGTTAATTAGAGTGATAGGATACTTAAGAATAAGTGAAATAAAACTCTTACCGTCGAGTCTGTTTGATAACGAACCTCCCTTATTCATTTATTAATATCCTCTAACTTAGTCATAACTTTAGGTGTAGATCCATAAGTGTCGGTATGAGAAAGGTCCTGTTGTGCATGCTCAGTTCAGAGTGATACAATGGAGGGTCCTAGAGGTCAGGACGTAGGGAGGTTGTGCAGGAGGTACTTCCTACTTTTAATCTATGACAGGAAGGAGACGAACTTTCAGGAGTCAGGGAAGGGTGACGTATGTCTTAGTTTAGGTTCGGGGAATGACACCGGTCATCTCCGGGACCGTACTGGGTCGGGTCCGGTCGGAGTAAAAAGGTGAGACGTATGGTATACGTTCCTGGATTAAAGTCATGAAGTTTGTTCGTTTTAAGTAAGAGTTTGGGTCCGGTAGTGTTAACGACACGGGAGACAAATCTTTTACAGCGAGAAGGGAAGAGCTCTCAGTGACAAAGAGTAAAAGACGGTCCGAAAGGGATTTCCGAGTCAGATTCAGCCAGGACAATTAGAGAGAAACGTAGAATAAGAAAAGGAAGGGCTGTGAGTCGTGCTAAAGATTAATATACAAACGAAGAAGAAAGTAAATAAATAAATAAAGCCGACGTGAACCAGAAACAACGACGCACACCCGAAAGAGATCAACACCGTTCTTCCCCGATGAGCGATCAACACCACACGCCCGAAGGGTAACACCACCGCAGAGAACAAAGTCTCGCACCCGAGATCCCACGCACCCGAAGCCCTCAACGTCGCTAACCCGAGGTAACGAGACACCACACACCCTAGAAGGGCCTCGTCACAGGGGACGTAACTGTCTTTACCTAAGAATTGGTGGCCTGATGTTCCCTTCGGGATACACAAACGAAGAAATAAGTACATGTAGATGGAAGGGATGTACTCGAAGACTTCAGTCCTTGGTGATAAACAACTTGTTTTGTAGTATCTGTTATTTTGTTAAGGACCGACCGTCTTCTGAGAGTTCCTCACAAATGGTTTATTTACTTATTTTCCCAATCTTGAGTCTAGAGTCACCGAGGGTCAAGTGTAAGATTGACAATCGTATTATAACTCGTAAACGGAGTGACAGTAGAGTTCTCACACAGTCACCATAACGATCTTGGGTCACTAAGAAGGGAGGGATAGATACGGGACCTAAAGTGACCCAAGATGACTGGGGTCATAGACTGACGTTGTGTTAACTTTCTTCAACCCCGAGAAAGTCGTTTCTTCTCTCTACCCTTGGTGGTAAATCCAGCAGTTTGTCATTTGGTGGAGGACGGGACCTAGTACTCCAATTTTCAGGGGTCTGAACACGGACGTTTTTAAGTGAGTGAGAAAGAGGGGGCTGTTTATGTGCAAGGATATTTTAGATTTGGGTTTTCTTGCTCTTTACGAAGAGGAGGGTTTTGGGACTATAGGCGTTATTGACGAGGAGTGACGGTAGTATGTGACAATTCACAGTTAGAACGTTACTCTATCGGGAGACACATATTTGTACTTAATCTCTGGTGACAGAGACTGACTGGAAATGACATGAAGGAAACGTAGAATCTTTGTATGGACAAAATGGTACTGTTTTTAACGGGACTATTTACTCGGTAGTAGTCATTCTTAAAAAACCTCGTCTCCAGTCGAATAATAAAAGAACAAACACTGAAGTCAGAGTAATAAAACCCTTGGGAGTCACTATTCTCTCTTAGTAAATTTTTGGTACTGGTATGTACCGTTTCTTTTTTTCTTTGATACTTATACAGAAGAGTTATTCAATATAAGTGTATTTTCTCGATAAAAAACTGAAGAGATAAGTATCCGTAATTTTTATTAAGGAGTAATAAAATCGTTGAACCGATCCAATAACACCTTCAATTTTCAGGTCCTCGTGTAAACTATTAGACGTATAATACTGGTTCCACTAATTGATTATTTTAGTTATCGATTCTAAATAAGTAACGGGTGGTAGACGGTCCGTATAAGTTCTATGGTAAATTGGGAGATATCTCAGGTTATTTCTTTAGTAGTGGTAAAAAACAAGAAATCTCATTAAATTTAATCAAATCTCTTTAATCTACTGAATAATCGTCGTGTTTAAAAAATTAACGGTTACCTCTTAAGTTTTGGATCCAGATCGTAAGAATTTTAGATATCGTAATCCGATGTGACGGAAGTCTTTTGATGAAAATCTCGTCATACAGTAAGAATTTCTGCACTCCTACGTTTCCATACCCTCTTACCAAAAGAGTCTTCTAACAGGGGATATGAAACATTGGGACAGTTCAGATCCTCGAACCCCAGGTAAAAGATACATAGAGACTTTAGAGATCCGTCTCTACAGTAGAGAAGAGGCCACACGTCACCTAGGGTAAAGTCAAGAGTAGGGGTCGTGGTTTTCTGTCGAAAGGTTTTACTAGAAAGGTTGGTACATACAGACTAACATAAAGGGGGACGAAATTTTGTGATGGTACACATTCTATCGATAAAATGTCCCTTGAACGAGTCCCTCGAGCACGAGCCACGAGACACTACTGGATCCCCTCCCTCCAAGTCCTCCCTCCCCTCTATTTATATGTATACCGCTAAATGAAGTAACATGTCGTCTTTGATTGTGTGACGTTTCGTTAATATGGAGTTAATTTTTTTTTAGGCTCAGATCGTCAGAGTATCCATGATTCCTCCTTCGAGAATCTTACGTCCGGGGAAGTCCCGGGACGTTCTGAATCGGAGAAGGTAGGAGAGGTCGTCGGAAAGGATTGCCCGTTACGACTTTTAGGGGGATTTTCTTGGTCAGGTCAGAGGGCAGGTGAGTCAGGGGCACGCACTCGGTGGTTCGTGTCGGCTTATTTCAGTAGGACGGGAGAGGACCCACGAGTTCCAACGAGGTGTAGGACAGACACAGGGTACTATCCAGGGAGTGACGAGGTGCTTCGACAAAATTTACAGACGGAGGAGGGTGACACGAGTCGAAGTCCTTTGTGTCTTCGTCGTCTCCACTTGAGGACGTAGAAGCACCAGAGGAGTAGGTGGGTGGTTATACAGATATAAGAAGGAATGAAAGGAATGAATTCATCTTTTACAAAATTCTCGACGAGAAACAGGACTTATTTCGGACAGGGATTGACTAAGGTAAGGATGATATTAAGTGTGTGGGAACTCCCCCTCTAGGAGGAAGTCTTCTAGTGCAACCCTATCAAACTCTGTGAGAAGTAAGTAAATAAATAAGTTGTCCGTCCGTGACTCATGAGTAAACCCCTGTGTGCACCCTGATCCATGAACCCATGGATAGTCCTTATGGTTCCTCACCCAGATACTTTTTCTCTCTTGATCGAATATAGTGACCGTAAACCGTTCTTGGGATTTAGCTCAAGAAATAGGGATAGAAGAGCATATAGTAGATTGTGACTGACTTCCAGGTACTCACGAACAGGTTCCGGTTCCGAACAGGTTCTGGAGACCTAGAGGAACGCATTTATAACGGTGAACAGTAAACAACTACAGACTCCGGTCGAGAGGAATGAGGGTCCACCGCGATCACCATTTCTGGAACGGACGGTTACGTCTTCCGGGTTCCTTACGTACAATATAGAGACCCAGTCTTTCAAGGGGACCTCCTCCCGTACCGTTGAGAGAGGTTATAAGGACGGACCCCTTAGGGTACCCGTCTCCTTGGACCACCCGATGTCGGATATCCCAGTGTTTCTTAGACTGTGTTGACTTCGCTGAAGTACAAGGAATGAGTATTTACTAATCTGTGGTTTTTTGGTCTAAGAGTCTTACTAACTCCGGGTTTAGAAGTGGCGGTTTTGCCTAAAGGAAGGTTTCTCTAGAGTCAAGGTATTTCGTTAATACATCAAACTCCTCACTAAGTAGGTACCGTACAGGTGTGTTTCCCGTAATTAATTAGGTAGGACGGGGGTAAATTCAGAGAAAGATTTAAGTGTTGGTCACTGGACCAGTTAATGTGACCAAGACATACGGTTGTGATTACTTCTAGGGAAGATTGTTTCCTACAAGAGGTTTATAGATTCACACACACTTGTACGTAAAAGTTTGACCCGATTAATTTTCGGATTTCGTTATACAAACAAAGGTAGTGTTCTCGTTTTACACAGTCAAAGATCCTTTTAACGACAATTCCTTACTGAGTCGTCAATTATAAGTATAAGGTGACAAATTATTAAAATTCGAGATTTAAAGTCAAAAATGTAAATTCCAAAAATCTAGTTTCACATATTGATGTGCCTGTTTCCCCTTCGCGAAGTGTGTTTCGGTTCAAACTTGAGTCAACTTACGACTCTCAAGTTTCAGGACTCCCGACGGACAGGGCCTCCCACTCTCATCCCTAGGGTTGATCCCAATCCTGACCCCCTTTAGTCTCGGGGCTATGGGACCTCTACCTAATCTACGGTTTTCTTCAGTCCCCTTTTACTAGATATCTCTGAAAGTTGTATTCTTTATGTTCGTCTCATTGTCTAGAGTCTCTGTACATCTTTATTCTCTTCCCGTATTTCTTCATAGTTTTTCTCCATACTCGGTGTATACCGTTCAAGACTCTAGTCCTTCCTTCCCTTTCACTATACATTCTAGTCAAGGATAACTCATTAGGGTGCCGGACCATCGTAAAGAGAGCACACAACCCTCACTTACTAAAAGGGAAATTTATGAAGCAAAAGTTGAACTCAGACCGTACTCCTATCCAACTGTATTACTTCACTCATGACGTTCGTCCTAAACGTCTCTCTATCATTGTTTGTCAAGGTGGTGGTCTAACTTACCTTCAGTTTCAGACGAAGACGACAAAGACTACCACACACTGGAGTGGGTTTGACTACATGTTAAGACCTGGAGTCAGGCAAATAGATATTTAACCCCGAATATTACCGGTAGAGTGTCCTAAAACACTTCTAATTCGATCTAATGTCCTCATCCGTAGGTCATTCCTAATGGAAGGAGAGGAACATAATAAAAACCTTATTTATTAACAGTCTTTTCCCCTTTGTATAACTGAACCTTCCTACGCACAGGCACGAATTTTCTGGAATTCCATAAATTTCTTAAACCTGTAAAATAGATGTCATGACACTCAGGAACCTCAAAAATTGTTACTCGAGTCTACTAAACAAGAGTCCACCGTGATCACCGTTTCTTGGACGGACAGTTACGTCCTCCATATTCTCCGTACCCAAGCTAGGGACCCAGTCCTTCTAAGGGACCTCTTCCTTTACCGCTGGGTAAGGTCATACGGACGGACCTCTTAGGGTACCTGTCACCTCAGGTCTGGTACCTGAAAATTCTAGGTCCGGAGTACCACCCTCCACTTACCATCTGATCGTTCGCTTCGAAGAGACATAATATCGGTGAGGGGTACCGAGTGTTCTGACAGATTCAAGATGGAGGACAGTCTAGTCACTACCGTAACCTAAGAGTATCCTCGTACCTGGGATGACACTTGACTCGTACGTTCCCTAGATCCACACTCGAAGAGTTCTCTTAGTAGGGTTTTGGTACGGGAGACGGATGGGCCGGGCACCTTTTTGACAGAAGGTACTTTGGTTAGGGACCACGGTTTTTCCCATCCCTGACGACCAAATTAGATTTTCCTTAATCTAATCTTCACTTCGTATTCGAAACTACTAAGATGTAAAGGTGCAACAATAATTATGACGTAAGTGGTCAAGGGGGGGTTTTTTAGTTACAACCCGTTCAAAAAGTATTGACAAATAAGTAATATTTATCATTTATAAATGACGTGAAAAAATGTCCTTTCTGTAAAAATGTTGTGTAGAAACAACCAACTCCGACGTTGTGCTTCTAACGAGAAGAGAGCTAGGTAGTGGGGGATTCTGGTTGCATCCTTGATTTGAGTCATGATACAGATCAGAGTGATTGAGTGATGTAGTATCAAGAATTGAGATTTTCCTTACATAAACACGGATGGAGTAAGTACCAAGGTTCTTATCTTTCTTTATTTATTGTGACGGAAGGTGGTAGGACAAGGAGACTTGTAGAGTTTTTTGTTTAAATAACTGTAAGATTTTACAGTGGTGTGTTTGTATACATTTGGAGTCAAGGATAGTGGAAAGGTGTAACCTATAATAACATATTAAATTTTCATGTACTCTCGGTTGTACCTGTAGTCATAACGACGGGACGGAAAGTATCTTTTCTCTTCTTACATTTGCATCAGTAAATTTTTCCTAATAAGAGCTTGTACAAGAGAGTAGTTTTCCCCGTTCGGCCCACAACCAACAGGTCGTTTACCGTTTGCAGTGACGTAAGATGGTGTTACTTAGTACCCGACGCTTTTTATTTCGTGGACGTTTTTATCTTAAGACGAAGACAAAGATCCCGGGACCTGAAACGGTTTCGTAGGCACTCCATGTGTCATAACGTGAGACTATTCGTCGATACCCTTACGCGTGGTGAAGAAGCGGGGTGGGGGGTGGGGGTGGGTTCCAACCGAAGGCTTACTTTTATTTGACCCGTTTACAGTGTGTGGAGAAGGTGTGACTCTTTCTTTTGTTCGAAAGGTGGACCTAAAGGGGTGGGAGGGTAGGACAATCGTTCTGCACAGGTGGGTCCTGCATATAACTGTTGGCTTAATGTCTACTCCCATTCTATTGTTTATTAAATAACCCCTGCAGGTAATGTAGATCAGATTGAAGGATTTTTGACACCGTGAATAAGAATATAGGTAAAGGTCACACAGTTTCTGAGGAGGCAAGGACGAAGTACCTCGCTCGTCAAAATTTCAACAGCTTCACAGTCGTAGCCTGCAGTTTGAACAAGATGAAAGAAGAGGCTGATTATAAAAGTCTTACAAGACGAATGGGTTTGGTCAATTTTATTTAGTGTGTGTGTGTGTGTGTGTGTGTGTGTGTGTTTACCTTACAAAATCGAGGAACTAGTAGACGTGATCTCAACCCTATAAACTATACATCGGTACAATTTAGTAACGGAATTTTACAACGTAAACAGAAAATAACAAGGCCTAGAAGGAAAAGAGGTGACGAAAACAAACTGTGCAAGTTTTCTTAAACTTTGGTTGATGACCTCTTTCTTTTAGTTAGTAAGAGGAAACAGAGGACAGCTCTGACGGGGGGGTTCTCCCATTAAAAAAAAAAGACTCTTCTAAGAAGTACAGATCCGACACCTCTGGCCTTTGTCCCGGTCAAATGCGAGGTTCACCTGTCAAGTGAATACGCTATAGACCGAACTCTATTACTTTCCGTGGACATTCCTTTGTGTGCGTCGAAAAGTCCAGTCCGACCCTGTTAAGTGTCGTTCCCCGTTTTAGTCGATGTCCGACTGTTACAGTATAAATTATGGCCCCATAGTTTCCTAGCTCTGATTATAAAAATAAGGACTCTGTTCAAACTGTCTTGAGACACAGGACCCCTAATATGGGGTATACTAGGAACTCGACTGGAGTAATTCTTGTACACAAAGATTACGGTCCCCAATAAAGCAAACCCGGTTGTGAACACAAAATGGATCACCGTTAGTCGAAAGTGCAGAGTCGTTAATTATTGGCGTTCTCCAACAACTGTAGTCAATTCTTTTATTAATATGTTCCTTCGGGAACGACCTTGTTGGTCGACCGAAACGGTGTTTTAACTATGGCCCTACCTTCCGAATTAGTACAACCGTCGAGGGGAAAGAGGTCCTTCTCAATTTCACAAAGTGAGAAGGTCCTTATTAGTGAGGGATCTTTCAGGTTCCGAATGAAACAGGTATGACGGGTATAACTATCGGGCACTGTCCCAGGTATGACATCGGGCACCACGATATCCACCCACCTGTTATTCTGACTCTTCAGCCGTCTGACAGGTTCGAGAAGTACACTAGATCAGAGACTGACGTCGACCGGCTGTGGCACCACCATCCAAGGTCCGGGGG
The DNA here is from genome assembly GCA_006410555.1 of Capra ibex. Taxonomy (NCBI): domain Eukaryota; kingdom Metazoa; phylum Chordata; class Mammalia; order Artiodactyla; family Bovidae; genus Capra; species Capra ibex. Next base: position 22,706,789 of record SJYO01016970.1, on the reverse strand, counting down.
TCACTCTCCGCTCTCGCGCATCAGTCAGACCCCAACTACCCCATGGGGCGGCACCAACCAGTCTTCAGGGTAATGGATTTTATTTGTCCGTCTACCCCTTCTTCACTCTTACGTCCCTCCTGGTCTGGGATGGGACATCGACTTCCCTATTGACCTTTTCCGGTTCAAACTAAAGAAACCTTTAGACGACACTCTCCCGGCAGGGCTTCTCCCATTGGAGTTAAGTTTCACCGTCTCGATAATGTAGTACGGGTCACTATTGTAGCCTGACGTCAAAGTCTTTCTTCCTCTCTCCCACCTTCTCTCGTCTGTGGTACGGGGATCACTATTCTAGTCCGACCTTTAAGTTCCTTCCTCCCTGTGTCCCTGTCTTCCTACCTTCTTCCCTCTTTAACATTGAAGTAAAACTTATTACAAATTGGTACAATATTGACCCTCACAGTGCACAGTAAAATTTGTCCGTAAACGAATATAACAAAAATTCACTGTACTTAGATTTAGTTTAAGAAAAACACATAAAACTCTAGAAACAGAAAAAAGTATCGCAAGGGAGAGTTCTTTTAATGAAAGGAATACAACCGGTAGGAAGTCATCAATCTTTATTTCATGAGGAAGAGACTGTAAGGGAACACAAAAGGGGTAGGAAGAATGACACGTTAATTGTGAACCAGCGGATGAAACTTAACACTCACAAGACTCTCCTCACTTGATGACTAAGAATATAAGAGTCGGGGATTGTCAAGAATCGTGAATAGTCCGTCTACTAAGAAGTTTATTGAAGGAGGTGAATGGATTAGGAAAGTAAAGAAGAGGTTTGATTGTAAAAGTATTCTTCACAGTTTTTTTTTTTTTTTCGGACTTTACGTTTGTATAATATTCTTCAGGCAAACCATAAAATTTATTGGGACCTCTCGTTCGCTTGAAAATTTTTTTGTTTTGACATTATTGTCTTGTTGAAAGACTAATCGTGCCACTGCTCAAAGTGTTTGAGTCCGAGCGACTGGGAATGTTGTGTGACACTACCTTCGTTCACCTATTAATTAAAACGTCGACCTTTTGACGGTGGGTTCTTGCCTTCACTAAAAAGAGTCGAAGCATGTTCAGCCACCGTCCCGAGTTTTTCGTTAGCGTCTTCTTTATCTGACGACCCATTTCTCGAAGTGGACGAGTGTTTCATAAAGTTACGTCCCCGGGTGGTGCCGTGTTATGAAGGTAGGATCAGGGAGACATAAAATCCTTCAGACTTCGTATATCTCTACTTTTGCGTGTTTATTTTCGTTCTGCTCTCCCGTCATTACCTTGAGTTGGAACTGATCTCCGGAGACAATGGGTGATTCCATTAAGTCTGGTGTCTTAGGACCTACCTCCACGTCCTCCCTCCCTACTTAGAACGTAAGGTCTTTCGAAGGATTTAATCTAAGGTTTTGGTCACTCCGGTGTTAGGGGAAACCCTTCCCAAACGTATTAGGAGTATCGATTTGTTTTAGAAGAATTTTGTTTCGAAATTTGACTAGGTAGAAGTTAATCGGGGTTTTCTGGTTTTTTTCCCCCCTACCCCATTCTTTTGTTTTCTCTTAGACAAGTGGTGGAAGATACCTAGTGCGAAAGAAGGAGGTCAGGAGGAGTGGAGGGGGAAGAGGTGTGTGGGTTCAGAGACACGAGGAAAAGGAACAGAGGGAAGTGAACTCAAGAACACATTCTACACACTTGGCTACCCTACCCCCCGGTCACATCCCGTTCGTTGTGTCACCAAGGGTTTAAAATTTTCTGTAAGGTTCCCTAGATTTAAAAGAACTCGAACTTTTAAAAGTTTTAGAGATTTTAATATAAGTTTTTTTTATTAATGTACAAAGTCTCGTATCAAGACAAAAGAACCCCTAATTCCTTTTACTCTCAGTGTTTCATTTCCTTCTTAGTTATCCTAAGGGTCGAGATCCTCCTACTTTCAGTGGTCTTGAACCCGAGAGTATATTATGATAGATGTCATTCAACTAATGAAGTAAAAGAGTAAATTTTTTTGGATTTGTATTACGTTTTCCGTAAATAAAGGACTTACAAGAAGGTGGATATGATCCACCAAAAAAAAAAAAAAAAAACGGAGAGAAACTCGAGTATATCCACTAAAATACTATACGACCCTTTAAAACATTTCCAGTCAACTATATGATTAAATAATTTATAAAAGAAAATCGGGTTTAATGATTACAGATAATCTTCTTTTTTCAGAAATTTTGTCTCCAACGAGTCATGGTTTGTGTTAGGAAAGTTTAGTCCTCATGGAGGAACATACGGTCGGATTACCTGTTCTCACCTATTCCTTTCATTTTTATAATTTTTACATGGTAAACCCCCTTGGGAGGATATGACAACTACCCCTACATTTAACCATGTCGGTGATACCTTTTGTCATACCTCTAAGGAATTTTTTTTTTTTTTAGGGTGAGGACCTGTATATAGGTCTCTTTTGGTATCAAGTTCTTCTATGTACGTGGGGTCACAAGTGACGTCGTGATAAATGTTATCGGTTCTATACTTTCGATGGATTTACACGTACCTGTCTACTTGTCGATTTCTTTTACACCATGTATATATGTTTCCTTATAATGAGTTGACAATTTTTCTTACTTTATTACGGTAAACGTCGTTGTACCTATCTGGACCTCTAATAGTATGATTCACTTCATTCAGTCTCTTTCTGTTCATAGTCTACTATACTTCTTAGAATTTTTTACTATGTCACTTGAATAAATGTTTTATTTTTATCTGAATGTCTGAATCTCTTACTTAAATGTCGATAATCTTCCCTTAACATCCGTCCCTCCCTATCTGACTTTCAAACTCTAACTATATATGTGTGACGATATAAATTTTATATATTGGTTATGTCTGGACGACATCTCTAGTTATGTGACATTATTGGATTTATCCTTTTCTTATTTATATCGATATCATATAGACTTATTAAAACGATATGTAGACTTTGATTGTGTTGTAACAATTAGTTGATGTGGGGTTATTTTTTATTTTTTATTTTAAAATTCATACTATCAAAATTACTTTCCCCTAAAATTGTGTCCCGTGTTTATAAAATGACACATTTATTAGACACGATTCAAAAAACGTTTTTCGTGAATCCTTTTCGTTGAAACATTGATATAGTTTAGTCTCTTCTTTTTATATGTCACAATGACCTATTTTTTCTTTATATAAAAATTATCACAAGAAGTACTTCGATGATGAACTTTAAGACAATTGCCATATAGTGAAATTCCTTCTTTACCATGTGAGATACGTGGTAATGTCCACTTCTCATTCTCGTTTTAAAATAAGTTTTGCACGGGTGAGAGGGTACTCGATATACATGTAAAAACACTATTCGAAAAATTAGGAGACGGTATATAGAAAACAAATGTTTTGAAACTTCCGTCATTATTGAAACAGGTACCCCTTTTTATGTACTTCTGGGATTTTCTCTTCTTTACTCAGGAAGGCTCTTCGTTTTAAGTTGAATACGACAAAAACATCGTTGAATAACCTCAACGACTTAATCTTTTATGGAATCCTGTCCTTCTGGAACTTTGTAATAGATGACTACCTACCTCTTCTATGCCATAGTAGAGGTTCCGGTATAAGATCCCGTTTCCTTTCTCTCAAGGAATTTCCACGGTCCCGTGTCATAGGACTTCTGTAGGACCCAGGACTAGGTTAGTCCTCCTCACTGACGACACACTTACCTTGTTCTTCCTACGAACAATCCAGGAGGACAGCGATAATGGTTACAGTGTGTGGCCTTTGATCACTGTCGAGGATATAGTCGTCGACGGGAATCGAGTCGTCGGGTTATAAAGGTCTCCGATTACACTCCTTTATTTCTCCTGGTCTCTGGGTAATAGGGAGACTGAAGGGACTCGTTCGGGTTCTCTGTCTATTAGAGGGTACTGAAAAAGAAAGGTAACTCTATCAGTGTGTAACATTGGTACTGAAGAAAGAGTCCTTAACATATTTCTACCTCTTTCTTCGTGATTATGCTGGGATGTAAACGAGACTTTACCTTCGATTACTTACTACTATTGATTGTGTTAATTAAAGTTACAAAGTACGACTCTTTTGCACTCTACATATATGTAGTAAAATGATTGAAGAATAAATTTTTAGTTTTTCCTTTAGACACAATCCTTTCTTTTTATTGATATAGTTATGTTTTACATAATGAAAGGGGATTGTATTAAATTTTGGAGTTAAGAGACACCTTCCCAGGATAATGTGAAAATACATGCAAAGAAACTTTCGTTAAAATGATAAGGTACACCAAGTTCCCTTCGATACCTTTAAAGAAAAACGACGTGTTTCAATCCTTTGCTTGAAGAATCTTGAGGGGGTTATACCAGTGTCTTACAGAAGGTCAGTATAAAATTTCTTATAACAGTCCTAGAAAAAGTATTTACGAAAAGGATATCGTTTAACATTAAGTTTCGGATTTTATTTTAGAAGTGACCAACGTTTCACCCCAAAAAAGGAGTATTCGATAGTCATTCCATAAAGATGATGTCCGGTGAAAGCGGACTAAAATAAAAAATTAAACTCTATCTTCTTTGTGTTAGCGGACCAAAAGTGTTTATTAAAGTTTCTTTTTGTTTTTATGAGTCCCGATGAGTCAAGACAGTTGACTTGTGGTCAGTATAAGAATAATTTACAGTCTATTCAGGTCCTTGTCGTTACTTGTTCTTTTAATAAGGAAAAGATTTCTATAGACAGACAGAGGAACCCTTCCCTCTGTCCTCCTCCTAAAAAAAAATTGAAAATCAACTCATGTTGAGATTCCACTTCGTATATTTTTTTTTAGATAATTTATATAACCATTTATAAAGGGTCTACAGTAAAGATTTAACAAAATACCTGTTGGAAATTTTTATTTAAGTTTGGAATCTTAGTAGTTGGCCCTGAAGACGGCCAAGGAATCAGTAAGGGTAATAATCTTCGAAAAAACTTCTAGGAAAATTTGAGTAAGAGTTCAAAGTCTTAAGGTTTATCCAACAAATATAGAACTAACCTTCTAATATACCAAGTCCTTTTTGATTGAAATGTTAACGAAGTACGGCATAAAGAACTTAATTAAAAGGATAACATTCTAATTTATATTTTCTAATTTTTTTTTTTTTGACACTCGGTTTAATTCTAAATGTAAATTTTGTTACACAGACCTTTTATAAACAGAACCGAATGCACAATACTAAAACGGTAGTCAATTTTCACGAGTCTCGAATAGTCTTTAGATTTTACTAAATCGTATAATACCACATGCAGATCCGTGAAGAAAAAAGGAATCGTCCTTAGGACCAAGTACAGAAATAAAAGAAAAAACGAGAATTCATTAGTCTACAAGAAGATTGAATTGTAAATGATTATGTGTAAATCAACGTAAAACCTTTTGGTGACACTCAATATCGAAACATACTATGTCTCCAAAATAAAATTATCGAAGATGTGAAAAGAATTTTTAGATTACTAAAATTTGAAAATTTTAGACCTATATTAAATAAAGGTCTTGGTTTGTTTTTAAGGTTTACAAATACGTTCACATAAAAAGTTATGCCCACGATGACTTGAATAGACTATCAATTTAAAGTCGTTGATATAAAAATTCCGTAATGGATTTGGATTTGAATTTGTCACCTCTGAAAAGACTTTTACAACAGAAGTCTAAGTTTACGGAATCCTTAATAGGACGTCAACTAATCGTAGATTTATTAATCTAAAAAAAACGGGAGAGACAAACTTTCGACATTCTTCCTTCAACGGAATTCCGTCTTCAAAGAGAATTCCATTCCTACTACTGGAAGAGTGGGTGGGTCTCAATTCCTTCCCGTACCGACTGGAGACGGATTGGTCTTTCTTTTGATCATGTACATTGTATAGGTCGGTTTATGTATGAATCAGACAACCGGTTTTTCAAACAAGTCCAACAAGACATGTAAATTTTTGGGTTTGTCTTTTTGAGTTTACTTTAAAAATCGGTTGAGTTTAAAAAGAAATTACAATTAGGAATCGATTGTAAAAATTCATCGAGACAAAGTACGCACTACTTTTTCATTCTCACGGTCTGTTCACACCAAGTATACCATGTATGTAAAGGTTCTAAATAAACTTTTTTCGTGACATTCATGACATATTCGATTTGAAAATTCACAATGTACACGAAATTAGAGGTTCAGACACTAGTCAATGTCTTACTAAAAATGAAATAGTCAAGAAATGTTATAGAGAAAGAGTTATCTGGATTTGACAGTTTACCTATCGTTGTCTCTGAAGAAATCTGTGACTACTGATATTTAGATCCGTCTTTTAAGTCTCTTCCGTTACCGTGGGGTGAGGTCATGAGAACGGACCTTTTAGGGTACCTGCCTTAGTCGGAGTACCCGACGTCAGGTACCCCAGCGACTCCCAGTCTGTGCTGACTCACTGAAGTGAAAGCGAAAAGTGAAAGTACGTAACCTCTTCCTTTATCGTTGGGTGAGGTCACAAGAACGGACCTCTTAGGGTCCCTGCTACCCGACGGCAGATACCCCAGCGTGTCTCAGCCTGTACTGACTTCGCTGGACCGTCGTCGTCGTCCGTCTTTTAATTGTATCGTTGCCGAACGTTCTCTGTATATATGTATATGTGTATGTATATCTCACATAAAGATCTGTTACTACCTGTTAGTATAGCACAGGTAGATAATAGTTATTTTATTTCGGGTAATTCTTTTTCGAGTAAAGTGGATTTCCTTGTGAATACCAATTATGTTAACAATAAACTGATACAATCTGGGTGGTACCCGACATTATTTTAAGAGTATACAAAATTAAGTAAATGCGTACGGACGTAAATTATACGAAACACTGGTACAGATGTTAATTATACTAAATACTCTTTTCTTGTACACACTATAACCCCCCCGTCCCCTATCGTATGTATAAAAAAGAAGATACTTACTTTTTATGTCGTTTTGCCGAGTTCCTTTTAACACCCGGCAATCGTATAATTCTACCTGACTGTCTCGGGACTCATTTGAACTCCCTCAATTACTATAGGAGAATAGACTGGGACTGTGTAAACGTCGTACATTAAATGTCTTCGAGACAGGTCCCTTAGAACTGTTTACGAGGATTGCTACAGTCCCGTTACAAGGTAAGATTACATTTTGTGTACACCCAGTCTATGGGAGTAAGTAGTGAATCGTGTCTCTCAGAGGTTGAGAAAGACCCTCCTTACTGTAATGGACGACAATTGAGAAGAGGAAAGTCCTTTAAAGAGTGGTGGTGTCATCGGGAGACTTCTCATTCATGAGTTTGGATAGTGACAAAGTTTTTGGACAGATTTTTTGTACTGACACCTTTTAGTTCGTATATAGAACCAAATTAAAGTACTCATGAAGACCTGTGCAAACGATTTATAATTAACTGGAAAACTCTGGATTCTTTGGTTTATATCTGTCCCTTTTCGAGATGTGGACCCGTAAGGTGTCAGGAAGTTACTTTACCGCAAATTTTAAGATTAACGGATATTTGATGCGGACGTAAGTTCCTGTACGTCCCGACTAAGTGGGATTATTGGTAAGTATTTTGCGTGTGGAATGACTTAGGATTGACGGGTCAAGACAAACTCTAAGAGCATGTTGGAATGTTATTCGATCGTAGGTGTAATGGAAAATCTTTCTTCCCGGAGTTGTCACGGGGGAGACTTCGTCTTCCTACGAACCAATATGATGTAGAGGTTGGGGGGGTGTTTGAACCTTCCGTCTGTAAGGTAAAAGATGATTCCCTCCTTTTTCAACGGGTCGAGTTGTTGCTTTAAAGAAGAAAGAAGGTCTGGTACACACTACATCTGTTTATAAAAACACCAACGGGTTTCGGGTACAGTATTCTGAGGTAGATGATTTACGGATTTCTGATGTCTTGCCTGGAAGGCTAAACCGGAGTCCTGTCTCTTTTCTCGGTTCACTTTTCTAGTTCACTATGACTAAATTGTTCATCGATAGTCCCTTTGATAAGGATAATTGGTACCCTTTACCAATTGTCTAGTGTCGGAGTGTTTTCAGACTCTTACTTGAATGGGAAGTTCTTCTCAAAAGACCGAACAAAGTGTCCAAAAACACAATTCCGTCTTATTTGAAAGTAAATTTTACGAACCTTTGAACATTGTTGACATATGTATACCCTGTTGTAGACTCTTACGTCAGAAGATTCTTAGTCTTCGATGATAAGGTCATTCAATTTTAGGATGGATGCAATTAGGGGGGTGGAAGTGTTACGATCTCTGTGACCTGGTTATTTCTGTACCACTACGAAAAAGTGGAGATTTGAATAAACACAGGAACTAATATTATCCGTCCCCGAGACAGAGGATAACGGGTCCGTTGGACTTCATCGACCGTTCTAAGTCTCGGGTACATGTATCTATCAAGAAAATAGATGTCTTTACTTGAGACGAGGATGTCTAGAACTGTTTTATCTTAGAAACATTAAATCACTATTTTTCTCATGAGGGGTCAGTCAATTGAGTCTTAATGAATTCTAACAGGAAACGAAAGATTTTGGAAAGATAACATGGACAACAAAATCGATTGAAAGAGGAAACAACCACTCTCTCTTCACATCAAGTAGTCTAAGAGGACGGAAACTCCAATAGATCATAGTGTCTTCGTCTTGGTGACTAAAAACTTTTTACTCAAGTACAGTGATAACGAACGAATGATTCAGTGAAGTCAGTACAGGTTGAGAAACGTTGGGATACCTGACATCGGGTGGTCCGAGGAGACAAGTACCCTCAGAGTTCCGTTCTTATGACGTCACCTAACGGTAAAGGAAGAGGTCCCTAAGAAGGGGGGTGGGGTCCCTAACTTGGACACAGAGAACCCAGAGAATGTAAACGTCCGTCCAAGAAATGGTGATCGTGGTGGACCCTTACAGTCATAATGTAAAGTTATTTAGTTTTGTTCTTATTTTTATCCTTTGTTATTCTGTTGGGACAGGGTAGGGATGAGAATCGGGGTACGTTGCTTCCTACCAACGGAGAACAAAAGTAATATCACGTACGACAGTGACTCAGTACAGGTTGAGAAACTCTGGGGTACCTGATATCGGACGGTCCGAGGAGACAGGTACCTTAAGGACTGTTCTTATGACCTCACCCGACGGTGAAGGAGGAGGTCCCCTAGAAGGGTTGGGTCCCTAGCTTAGGTGCAGAGGACGCAGAGAACGTAACCGTCCGTCTAAGAAATGGTGACTCGGTGGACCCTTCGGTGTCCACTAGACTTAATGAGTTTGTTTTGATTAAAAACATGTTACGTACAACCCCGTCATAGTCTAGGGTCCATATAATTAATGTTACTGACGTTAGACTTACCTATGGTGATACTCAGGAACCCGGAAATTTTACAGATTCATCTTATTGACTTTTATGGGGTCAGTGGTTCTTTGACGAAAAGGAAACTACCATAAGTCGAAGGTGTAAACGGAAGAAGTAGTCTCTGTTTGTTTTCGTACCAAAAAACAGTCTCCGGGTGTACTAAAAAAAAAATTCATTTGTTATTACTTTCGAGATGACGTTGTTTGTCATAATAGAGAAATGGTTTTACGTAAATCAAGAAAATTCATGATACAAAGAGTCGTATCGAGATATCCCACTAAGAAAAAGTTATGGAAGGTTCAAATTGTTCTCTTACCTTGTCTTCTACTCTGTCAAATTCGTCGAACGGAGTTCTGTGTCGAATATTGACCGACAGTTCATAACGTTAGATCACGAAAACTGAAACCGCAAGGACGAATCTAGTTACTCAATGTGGGTGTAGCGGTAGTTAAGTGATTTGTCCTTAAGAGACAAAAATGAGTAAAAGTATGGATAGCTATAATAAATCGTCAAATATCGAAGAAAAGATTTTAATGGGGAAAATGGGGATTCCAGTGGATGTCTCCTACTATTACATAAGTTCGTCTTCTATTGTAGTCTGTAATTGTCTTCTTTGTAAGTGATCACTTTTTATATTTCTTGTTAAGATCTTTACCTGTTTAGTACTCAACCCAGAGATGAGAGGTGACGAAAGTAAGTCGTGAAGGATCTTTTACAAGGAGTTTTGAANAGCGGTAGCTAAGTGATTTGTCCTTAAGAGACAAAAATGAGTAAAAGTATGGATAGCTATAATAAATCGTCAAATATCGAAGAAAAGATTTTAATGGGGAAAATGGGGATTCCAGTGGATGTCTCCTACTATTACATAAGTTCGTCTTCTATTGTAGTCTGTAATTGTCTTCTTTGTAAGTGATCACTTTTTATATTTCTTGTTAAGATCTTTACCTGTTTAGTACTCAACCCAGAGATGAGAGGTGACGAAAGTAAGTCGTGAAGGATCTTTTACAAGGAGTTTTGAATCATCAGACTATGAGTCGTTTTCCCTAGGTATCAGTTTAATCTCTTACGGTTCAATTTGTACAAAAATATGACGTTCTAAACAGTCTCGGAAATCATCCGATTATACGTGCCCCTGAGACTTTCTATTTCCCTATATTAAACTTTATAAATGGTCTAAAAACTAAGTTTTAGAAAAAAGGAGTTTGGTGGTAAGGTGTCTCGGGTGAAACCCTTGTTCGGAAATAATACTCTGTGACAAACCAAAGATCCGTAAGTTTCTACTAATGTTGGATCATAATACGGAGATCTTCGAGTACCAGGCTCCTCCCTACCTATATAATATTATGTCACACCATACACAAAATTGTTCCATATTTGTGTGATGACACCGTAGTTGTCTCTGATTTCCTTAAGACGGATCTTCGTAGTGTTTTCCCTACTGTAACTTGAGTTTTAAAAGGGCACCTTAACATGTATATCTCCCAGTAAAGAAAACTCCTAAAAATGTAAAGTAGAATCGGTTTTCCGGCTCTTCACTATGTCTCACAAAGAAATTAGACATTTATAGATTAATCTGAAAAATTACGTTCGTCCCGTTTTACTCTCCAGTCATAAAGTACCCCCCTTTTTTTCTACCAATAAAGAAATTTATTATGGACGTCAGGAGAGTGTCGATTCTTTATGAGGGATGTTTCATCCTTGTTGGGAAACTAAGATGTTTTACGTGACAAAGTTTCCCAGAGGGTTTAAATAGTAGAAAAGGTAACTAGTCACCTCTGTTGCGTTAGTGATTAGAGTCTTTGAGATCAAGAGACTTGAGATCGATTTACAGTTCTCATTAAAAATTTATAATATGATGTGTAACTTTTTATATGCGGAGACTACCTTGGGTCTGACAAAACGTCTCTGTCTAAGAAAAAATTTTTTTTCTTTTTTGTTGTTTTTTATCATGTGTTGATTACTGACTTAGGTCAGAAGACGCAGACGTCATGTTTCGTGTGTAAGTCGGAGATTAACTTATTTATACGTTCATAAGTCTAAAGACATCTATAACGGCAAAACGCTTACGTCATTATTTAATTTTCGAAATGTAACGTAAGGTTGGTGTATATTTCCCAACTAAGTCCGGCAACCGGAGTGTGATCTTAGGTCGTGCCGAAAGGATACAAAATGACTAATGTTTCTTTTTGAAAAATGAGATCATCGAATTAATATTTGGTTCGTTAGTGTGAGTTAAAAAAGAGGAACTACCGATTGCCTTAAGTTTACCTGGATTTTTGGTACCCCAACAATGTAAACTAAACAAGTTACATGTTCTCTTTCGTCGACTATCTTAAAGATAAATTTAGTTATATTAAGTGTATGTGTATGTTTAAATTAAGTCGTTCTTTCCAAAAGAGCACCGAGTAAAGTCACTGTACTCAATTCTAAATCAGTAACCTCCGACGACGAGGAAAGAAGAGAATTTTCCCCTCTAAAACCGGTTCCTGAACAAAGAGAGTGTTAAGAAATTGAGACCTATTGATTGTGTTCTCCGACACCGATCTTAACTATATTTGGTCACGAGAGGAGTATGAGAAATTCCCATCGTTGGTGTCGGAAGCCTCTTTTTGGTTTCCGTGGTACAGTTAATGTCGGACGGAACTAAGTTGTTTACCTAATCGTCGTTACAAAAGTGGTGGTTCGTCCTGTAGAACTTTTGAATTATACCGTTTTACCTTTAGACGTTTACCAGTCGCCGATGAGACCACATCGACTTTACCCGAATAACTACTAGTATTTATAGGAACTCGGAAGTATTTGTACATTCCGAAGACATGGAGTACTTAACGAAATCTTTACTTCGTCTTTCTCCGACTTCGAAGTCTCTCCGACGGTGAAAGAGAGAGGTCCGAAACAAACTGTGGGTTGGTTAGAGAAATTACTTTTCGTGAGAAAAGATAGGTGGCTACTTAGAGACCTTTAACATTTTTTTTTTCTTTTCTTTTCTTCACGGAGACAACCCTTTACTCAACCACCGTCCGGTGGACGAACGGACGAGGAAGTGCTACTATTTCCATTCAACTCCCGTCTCCTAGACGTTTGAACACACACTGTACCTGTCTTGTTTACCGGACCGTAGTTCATCGAAGACCTACACACGGGTTTTACAGGTCTCTTTATCGAGAGGACTTTGTCCTCGACGGTGCTCCCCTTCAGAATGACGAAAGTGTACGTAGTTGTCATGTTTTCTTCCAGTTCCTTAACGGTGCGGTGTTACTTTCCCTGTAAGAAAGATATCCTTTGTCTTCTCATAGGTAGTGTTCGTAAGAATTCCTGCCATGGGGTAAGTGTATTGTTTGACTAGACATCATTTGGGAATGTGGAAGCTACCTGTGTCTAGAAAGTAGAACGGAACGTCGATTCCTTAAACTCTATTAATCCTTGTGACACCAGGTTCTTTACTGTTCGTTTTAGTTTTCGTCAGAACTCAAACCACATATGTATAATTGTGATTTTACGTAGAGGGATTATTCAAAGTCCTAATTGTTTACAAACAGTTTTCTTTGACACGACTCGTTAACTTTAGACTAAACTTTACCTTGGTGCTGTCAGATTATGTATATACGTACTTTACCTCTTCGACGGATTGTCCGCATCGACTGTGGTTTATACGTTAAATGTATGTAATGTGTGATTATTAGAGTTAAAATTATAATAAGAAATTTTCGTTGACCTACCCACCACTTCAATTTCCCAAGGAAAACATTTTATACTTATTCTTGTTTTCAACTAGGACCGCAGAAGACGGTAATTGGCGTTAGAACAATCATATTTCTAGATAGACGACAAAGAACCCAGACAAAGTCTCTGTCGTAGAGTAGGGGTGTTTCGACACTACTAAGTTGGTCTGAATTCTCTCCATACCAGGTATTTGAACTACTCTAGACGTCTGGATGAGAAACAAGGACTCCACGACTCACCACTCGTTTGTAAGTTCGTACAACTTCGGACCATGTGTTTAGAAATATTCTTAAAAAAAAGAAAGGAGTCATCTAATGGGTACTTTATCCTGTCCACATGACCAATAAGTTAATGTAGAATGGGTTCTGGACCTGTTTTAAACGTCACTCCAGACACTCGTATCTAGAATGGCACCCCTAAATAATTATTGTCAATTTGCAACAGATTTTGTTTTGAAAAAAACATTAAATTCGGATAAAAGAATAAAATAGTAACCAAAGTGAGTATTTTGGTCTTTGTTTTTAGTGAGGTAGACAAGATTTGTATTTTACACAAGTATTATTAGGTCTAAATATGGTTTACATAAAAATTCATAACGACTTAACTCTCTCATGAGTTTTAAATATCGGAGACTCCAACGTTTCTCCTGAAGGAGAAAAATTCCTTCTTTTACGAATTTTACTTGTGTCGTTTCCGAGTCTTTCGAAGAACCTATAGTTTACCGAGGTGTCCTTTTTTTTTACAGTTACTATATTCTCATTTACTTAGTTTTGGTATACCTAGTTTAAAAGGGATTTTATGTGTCAAACTTTTTAATTCCTCCTTTTCACGAACCGTTTTACACAAAATCCAAAATGGTTTGGGTTTTGTAAACTTCTTAGTAAACGTTACCAACTACTTGAGATTTACGTCGGTTCAACCGGGTAAAAACGTGTGATGTATTGTTGTTGTTTTTTCGAAGGATCTTTGGACATTGGGTGACTATGACATAAAGTGAGTTCTTTAGTAATCTTCGACAGTGGTTTTTGACACCTCAAAACATCCTAAACCCAACCCCCCCAACTTTACTATACAAACAAGTAAAATAACAGGAACAAAACCTCCAAATCAATACACACAAAACCTCCACCCCCTCGTCAGTCCCATCATAAAGAACGTTTCCTTTCAATTAATCTTCTTGTACCCGGTTTACAATTAATCAGAGTGCAGAGTTCGTAGACCAACATAAAGGAACCGAGGTATAAGGTCCAGCCGCAAGGAAAAAGAGGTGACGTGTACGTCCTTCCACGACCCTTGTATGGTCGACCCAAACCTCCCTTTTATGCACCAGAGATAAAGGGACAAAAGAAAGACACTACAGGGGTGTGGTTCTTGTGTGTTGAAAAGTTTGCTCCCGCGATGACGTCCCATAACACTCAACTTGCCAAAAGAAGAGTTCCCCACAAAACAGTAAACAATATTTTCGGAGTAGAGGATCTTACCAATACATCTTTAAGTCTCTGTCGTCTTTTAAAGTTCCTTTAATAGGATAAGAGGAAGGTGGGTCGTGACTGTTAGAGTTCTACAGAATTGTTTAAGTCGAAACCTCCCTCGGGTCAGCACTTCGGGTCAGCAAGTAGACACTTCGGAAAGGTAAGAGGGACGACCTTTTGGTTCAACTTATAGTCACGACCTCGGGTACCTTTTGAAAGATGTGGTAGTACGGAGAAACCGTTTAATTTACACATTAAACCAAATAATTTCTTGGATCACTTTGACCTTCTCTCTGAAGAGACCGTCAGGTCACCATTTCTTAGCCGGTAGGTTACGTCCCTTGCACCCAAGCTAGTGGCAAGTCCCTTGATTCTAGGACGTGGTGTCCCGTTGATTGTGACGTTCGGTATTGGGTTCTTCGGACGTGCGGTGTCGACCTCTTAGGGTACGGGACTTTGATCACTCCGGGTGTGTGGCGTTGATCCTTTCGGACACACGACATTACTTCTGGGTCGTGTCGGTTTCTTCGGACCTTCTCTCTGTCTGTACCGAAAATGGAGACGGTCACTGAGATTGACACAACGTGGCCGGAGTCGAGAAGGTATTTATTTTACCTATGGCAATACCTCATGGCGTTTTGTTTTATGTGAACGGTTGTTAAGTCCTTACGTGTCTGTGAAATTCGTTAAACTCCTTCCTATACTAGTTGCAGAGATTTTCAAAAGTAGTCCTAAGACTCTAAGTCTTACACTGTGTACAAACAGTCAGACAACGATGAGAGTAGACTGGTTGACCTCTCACTTGAAAAGGAGCCAGTGACGAAGTGTGGGTAGGGAGGCTTTCGACTCTTAAAGAGACTCCTTTCGTGATTCCCGTAAACTCTTTGTGGGAAACTGAGTACCGAGACTACGGTTCGGAATTTTCTTAGAAACAAACTCCCCCGTCTATCTATGCAATCTCCGGGACCTCCTTTTAGTTGATTTAGTGTGTGTGTTTGTATTCCTTATTAAACGAATAGTATTACTACAGATAATTAAGGTAATTGATCTTTCGACTAAAATGTTATCAAGTGTGTGTAAGATTGCGGACTAAAGGTTCAGACTTCCCGTTTACTATGTAGTTGTAATTACGGTCATCCTTTTTTTAGTTTATTCTACGTGTTTATTTTACCGTGGATGATTTCTCTAGATGTTACTTGACTAGTATTACTGAGTTTTTTGAAATCTAGGTTAAAGTAAATTTAATCATTTCTTCTTTTCTGGATACTACTTCATGTTTCCGTCCCTTTTCCGTTCCACCTTCGAATGTATAAAATACTATATCATATATGTATATGATAGAGGTAATACATACATAAAAATTTCGTATTGTGGGTTTTTCTCGACCTTCCATTTTACGTTTTTATAATCGTCACCGACGAATCCCCTTAAAAAAAGGATGAGGTCTCTTTCCTTTAGGATTTTTTTTTTTAAAAAGGGGTAAAAGAAGTTATTGGTTTTCATGAAAAATAATGATCCCCTTCAATTTTCTAACTATTCTTTTTAAGTATTTCGTTTTTTCGTACATTTCTCACGTAATCTTTTCTCACAATTAATTGGGTTTAGGTTTTCAAATCTTTTGATGGAAGATATTTTAATAAAATTTTATACTTATTTCAGGGGTGGAAAAAAAAAAAAATTAGACAGAAGAGAGGTGGGTCGACCCACGACATTCATTACTCCAAGATCTGCTCCTCGGTCCTTAAGACAGATCAGGGTCGAGAGAGTGATAGTCGCTATACCGGTGTTCAAGAGACTCGGAGTCAACTAAACAGACGCATAGTCTGAAAGTCGGCCTCTATCCTTCACGTTCTCAACCTCTCTTCTCCTCTTTACCGTCAACATCCTAATCAAGGAAATTCTAGAAAAAAAAAAAAAATTACACCTGATAAAAATCACTTAAACAATGTTATAACGAAGGCAAAACTAAAAAACCGGGACTCCGTACACCCTAGAATCGTTGGTGCCTAATTGAGCGTGGAGGACGTAACCTTCCGTTTCAGAATTGGTACCGTGGTGGTCCCTTCAAGGGGTATAAATTATAATATACTAGGTCATATAGTTATTCGTGAAGGGATATTGTTCGTTTTTCTGAGTCGGTAGTGGTAAGAAACGGAAAAAGAAATCTATTGTCCATTTGATCGACAATTTACACCTAAGAAAAGAAGTTAAAAGAAATGTTATAAAAGAATTTGAAAAAATAACCTCATATTAACATAATGTTACACAATCAAAGACGACATTTTGCTTCACTTAACCGAGATACCTATGTTATAGGGGAGGGAGAACCTGGAGACCGGTGTGGGACACAGTACCGTCTGGATCGGAGGGCCGGTCCCTAGTTTGGGTGTGGGGGATCGTGAGCTTCCGTCTCAGAATTGGTGACCTGAGGGTCCCTTTAGGGATGCTATAAAAATTAGTTCTGTTTGTTGGTTTTTGTCACTTGTGTAGGGAGAAACGAATTTATCTCCGTAAGGACTCTTCACCAGTCAGAGTTTCTGATATCTTTACATTCAGGATTAAGGGTTAAGCGGATTACGAGGATAAGGTAGATAAAACATCTATGCAGACCGTTCTACAACTAAGTGAGTCGATAAAAAGAGGTTAAAACAGATTCCTTTATTCCTCCTTGAAGTGTAATAAGTAGAGAGAAGATTGAGTGATCTCTACGATGTTGACCACCAAACTCCTCCTTTATATACCATCTTTACGTTTTGTAAGACCTATAGGTGTTATATTATTCATTCCTCAATCGTATTACATATTCTCGTAACATTTCTTTGTGTCCTCTTCAACGGGTTCCTTAAAAGGTAACGAACTATTACCTTAGTAAGGACGGGATGACGGTTGAGATCTTAGTATCGGTCAGAAGAACTTTAGTTCCTGATTGTCAGAGTTTCAGTTCACGATCATGAAGGTGAATTTATTGTTTCATATTATGCACACAATACTATGAGCTGGTGACTGTGTACGGTTCTCTTAGGACCCAGAGTGGAATGTCTCAACTTCAAATGAATATACGTTTGAGAGTTGGCTTAACACAAGTATTTTTTGAAAAGACACCGGAGTTTGATGAATTACAAAATTTGACGTCTCTGTTGTTGATGAAGACTTCAATGAACATTTGACACCCTCTTCGAAGATACGAGCTTTACGTCCGGAAATTTGTACTTAGATAATTATATTCAGGTACTAAAAGTACGTTTTGGTGTAAGTGTTTACGGTCATGAACCTTTAATTCAGATAATTTCAGGACATCCTTCGTGCAGGTAACAAAAGTACAACGATAAAACGTCGGTTCCAAATTTCGGTGGAGAATCAAAAATAGGGTCCTACACGATATCCTTAGATACTTTGAATTAATGTAAATGACAATGTTTTTTCCTAAATACTTGAAAACGGAAATCCGTCTTTACAAATAAAGTAACGGAAACGATAAGTAAGAAAAGTTGACGTTGTCGAAACTTGAAAAGTCGACGAGTCTCAATAGTGGCAATACGTCTCGGGTCCTTGAGGTGAGGGTTCTGCGTTTGGTGTTCAACTTCTTTTGCTTCTTCCGTTTCTATATACTCAGGAATAAAACCGGTGGGAAACACGGTAATTTTAGAGTAAAAGACGGATAATCTTACGGGAGAACCACGAATCCGTCACCACTATCAGTCACTAATCACACATTAACTCATATTAACAGAAAAGTGAAAAGTAAACACAGTAAGACTCGAAGAGAGACAAAAGGATTGGTGGTTCTCCTTTTCCCCCCAATTCTTTTCTATTTCGACAATTTTGAGAGTGAGAGTCGGGACTTCTCTAAGAACTAACGTTAATATCTAACGTTGGGGAAGCACTGTAAAGAGGTTTAAATCGCCCGTCGAGAGCAGCGGTGGACCCGGTTCACGAGAGATTATTTTAGTTCACTAGACATAAATTTGTTGACGATTATTACAGTTGGGGTCTGTCTACGGTGTACATCCTTTGAATTGGTTGGGAGACTGTACGTTAATAGTTCCGTTAAATAATTATATTAGAGAGTTCTTTTCGAGTATCAGGTTACGTTTAATCTTTTTGTTAATGTTGTAAGTTTAAAGATATATCAGGGTTCCTCGTCTTTAAGAGGATATAAGACGTAAATATTGAGTAAATAGGGTCTCAAGACGTCGGTAGTCTACCCAGTAAGAGGTGTGTTGAACAATTGAAAGAGAGACTTTTAATATCTTTTCGACACCACAAAAGAATAATTCGTAAGAACGAGTGTTGGGATAGTCGACTGGTTTATGGTAAAAATTTTTATACACACTTGAAGAATGGGTTTTGGGTCTTGATGATGCACACCTCGTCTACTGTGGAACTGTTGATTCATATTTGTCTTTTAGAGGGATTAATACTATTTTCACCGAACTTAAAATTCAGATTCGAGATTGAAAACTATGTCGGGTATTCTTCCCACCTCTCTTTTCTTTGGTCTTTTGACTTTAGTACACCGAACATATTTCTTATGTAATACCAAATTTAAACCGTTAAGTAATATACTGACGGAGTCCCTTAACTGATAAACCAAGACCATATGTCGTTGAGCGGACAGACCTTTGTCCCCTGACTGGACTCCACTTTCCGGTAACGGTTACCGCCCCAAGTACCCCAACCTCCCGGGCCTACCTCCGTGTTTCGACAGACATATCGACCTTTTAGGTACGGACCACGACCCCTCCGTCATCCGTCTCGACGACAGGCCCAACCTTCCTTCTCACGAAACCACATGTCACGAGCCTCCTTCGCCGACTCCAGACACCTGTCACGACGACCCCAGGCTGTGCCGACGTTCCTTCTTCCAATAGTCGGTATTTAGAGGAAACTTCCGACCGTCTCTTCCAAGTCACGTTTTCAAGCATCAGTGGCTGGGTAGTCATATAGGTGACCAGTTTATTTACATTTAAAGTATGACATGAAGAACTATACATTCATATCTTGGTGAGGATTGTTTATCTCGGTGTAGAGAAGGCGTGTATACATGTTCATGTATCAAATAAATATATGAAAGTTCCTTGTGAATTGGTCTTGTCTTTAAGTCTTTAGTGAAATTGTCACTCTTGTTTGGATATAATCATCACTTACAATGATTGGTTGCATTTCTAATTGGTTACATTCTTAACGTAGAATTTAAAGAATAGTTTATTTGAAGGTTTTGTGGATTTATAATCACACTATTATATCAAAGTTTACGGGTGTTACGATAGAAAACATTAGGTTTTATTAAATCAGAAGAATAAATAGGGTAAGTGGAGATACGTCATGTGAAAAAACGACAACGATTCGACACAGACTGAGAAACGTTGGGACACCTGACATCGGACGGTCCGAGGAGACAGGTACCCTAAAGGGTCCGTTCTTATGACCTCACCCAACGGTGAAGGAAGAGGTTCCCTAGAAGGATTTGGTCCCTAGCTTGGGTACAGAGGATGCACCGTCCGTCTAAGAAATCGTGACTCGGTGGACCTTTCGGGTACGAGATTATATCTTCCTGAAATAGTTTCAAACGACGACGACGACGCAGCGCAGTCAGTACAGGCTGAGACACGCTGGGGTATCTGCCGTCGGGTGGTCCGAGGGGACAGGGACCCTAAGAGGTCCGTTCTTGTGACCTCACCCAACGGTAAAGGAAGAGGTTACGTACTTTCACTTTTCACTTTCACTTCAGTGAGTCAGCACAGGCTGAGAATCGCTGGGGTACCTGACGTCGGATGGTCCGAGGAGGTAGGTACCCTAAAAAGGTCCGTTCTCATGACCTCACCCCGTGGTAACGGAAGAGGCAAATGGATGGGAGTTAAGGATGGGGTCACTCCTCGGTAGTCTTGAAGTCAATTAACGTCTGATCTCATGTTTCCATCTCCAAAATTGTTTCCTTTTCGGTTGACGCACGAATAAAACCCTCTAACAAAACCAAGTAACAAACCAAAACAAAATTTTAGGACTTTGTTATAATATAATGTTGTGTCAAATTGATCTCTCTAAGTCTGTACAGTATCTTGTTTGATACAAAGACTTTCCACTGTCCATGAAAGTCCTGTCGGGCTATATTACATTGTTTGTATGTCTGTCGGTGTCCCTGTAGTGTCTTCTAAAGTGTCATATTTCGTTCGTCGTCCCTTGTTCTGACCCTTAATGTAAAATTGGGGAACTGACGGAAGGAGGTATGGAACACCTTATCGACACCCGACCATTCTCCAGAGACTGTCGACCATGCAACCGTCCCAGCCGTACCGACACCCTCCCTTAGGGGGGCCTTACTCTACCAACTTTCGGTAGTCAACTAACCGGGGTCGGACGAAGGAGGTAGAACGTGCCGCCAACGATTTGGTCTGGATACCTAAATTAAATTTTAAACTCTTAAAGTGACTACTTTATTATCATGTAAGAATTACTTAAAAAGTACGATTTTGTCTAATTTCCGGGGAATGACTTTCCCGTTTGTCTGTGTTCTCAGGAGATGGAAGACCGAACGTAACAGTCCCCCTCTTTCCTTTCAATCTACAGTCCCCAGTCATCTCCCTGAAGTTCCCGAAAAGTTCCAGACCGTTCTTGGGGGTGTACTTGAGACCCCACTGATACCCCTCCCTACCGACTCGTCTCCACGGTGACCGTGGGAGGGTGGTAGTACATGATGTCGTGAAGTCCCCCCTAGGTCCTCAGAGATACCGGGGGAGGTACTGTACACAGGATTAAACCGGAACGGATGACGTGATTGGGAACATAAAGAATCAGAATAGTTACACAGACATAAAGATACCTGTAATACACGTGTAGAGGATCTCTCAGAATATTTTAACTGGTCTTCCTATTCACCTCGATAAAAAATGGTAGAGAAGGTTTTACACTCTGTAATATGACTAGAATTATCTTTAATTACAACTTCTCCATGAAGTTCTTTTCTTTCGTAAAATAGATACTTCTAGGGAATGTTTTACTCAAACAAAATAATAAAGAAAGGTATTGTCGACATTCGTGGATAGATAAATAGTCTCCTTTTTTGCTCATCTATTCTATCCTAAGGACTCGAGTTCCTCGAATGACAGAAAAGAAGTTCCTTAAGTGTCTCACCAGTTCCAGTGGTTTGATTAACGAGTGATCTCCATCTTCAAGGTAAAACCTTTACGTCTCTTAGTCCTTTTGAAATCTACTCTCTGTCTTACAGTTGAGTAAAATTCAAACCTATACTAAAGTTTTTCACCAGTCAGGTCTACCTTCTCTACTATGTTCTCTGGTCGTACGAATTCTTTTCTACTGAACTAAAGGGGTGTCTTGTTTCAATTGTGAATTTGTTGAATTAAGATTTAAAATTCAGTGTTTTAAAAATTTTCTCACCTCTCTCCTTACAGAGGGAGGGAGGAAAGAATTTGTTCTTTCGGGTCAAATTGTTTGTAAAATGGTTCCGTAGACGAATTTGAAAACGATAAGTGAGTTCGTAGACAGACTTTTCCTCAGACCAGAAGAGATGGGTACGACGTTCTATGATCATTCCTTTCGACAAACTTGAAGGAGTCTTGTGATTGTAAATTATGAGGAATTCATAGGGTGTCCTTTTCTTCCATTCAGTTATAAAAGAGTTCAACTATGTATTAACTTAATCTCAAAATGAATTGAATTATTTAACGGTGGACCCTATTATCTTGGTCCTTGCCGTAAGTTAAAGCCAAGACCTAGTTAACACAAAAGAGTGACTTTCAGATTCACAGACAATGGTACTGAGGGTCTCCGTAGTCCCGTTTTCTTGACAAAAGTCCCTTCACAAACCTTGTTCGACCGATCGGACTCCTCCGACTCCCATTCGTTACTCCCAACACAAGTACAGACTCACGTGACAGGATAGGGTACGTGACACCAGTATAAAGTATCGTGTACTGGAGTTCTAGTTGCTCCGTGTGGACCAAGTTCACTTCCCAGGAGTGCGAATAGAACTGGTTGGGTACACTTTACGTAGAAATCGACGGATCCGTCCCTCCTTTCAACTTAAAGGTTTTCAATACTACACTGAAGTGAGTAAGTCTGAATGACAGTGTTTTGGATGACCACTCTAAGTAATACTTCTAGAGTCTTCAAACGGGAAGACTGTAATAGTCTCGTACAGAGGTTAGAGAGACACGGTTGAAGGACGACATTGGAAATCTATTCATTTGGTTTAAACTAAATAGGTCACCCACCCGAGCCGGACCAATGAGGTAGTTAGGGTTGGATGAAAACTAAATACAAGTACCATTGAGGAGGTATTGGGTTAAAAATTTTATTTTTTACAGAAGTAAGTCTATTATTTAACCTTCCTTGTAGTACTGAAAGATGTTTAGGGAAGTCTTCTATTTGGGTTTTCCGATCCACATGTTCTGTCAAACCAAAACAAAGTAAAAAGGTGTTGCTATGTTCATTTGTAACTACTGTACCTTATTTGGGTGGTCCTCCACCTAAATATTCAAGAATATAAATGGTATGTCATATATAATACTGATGGTATTTTCTGTTCCTTATCAACCTTTCGTTTAGAAATGACTTTTTGTTTGGAAATTGTTCTCCAAATTCTCAAAGGGTTTCCTTCCTTAAATTTACAACAAATTTAAGTCCGATTTATTTAGGTCTCCCGATAAAGACTCTCTTGGTCCCGAAGGACTCCTGACTCGACGGACAGAGACCAATTGAGTCAATTGATCTCAAAAGATAGTAGAACGGGGACCGTCGGAGACGTAGAGGTTCTTCGTCGACTTTGACGGTCTTCGTCTTGACTTCATTTTTATGTGACTTCAACGTTTGACCCTTTACCAGGAACGGAAGAACTCCGAAACTTTGAGTATTTTGTGTGTAGATAAAAATTGTCCTTTATCCACGGGAACTTTAGTGGAAATAAAATTCATGGGTTCGGTTCGTGTTACTAAGACCCCACGACAATAATGGGGTAGACGCTGACTTTCTGTAAAGGGACCGTGAGTCTTCAAGATGGATTGAGAAGGTTATAAGATAGTGGATTAAGCATTGTCTGTTAGTTCCTTATTAGATGACTTACTGTACACAATTCACGTATTCTGACTTTTTTTAGTGAATTTTACCCACTTTTCACTTTCACACTCAGCGAGTCAGTACAGACTGAGAAACGTTGGGGTACCTGATATCTTGTGGTCCCACGAGACAGGTACCTTAAGAGGTCCGTTCTTATGACCTCACCCAACGGTAAGGGAAGAGGTCCCCTAGAAGGGTTGGGTCCCTAGCTTGGATCCAGAGGTCGTAACGTCCCTCTAAGAAATGGTGGACTCGGTGGTCCCTTCAGGGTTTTAGCCATCTTCCATAAATACTAAACCAAAAATGTTACTGATCTTTGAAAAGAAACAAAACTTTTCTCATTGTTATCGTTGTTAGACCGGAAGCTCCAAGATCTCCTCTCATACTCACAAGGTGGTTAAAGAATCGGTCATCCCGTCTTCCTTGTTCAAATGTTTCAGTCGAACACGAACAACAAGTCAGTTATTCAGTACAGACTGAGACGCTGGGGTACCTGACATCGGACGGTCCGAGGAGACAGGAAGTGATAGATGGTCCCAAACGAGTTTAAATACACGTAATTCAACCACTACGATAGATTGTCAGAGTATGAGGCGATGGGAGAAGAGGAAAACGGAAGTCAGAAAAGGTAGAGTCTCAGACGATGGAAGGACAATTTACAGTGAAATGTTAGAGATTAAGTCACACTAAAGTGAGAGGGGTCGTAATGGACCGGAAGGTGTAGTGTAAAGCGTATCATTCCTTCACCCCGTCCTCCGTATATGATCACCTATTGATGATAGTCCGTGTCAACAAATATTAACACGTTATAGTGTGTTGTAGTCTTGGAAGGGAACTTCGTTCAAAAATAAAGCAAACTACTTGACGTCGGACCAAGTCAAAGTGGACGAGGGACTTAGAAAGGTACGAACATACAGAGAGAAGTACGAAAACCTTTACTAGAAGTCCAGGTAAGACCTCATTGTATTGTAGGCTACTAAAAAACTTCGTTTTAACTTTAACTAACTTTCTAATGATAATATAGTGTTATTGATCCCCCTTTTCTATTAGTGTTTTCTTATACAAAAATATTTAAAAGGAGAAGGACTTATTTTATTCACTGGTTAAACAAGAGTCGTTATTTTCGACCTATTTTTGAGTCATAAAATTTTTTATGTCAGTATGAAATGTAAGTGTACCCTCGTTACGTCCGTTCTCAACTTAGGGTCGAAAAGGACAGGGAGTGATGGAGACATTGGAACTTTTTAAACGAATTGCAGACACCCGGAGACAAAAGAGTAGATGATTTACTCTCTTTTTTTTTTTGAAGTGTCCTAATTTACTCTGTTGTACTTGTTAATTTACTCTGTTATGTTTGTTTCGAACATTTTCTTATGACAAATTTTTTTTTTTCACACAAGTCATTTACAATCAATAATTCATTTTTACAGTGTAACTCTTTATGTTCTTAATTTCGGAAACAAAAGACTCAAGACAGATATCGGTTTCGGAAAGTACGGGGACTCGTTCGTCCTTTCACGGGTTTATTGTGGAGTTTATTAACTTTCGGTCAGACCGAACTTGCCTCCGAATCCAGGTTTAACAAAGGTTCAAAGTACCTAATCACGATTAACAGGGTACCACATTCGGATTAAAACGAGAGTTATTTAATGACCAAGTGTAAAAACCACACCAGGAGTTTTCGTTAGATTGGATGTAATAAGGTCTACCCAATAAAGTTTATGTCAAACTTTTTACCCTTCTCTCACATTACCAATTGGGAATCTTAAATGTTGTTCTAATGTTTTACAAAGAAATTGATGGTCTCCACTATGATTTCACAGTTAATGTCATGAAAGGTTCATCCATTTAAGTCACAGGACTGTTAGACGAACAAGGGACCTTGAAGAATGAGTGTGAGGTGGGCGGGTCGGGAGGATGGTGTCGACGATGGGTCGGAACTGGTGGTACATCTCTCGTCCGACCCCTCTCCTGTCAGGTCCGACTGTTCTTCTTTACGGTACGACGGTACTTATAGTGTGTACTCCCGTATGTGTTGAAATATGTAGTGTTCTCGTTTGACACCGTCTCTTACCATCCTACTGGCGTAAAAACGAAGGAATACCTCAAGTCCCGGTTTATAAAGTATGGATAGAATTGAAGACTTGATGTTTCTAGACAATCTACCAAAATTTGGTAGTGACCCGAAGGTACTCTTAGGGTTTAATAGTCACAACCTTCCCAGGACTCTCTGGTACGTAGAATCCCCGAAAATTAATTACTTTACTAGTTCCCCACCATTAAACATTCTTATACTCCTTTCGATCACCGGGAGAGGGATGGAGTGTGAACACACGTGTGTGTGTGTCCGTTTTCGTCTTGTAGACACATGTTTACAGTTCAAAGGGTCCAGAGGACTTCAGGTAAGTACTAATAGGATCAGTAAGTACCTGGGTCGGATTCCGGTAGACTAGATTTAGGGTATAAAATTTTTATTTTAAATTTTTTTACTTCGGATCATCCTAATCTCGTTTTAATTCACTGATCGAGCTGTTTTGGGAAACCTATTTCGACTCTGGTTTTGAGTGTAGAAGACTGAGGATCAATTTAGGAAAAAAGGTGTTCGTCGAAGGAAAGGACAGAAGGTAATGGACCCACCGTTCTTATGAACGGACGAAGTATGTCAAGAACCGACCTTATAAATGATTTTGAAAATGTGTAGTATTCACAAACGTTCAGCAAAGAATGTTTTAACATCAAAAACGGTAATAAAAATATTATTGTCGATGGTCCCTCTACTTAATTCGCTTAATCCGGAAACGACATGTCATTAAGAATCTAACACAGGAGTCTAAGTCGGGACTATTTGTATTGTATTAATAACAAGTTTGTTTAAAAAAAGTTTATGACTGTTTCCAGATGCAATAATTTCGAAATTAGAGTAGAAATAGGTGTTCTCGAATCTTTAAAAGAAGGTACCTCCCTCCCCTTACATCTGTGTAAACCCCAAAAAAACAAAAAAAAAACTAAACCACAACCCAAAAGGGTCCACGGGGTTTAATTTGATTGTGTAAGAGACCGATAGTGAGTTGGACTTGACTGCGACGATGACGAAAGGGTCTAGGAAGATTTTTGATTTCCTAAAACAAGACCGTAAAATTAGTCACTAATTGATGAGGGAAGAAAAAGGACGACCCAATTCATTTTCTAGGTATACGGCCCACAACATCCCTTAAACAATCCGACATCTAGTATCGACACCACGTTCTGTACTACGCAGAGTTCCCTTGATTACTTTGGTATTCCTTACATTTCTCAGTGGCCCAATTTCGGTGTAATCCTGTCGACAATCCAATTACTCCCGGGACGAAACCTCTCCCCCAGTGACATGTCTTTTTATACTTGGTGAGAAATAACCAAACTAGGGGACAGGAGACCTTCAATTACTCGGTAAGAACGAGAGGAGGTGTAAAGGACTTGGTCTACGCTCACAGGCCGCGACATGTTCGACGTGCGCCAACTCTACTTAAGACAGGGGTGCATGAACAGAAACCGCTTACGTTGTTCGTCTGTCTCTTTGTCCCTTGTGAGAAGAGTCAAAAGATAGCGAGAGAAACAAACTAAAGAAATTTAGGTTTCAAATAAAAAACTGAGACTCAAGTCTTGACTAGAGGTCAGACAGAATTCCCGTCTGGGTCATACACCCGAACCGGTCGGATCCCTCTATCCCTGGTCCCGTGAGTTATTTCCAAACGGTTTTCTTTCCTTCTTACTTACCTGGAGTTGAAGTGTAAATTTGACCCACTAGTGTCTTGATATTATTTTCGTTCGTCTAAACTATATTTATTATGTATATCGTAACAATATATTAATATTATACATGTGACATATACAATGATATTTATTATATAATACTAGTATGTAATATATACGATATATTTATACTATGTACTCATATACAATGATATTTATTATACACTATATATGTATGTAGTACTAAACACCGACTTTTTCACAATCAGTAAGTCAGCATATACTGAGAAACTCTGTGGTACATGACATTAGACGGTCCGAGGAGACAGGTACCCTAAGAGGTCCGTTCTCATGACCTCACCCAATGGTAAGGAAAGAGGTCCCCTAGAAGGGTTGGGTCCTTAGATTAAGTCCAGAGGACATATCGTCCGTCTAAGAAATGGTAGACTCGGTGGTCCCTTCGGGTCAAACACCAATCTTCACCAGTAAAGACCCTTCCTCGTGATATAGGGTTACATAATTTATGGCCCTAACTTATCCAGGTCGACATTTTGTAAACACGATATTTAGGGTCGTATAGACCCTGAGAAGCGACGCACACGGAGGTCGAGTGTGTTAGTCTACGGATGTAAGGTGGAAAGTGTCGTCAAGAGAGGAAAGGTAAGGGTGACGGCGACTAGATAAAGTACAGGTGGTGGAAGTTACGGGAAACGTAATTCAAATCGACGGAACGGACTTTGGGTTCGAGAGGTGTTTTACATACATTCGTGAGTTTTAAAGTGATAAAAAAATACCTGGTGGGGATGTCAGGTGTCTCACGGACCATGTATTGTTCCTAGGGACTTCACCACTCACTTATTGTTCTTAACTGTGTGGAGAGATATACAATACAGACTATCTTAGTATAAGACGGATCTTATTGACTTCAATTCTTACGTGTAAAGGATTCATGGTTTTTTATTCGTGATTCTTTCCTGGGACTACGACCCTTTTTAACTTCCGTTCTCCTCTTCCCCCGCTGTCTCCTACTTTACCAACCTACCGTAGAGACTAAGTTACTTGCACTTAAACTCGTTTGAGGTCCTCGATCACTTCTTGACCGTACGACATCAAGTACCCCAACGTTTCTCAGTCTGTTCTGAATCACTGACTTGTTTTTGTCGTTCTTATGTTTCTTTCGTTTGTCTAAAGGTTAGTCGAAGGAAGGACGGTGGGATGGTGAGGGAGATAAATTGGTTTGATTTGATAAGTGACAAAGAAGTTGTACTGATCTCACTTTTACTTTCAAGTAGACTGTACATTGAACACACGCAGGTCGGGAGACACGAAGACGAGTAATAAGACACAATGATTTTACGAGAGGGTGGACGGGACGGGTAACTTATAGATAGATCTGGGTCTTCAGGTAGACTTGGGAGGGAAGAAGTACTCGGGGGGAAAAAATGGGGTTGTTCTAGAGTGTGGAAAGGAGGAGAGTCGAGAGTGACGTGAAGTAGAGATTATATGAATAGTATAGTCGAAACGAAAGTTTAATAAACACACAAAAATAATGGGGTAACTTGTGATCAAGGAACTCTTTAAACAGGAGTAAGAAGAACCACAAGGAACTGAAAGGTCGTGACACCACTAGTCTATCTTTCAGTTCGACTCTTTTCGTTAGACTGAACCGAGACGTCTGATATTCTCCGATAAGGTCTTGTTAGACACTACCCTCTCTATCAATCTACGTATCCCCTTTCACAGTTAGTTAGATCTCTAGTGTAGTTGACGGTTCAAGCGACGACTCAGGAGTCAGAGTGAGACTGGTACTTTCAGTTCATAGACCCTTATTGTACTGTAAAGGCCTATTCCACTGAAATTGAGGACCCGGTCATTTCTTAAGGTCCTATGGGACTTCGTGAACATTAGAAAGGTCGTCACGAAAAGATGGAACCCCTCTGACAAGTAGTAAGTATTACTTTATAATGAACTAGTGGGTTATCTTTGTTTAATGTGGTTTCATCGGAAAGAGGTCCCAAGTCTTGTGAAGATTCAACTTTTCCATTAAAATGTACAAGAATTTTATTATGTCAATGAACTTTTCGAAGATCTGAATTTCTTTTCCTAAAATGGAATATGTTGAAACGTGAAGAAGTACTGATTTACCGATGTCTCTCCTTTATATACCCTAGGTTAATGGTACTAGTGAATGATCGATGTACTGAAACCCATCAATGAAGTTACGAGACTCAGACAAAGGAGTAGATATTTAACCCCTATAATTATCATGGTTGGATCCCAGAATTACTATTCATTTACTTAATTAGGTGTGTTTCGTAAATCGTGTCACGGGTGTGTTGTTGGTGAGTTTTGAAGCAACAACAGGTACATGGGGGGGGGTTTAGATACGTAAGGGACCATGTATTGTTCCTATAGACTTTACTACGTACTCATTGTACTTAACTGTAACAAGAGACATAATGTAGACTATGCTAATAATTGTGTAAGAGGAGCATTACTGCTGGTTTCAGATTTTATTCTTGTATGTAAAAGTATTTATGTTTTATATGATTCTTATCTTCCTTTCGATTAATTTATCTAGTGTCAAAATTTAGTTACGTATATTTTATGAGCATAGTTTGTTACACTGTCTTTTCGGTTTATATCGGTAGTATAGTTATTAACCTGAATGGCTTGATCATTCTCCTTTTTCTTGTAAAAGACTGAATGACCAATCGTATCATTTTACAACGACATAGGGTGTCTGTATGGAACTCCTTTCCCCGTCCCCGCCCCCCTCCCCCCTCCTCGTCACCACCCTCCACCAACCTGGTGTGTTCACGTTTATTTTTCTTTTTTCTCTAGTACTATAACAATAGTACTGTTCCGTTTTACATTTCCTTTCTTTAGTCTTTCCCTCTTGAAGTCTTACACTCTCCGATGGTAAGTGTTACTTCCTGGTAAGGATTGTATCAATGAAAGAACCAAACTTCATGTGGAATCTCTTCTTCTACGAGAACGAGGGACAGACCCAAATGCGTCGTACCCTACAACCCTGTAACCATGGACATGAGCCCGGAGGCATTCGAAACGGGAGACCCGGTCAAGGAGGGACCACATTTATAGTCCTATCACCCAGGAGAGTTTTCGGGCGAGGTCAAGAAGTTCGACAAGACGACACTTCCACCACGCCGAGGCCGCGACAAAGGAGAACTCCCCGTTCAGACCAAGTCTCAGTTACAGTCTCGGAAGTAGACTAACCCCACGGCTCCGATTTTTCGTGTCCTCTTTTCTCCACTAGATTACACACAGTTGTTTGTTCAGCTACCTCAAGGGACGATCGGATTACCAATCCTAAGACCTGACAGTGACGGTCCCGGGTCCAAACTAGGGACCAGTCCGTTGACTCTAGGACTTTCGGTGAACGACCCCGGTTTTGTACCCACCCCCCACCCCCCTTCATACTGGTTTTATATTACTGAGTTTAGGATTTCATGTGACGATTTCAGTTGGGTACCTGTGGTTCGGGGAGGAACGTCTTCATGTAATTTTTCATAAATTAGAGAAAAGGTTGGGGTAGAGGTCCGAGGGGGTCCGTCTTTATTAACGAGAGACGTAGACAGTAAGATTCACGTAATGTTCGAGAATTTTTCGTTCCTCTCCGACGGAGGTAAAAAAGACGGGGAGTCGGAATCGTAAATTACCTATGAACCAAGAACAGGTTATACTTAGTGTAAATTAAACCAAGGACTATTTAAAAGTGGTCGAAAATCTGGTCCTCTTTTAAACAGTTACTCACTAAAAATTTTTATTTATAAGGTTTTGACTGAAACATAGATTTTTCCGTTATTGTCATTTGATAGTGTTCTTAGGATATTTAAAGACCTGACATGGTCAGAATAACTGTAACATGTCCTCTGTCCTTAGTTCTGGTAGGGGTTCTTTTTCTTTATGTTTTTTCTTTTTAGCGAAAGACTCCTCCGGAATGTTTATCGATACTTTTCTTCCCTTCGTTTTTCGTTTCCCCTTTTCCTTTCTATATAGGTAGACTTACGTGTCAAGGTTTCTTGTCGTTCTTCTCTATTCTTTCGGAAGGAGTCTCTAGTTACGTTTATCTCCTTTTCTTGTCTTACCCTTTCTGATCTGTACAGAAGTTCTTTTAATCTCTATGGTTCCCTTATAAAATACGTTTCTACCCGAGTTATTTCCTGTCTTTAGTATCCCTGGATTGTATTCTTCTTCTATGATTCTTCTCCACCGTTCTAATGTGTCTTCTTGACATGTTTTTTCTAGAAGTACTGGGTCTATTATTACTACCATACTAGTGAGTGGATCTCGGTCTGTAGGACCTTACACTTCAGTTCACCCGGAATCTTTCGTAGTGATGTTTGTTTCGATCACCTCCACTACCTTAAGGTCAAGTCGACAAAGTTTAGGACTTTCTACTACGACACTTTCACGACATGAGTTATACGGTCGTTGAAACCTTTTGAGTCGTCACCGGTGTCCTGACCTTTTCCAGTCAAAAGTAAGGTTAGGGTTTCTTTCCGTTACGGTTTCTGACGAGTTTGATGGTGTGTTAATGTGAGTAGAGTGTGTGATCATTTCATTACGAATTTTAAGAGGTTCGGTCCGAAATCGTTATTCACTTGGTACTTGAAGGTCTACAAGTTCGACCAAAATCTTTTCCGTCTCCTTGGTCTCTATTTTAACGGTTGTAGACGACCTAGTAGTTCTTTCGTTCTCTCAAGGTCTTTTTGTATATGAAGACGAAATAACTGATACGGTTTCGGAAACTGACACACCTAGTGTTATTTGACACTTTTTAAGACTTTCTCTACCCTTATGGTCTGGTGGACTGGACGGAGGACTCTTTAGACATACGTCCAGTCCTTCGTTCTCAATCCTGACCTGTACCTTGTTGTCTGACCAAGGTTTATCCTTTTCCTCATGCAGTTCCGATATATAACAGTGGGACAAATAAATTGAATATACGTCTCATTCATGTAGTACTCTTTGCGACCTGACCTCCTTCGTGTTCGACCTTAGTTCTAACGGTCCTCTTTATAGTTATTGAAGTCTATACGTCTACTGTGGTGGGAATACTGTCTTTTACTTCTTCTTGATTTCTCGGAGAACTACTTCTACTTTCTCCTCTCACTTTTTCAACCGGATTTCAAGTTGTAAGTCTTTTGCTTATAGTACCGTAGACCAGGGTAGTGAAGTACCGTTTATCTACCCCTTTGTCACCTTTGTCACAGTCTGAATTAAAACCCCCCGAGGTTTTAGTGACGTCTACCACTGACGTCGGTACTTTAACTTTCTGTGAATGAGGAACCTTCCTTTCAATACTGGTTGGATCTGTCGTATAAGTTTTTGTCTCTGTAGTGAAACGGTTGTTTCCAGACAGATCAGTTCCGATACCAAAAAGGACACCAGTACATACCTACACTCTCAACCTGATGTTTCTTTCGACTCGCGGTTTCTTAACTACGAAGACTTGACACTACAACCTCTTCTGAGAACTCTCAGGGAACCTGACGTTCCTCTAGGTTGGTCAGGTAGGATTTCCTCTAGTCAGGACCCACAAGTAACCTTCCTGACTATAACTTCGACTTTGAGGTTATGAAACCGGTGGAGTACGCTTCTCGACTGAGTAAACTTTTCTGGGACTACGACCCTTTCTAACTTCCGTCCTCCTCTTCCCCTGCGGTCTCCTACTCTACCGACCTACCGTAGGGGTTGAGCTACCTGTACACAAACCCACCTGAGGTCCTCAACCACTACCTGTCCCTCCGGACCACACGACGTCAAGTACCCCAGCGTTTCTCAGCCTGTGTTGACTCACTGACTTGACTTGACTTGACTGGTGAGGAATATTCTTTTTGGTACAATTTAAATGATAGAGTAATGGTCTATAATTCTTTACGAAATTCCCCTCAAATCTATAAGAATTACATTCAGAGTTCTTGTCTGCGTCCTTCTTTGTCCGTATCAGATCACTTAACAAAGATTTGTCTCTAAGTCTTAGACCTAGAGACGATTACCTATCCGTCGACGAGTCTTGTCGACGGATTAAACTCCGTATTTGACTGTCATTTCTTAGACGGACATCACGTCTCCTACCCAAGATAGGGACCCAGTCCTTCTAGGGGACCTCTTCCCTTGCCGTTGGGTCAGGTCATAAGAACGGACCTCTTGGGGTACTTGTCTCCTCGGACCGTCGGATATGACGGGTGCCCCAGCGTTTTTCAGCTTATACTGACTCTCTGAATCACCTATTTGGTCATTTGTTAGGTGTTCGGTTCAAATTTTTTAAAATTTTTTATCTCACTATGGTCATGAGATTGAACTCCTTAGGTCACGTTTTTACTTTTACGTCCTGGGATTTCAGTGTAGTCAGCACAGGCTGAGACACGCTGGGGTATCTGTCGTCGGGTGGTCCGAGGGGGCAGGGACCCTAAGAGGACCGTTCTTGTGACCTCACCCAACGGTAAAGGAAGAGGTCGCGTACTTTCACTTTTCACTTTCACTTCAGCGAGTCAGCACAGGCTGAGAAGTGCTGGGGTACCTGACATCGGATGGTCCGAGGAGACGGGTACCCTAAAAGGTCCGTTCTCATGACCTCACCCCACGGTAACGGAAGAGGTTACAAGTTTTCAATTAGTACTTAAAGTTCTACCGTTGTTGTCTCGTATTTTGATTCGTGTCCCGGGGAGAGACGTGTCCCCCGGGACCCACTGACTTATCCAGTGTACCGGGACTTCGGTCGGAACGACGTCGGGGGAGGTGGTTTCGAACTTAAACAGACACATACTCGTACAAGTCCCTTCTGGAAGGTTTGACTCATACGTCTACGGATTCTTTCTTCTCGTCCTCGACCCTTTAATTCATATTTAAGCATAAACACTACGTTAAACCACACACACTGTACATTGTCATTGGCTCGTGGACAACCGGTTGTCGTCCAAGACGTCAAACTCCTGCGTAGTGTCTCGCCAAGAGTCATCCTCTCGTCAGGAGAAAGTCTCAGGACCCGGAGTCCCGTCACCGTCTCCGGCAGTCCCCCGACAGTCCGGTATTTGAGACTCGTGTCGCGTCCTCGACCTCGGTGGCACGAGGACTTGTATAGGTTTACGTGAGTCTTTTACGGGGATTGTTGACCCCCTAGGAGACCCCTTTCCCGGATACAAACGACGGTCGGTCTTTTAACATCTAATGATTACCCGAAAGGTCCACCGTGTCACCATTTCTTAGGTGGACGGTCACGTCCTCTACTTTTTCTGCACCTAAACTAGGGACCCAGTCCTTCTGAGGGACCTCTTCCTTTACCGTTGGGTGAGGTCATAAGATCTGACCTTTTAGGGTACCTGTCTCGTCGGACCACCCGATGTCAAGTACCTCAACGTTTGTCGACCTGCACTGATTCATCTGTATGTGTTACAGTTCCATTAAGAAACGGGGGAGTCCGGTCTCCTGGACCCCTTTACGTTCCCCGCGATCTTCGCTAGAATTTTACATGATAGAGGATGTTATGGTTAAAAGAAAAGAGAACTCGAGTTTTGAATTAAGACGGGGTACCTTTAAAATTTAAAGTAAGTTGAAATCTTCTTCGATATTAAACGGGGTTTTGTCATGGGTATGTTTTCTTGACTATTTATATTAAGATTCGAAAGAAAATAAAATTATGAAGATGTAAAATAAGTGTAAGTTTATGACACTTTAATTCTTTCATTTAGTTATTATATATACTGTTTAATTTCTTTTGGTTAAGACCATATATTTCCGTTTTCCATTAATATATTACGACATGACATACAACCGGTAATACGAACCAAAAAGTTAATACAATAGATTAAATTATATTTTACCAAATTAAATTATATTTAGAATAAAATCCTATAAAAACGTAATTGACTTTCTTTCTTTGTATCTGAAAGAAATTCATACCCTTATAAAATGTCCTCATAATTGTACGACTGACGTACGGCGTCAGGTACCCCAGCGTTTCTCAGCCTGAGTTGAATCGTTGACTTGTTGTTTGTAGTTGAACGATTTTTTTATACAACACGTGACGCACGATTTGAATTTTTCGTCGGTCATGTTGAATGTGCACAGATGGAAATTATTTACACTTGGTTTAATCTTCTTCTTATTAAACACGTATTAACATCCCGGCGACGACGACGATTCAGCGAAGTCAGCACAGGCTGAGACACGTCAGGGTATCTGTCGTCGGATGGTCCGAGGGGGCAGGGACCCTAAGATGTCCGTTCTTGTGACCTCACACAACGGTAAAGGAAGAGGTTTAACCAAGAGTTTGGAGACCTCGTACTCTTGGTGACCAATTTGAATAATTTTGAGTCTACCGACAGGGAAGGAGACTAAAGTAACCATGTCTTACCCGAGACTCTTCAGTGTAAAGATTGTGTAAGGGACCACTGACTACGACTAAAATGACTAGGACCTGAGTGTGAAACTCTTGGTAGAGATATCTTATAAGGTCTGATCAATAAACGAAGGGGACGTTTTAAGGGCTCATATATTTTATAAAAGGTGGTGTTAAATAGGGTTTTGAACGGGGATGAACGGGGAAGTTAATATTTATTATATGAATTCTTTGTTTAATGAGTAGGGGGATTCTTCTTTTATTTAAAAATATTTTACATAAGAAAGGTACGAAAGTCAAAAACAACGGAACTGAAAAAACAGATTGTACTTAAGTTCATTTTTTGAGCTGTCGTAAATTCTTGACTGGATTTAGAGAGGAGACGGACACTCTTGAAATTTAGAAACGAACGTGAAAGAGAATGAGACTAGGGTAATCCTATTATCATACACCTTTAAAAGTACAAAGGAAACCCTCAGAGACCCCGATAATTTAGGAGGGTTCATTTATACTACACGGTACGTGACAGTCCAGTTAATTAGTTTTAGTAGTGATCAAAGACCTCTTTTTACCGACGAATCTACATTTTCTTGGTCGGTCTCAATTAACACTCCCAGTTCTGGTGACAAAGTTGAATTGTCAATTATGGGCGGGTGGAGATGGGGAGGGTCTTATATTTGAGACACTCGACTTCAGGGAAGGAAACGGAACAAGTAACGATCTTGATGACGACTTTGTATTATACACGAGTTATTTATGTACGACTTACCGATCTTCATGTCCTCTTTTTAATTCAAAACTTGATTTTAAATGAAGAGACGGTAGTAAAATCTAGAAATTTTACCTTTAAGACGAGAATACTCAGTGGGTGGTAAATCTACTCGAAACTCCCACCTCCAAAACTTAGGAATTTTTCATGAACTTTTAACAACGTTCGTAAACTTACGTTAACTTAAAAAAAGACTCCTTATTAATAGTTAATTCTCTCCTAAAAAAATTTTTTTCCACTCCTTGATAGTTGGTGGTCACTACTTTTTCTGAGTCTTATAGATTCTCAAGTTATCCTGTCGGAAGTGGTGGTTTTTATTTAAAAAGAAATTGTTCAATCGTTTAATGATGAAAATAAAGATCTGATCAATAAGTTTTCGTTATCTTTCTAAGGTAGATTGATCCTTTTTGAGGTTTGTCATATTAAAGTTTCCGTGACTCCTTTGTTAAACGGACTAAAAAGACGACCTTTTAATAGGCTTGTTTGACTAGTAAAAACTGTGACACTTCGGTGTCAGAATGTTCGATTAAGATTGAAAAGGGGTAGACACTTAAGGTCTCCCTACACCCGAAATTTTTTACAAGTCACTTGGTGGGATCTAATTAGATGTTCGATCCTTTATGATCGAGAAAGATTTCTGTCTTTATGATGGTAAAAAACATAGTGAGTTGTCTTAATTTTACATAATCAGAGTATCCTGTACCAAGCGTTGTTACAGGACTTAAACTTAGTCAAAAATGGTTTTTGTTCAGATTTTGAATTTAGGGTAAAACTATCGTGTTCAATTTAGTAAGGTAACTTCAAGATCAAATGTATAAATTGAAACAAGTTTTGACCTTGTTTAATCTATGATCTGTGGTTCAAAGATTGGAACGATTTATAATGTCGTTTCATTTTTATTATGAAAAAAGTCTGTCGACCTGTCTTTCTTTACTATATATAAAAAAGACACATCTTATGAATTCGATACTGAAACTTTGATGTTCGTCGTAATTGTTCTACAAATAGATTTACAAGTATTTAACGGTCCTATATCGTTGATCTAATTTATATTAAATAAGTCAGATGAAGATGACAGACCGGAATTATGCCTTTCTACAAGTCTGTAAACTCAACGAGATAGTGTAAGATGTGGACGGAAGTGTGTCAAACAAAATAGTAAGTAATCTCTATGACAGGGGGTCAAACTTTAAGGTGTTAACAAGAGTATTCTTTTAGGTAATAGCTATGTATTACATCAAAAAATTCACCTTTAAAATAATAAAATTTAACGTATTTTTAAGAGGCTAAAATAGGGTTAGGTAGAATAGTCTGAAACTTTCAAAACTGGGATAATGGTTTTAGAGAAGTGTTAGGTAAGAGACTAAATATGTAATCAAATTGAGTTACAGTGGTTACTTGGACCTTGTTTAGAATGGTTCTCCGACTCTTAAAGAGAGGAAAGGAATACATTGATCTGTTTGTAGGACATTTCATTTATGAGTGGGGTAACGTGTCCTTTACCTTTCTGAGTCTCTCCAATAAGTCCAGTGTGTCGACCCTTTGATCCTGAACTGGGTCCAAATATCCTAAAGTCTCTTGAGCGGGAACATCGGACCTTGCAGGATTTATCCACAACTCAAGGAAAGAGAGAGAGAGAGAGAGAGAGAGAGTGTGTGTGTGCGTGTGCGTGTGCGTGTGCGTGTGCGTGTGTGTGTGTCAGGAAAACTTCTCCTTATGGTCTTTGTGTACTTCAGTCCTTAAGGTTATATTTAGTAAATGACTAACGGTGGTGATAGGAGTAAACAGAGTTTAAAAGTTTTGACTCTGAGTTCGTTTTTAGCTGTCTTTACGTTATCAAACTTTCACTTCCACACTTTTAGAATCAGTAAGTCAGTACGGACTGAGAAACGCTGGGGTACCTGATATATGTCGGACGGTCCGAGGAGACAAGTACCTTAAGGCGTCCGTTCTTATGGCGTCACCCGACGGTAAGGGAATAGGTCCCCTAGAAGGGTTGGGTCCCTCACTTTCGTTTAGTAGACGTGACGTCCGTCTAAGAAATGGTAGACTCGATGGTCCCTTCGGGGGTATGAAACTTATATGTTTCTTAAGTTATTTATAAACAACTTAATTTAAGTTAACCCTTTAACTATATAGTTAACTTAAATTAAGTTGTTTATAAGTAACTCAAGAAACATATAAGTTTATTTCGTGATTTTTTGATTAGTTAAAAGGTTCTATAACTTAGTTAAATTCTTTAATTTTAACAGACTGGTAAACGTCAGAGGTAATTATTAGTAGTATCTGGGAACCAGGATTATAGGTCGTAGTTCGACCTTTTATAATAACTAATGTTCGTCAACTTGACTAGTGAGTCAAATATAGACATAATTTCGGAAGAAAAAAAATATAATTTCCGTGGGACTACTTTCCTATAGTTCTCGATATTCCATTGGAGTTTAATAAAATTCTGTTTTTCCTGTCCTTATTTTTAAACTTTAGACAACCCTATAAGTGTTCAATAAGTCGTCTTTGGAGTCACACTAACGACCCTTTTATAGTGGAAAGTGGTCCATGGATTCATAAAGTTGGAACACAAAATAAGAATCAAAACTTTCTTCAAGTAAAGAAGAAAAAGATACAGTTCGATTAAGATTCACAATCCTCGTTTTTAAACAATAGGGTTGCTAGAGTGTGATTGAGGGTTTTTGTTGGAGCCCTTTTACACATAAAAGTCGAATTTTTTTAATTTTTCCAGTTCGTATCCGTTGTTAGTATGGGGTGTCCTAATGTTTAAGAAGGAAGTCTTTGTTTGACCCTCCTCTTCCGTTTTCAGAATGGTGGTCGCCTGGCTGGTACTTCAAATTAATTTCTTCCTTAATGTCTTAATCTCTCATACAGAAACAGGCAATTGGGGAACACTGGAGAAGACATCGGAGTCCTTTATAAAGTAGGATCAATTGTGATAATATGTACTCTAGAATGGAGTTAAAATGTCCCTAAATCAGTGCACCCCAAGATATTAATGACCAAAGGTCTGGTCATATTAAGTCTCTACCCTCTGTCCGTTTTTGACCTCTTTGTTTTATTGTGTTCTTACGCAAACCGTGTGACAGAAAGAAGAGTCGTTCTGGAAAGTAACCTTATTAATTCCTTAGTTTTGTACTGTTGGTAAATTTGAGACACAAACGGGACTATATTATGTTGCACTAAATGTCTGTACCCTCCTCCGGGACGTCCAAAACTCCGACTTGAAGGAACCAGTAACCAGTAACCAGTAAAGAAGAATCTGCCGGAGTCTGACTTAGTGTGCCAGGGCCATAGACATGATTGGAAAACCTCGATTTGGACAGTCGTGGTCAGGAGTTTAGACAAAGTGACTGCTTTCTTGTTCTCTTTTTATTTTTACCAAGGACTTTCGGGGTTCTCCACCAAAGTGGGACACAAGCTGTGACTTGACCATAAAGTCTCCATATAGGGTACTCCAGAAATTGCCCAGTTGAACTTCAACCTACGTGAATGAACCGTAGGTTAGTATCTTGGAGAACACACAAACACTCAAAGTGATAAGTTGTGTCCTCCTCTGTTACCCTGTTGATTGACAAAAGACTAGACTTCACCAGGAAAATGTGACTCTCTACACTTACTGGAGAGAGCACAAATGAGCCCACTTTCGGTCCTTCTGAGACTATAAGGGAGTGTCGGGGTCTCATTTACTGTTTACTGTAAAAGGGAAACACTAGAAACCCTAAAAACAACTGAATAAACCTGCGAAAACAACCTAGGGGTCTTTACCGGACACCGGCTCCGGATAAGATGGCTAAAGGTGCGAGGTAGACACCTTAGGTAGTCGCCTCGCAAATGGGAGTAAGTCCCGAGACTGTGGACGGACCGTCCCTCGTCGTCTGTGTTTCTTTCGGCCTCACCTACTCTTTCCCCTCCAACCCATGAAAAAAAAAAAAAAAAGGTCTCCGCCCTCCTCCCCCTCCAACTTTACCTGCGTGTCATCCCCAATTAGGTTCGGTCAACTCTCTGAAGTCGTGGACCTTCGAAGAGAAGGTGTAATTAAGTGTTCGATTTTTCATTAGCCGCTCAAAAAAATTAAAAATTTTAACATATATGCAGCTCTCTTTTTGAGGCGACTTTTCTTGGTTTCAAAATGTTGTTTTAGGATTCCATAGATTTCTAGATCGGTCACATACACTGGATTGTTTAAGAGCTTGAAAGATCTTAAGGATTAAGTCTTGATCTTAAACTCATTAAGACTGACACAAGCAACTATTTGATCCTCTCTGCCAAACCAAATATTGGACTAGTCGCCGGAGCTCCCCCTCTACCCGCCCATCCCCAGAACAAAACCAAAATATCGGTGATGTTAAAGAGGGCGTTTTACACGGTCGGTCGGGTTTTTAGAAATCGTTTATGGGTTTTTTTTTTTTTCGTCCTGTCAAATACCCTTCCTATATGACCCGAGAGAGCCTTTCCAAGAAAATCTTTGAGAGTTATATTAATTCTGGGAGGTCGGGAAGTGGATGGGAACAAGGGCGTCTCGTCGCGGGGGGTGGGGGAGAACCCCCGACGTCTTTGCATTACGGCCAGGGGAGGGGAGACTGGGTTCGGGAAGGGAGCCTTCGACGGAAGAGTGTCGTGCCCCAGTAATCTTCCTTTTA
Organism: Capra ibex; assembly: GCA_006410555.1. Taxonomy (NCBI): domain Eukaryota; kingdom Metazoa; phylum Chordata; class Mammalia; order Artiodactyla; family Bovidae; genus Capra; species Capra ibex. The sequence goes on along the minus strand of SJYO01016970.1, from coordinate 22,665,611 downwards.
TTCGAGGACGGTCCAACCACGATTAGTTTTATCGTGTTTATTTGGGACTGTGAGTTGTTGAGGGCCTCAGGGGCGACGGGACCCTCCTCTCATGTCTAACCAATACTTATACCGGCCGGCGTCCCCGTCGGGCCTTCCCGGCGCACACGACGCCTGGGCCCTCACTGAACTTTTCCTGTTGCATGTGGTAACCCACAAACACATTCTATTCCTGACGGTTCGTCTCCGACCGACATGTCGGATCAACGGAGGCTTTGTAACTGGACGTACCGGGGGTTCTGGGGGAGGCGTGGGTAGGACTCCAAGGTTTTTGTGACTTAAAGTGCACGCGCACTCCAGAGGTAGGCGAAATGTCATTCCTTTGCATAACCCCGACCTCGAGAGAAGAGTGTCGGTGATGGACTGGTACCCAGCGAATTTTCCGGAGAAAACATTTTTGTGTCCAAATAAAGAGAGAGTAGGTAGAGTCGGGACGATCACTAATAAAGATCCTCGAAATCTTTACTAATAAAACATAAGGAACTATACAACTTCATTTTTGTCCGAAGACGGGAAAGAAAAGGGGACTGTGTTCGTTGTTAAACGAATTCCCTCGGTGTTTTGGGGTTTCCTTGACAAAGCCGTAGAGGAAGGTTTCCATATTTTTCCTTCTTCCTTAGGAATTGACCAAACCCCCCTGAGACTGTCACTGAGTTTACTTGGGTCACCGAAGAATTTGTGAAATAAAACTCTGAATGGACCTTGTTCTTAAGACCTTCCTTTACTTAGAGAGAATACCTTGTTTCTACTTCAGTGTGGATAGACGGGGACGTTTACTAAGGATGATCGTGTAAAAACAAAATAATTATTTAACGAAGAAATTTAAGACACCATTGGTCTCATAAAGTCGGTGGTCTCATAAAGTTTCTCCTTTTCTCTATTTTCGGGGTTCTTTTACACAACGATAAGTTAATCCTTTTGACTAATCAATTGATTAATTAGTCGATTGTCGAAAGATTCTTATCAGAGGGAACTATTCTTGAAAGGAGGGAGTTCTCGAATTTTCAGTCAGTATTAATTTTAATTCTCGGTCTCGAGGGAGAGACGACTTCAGAGACTCAGAGTTTTTTGTCATTTGATCCAAAACGAAATGACGCTAACCTAACGTCCCTCGTTTCTTTCCATTAAACGTGTGACTTCCCCTTGTCCTTTTGTCATCAAGACCACTTTCCTTTTCCCGGTTCACTGAAAATAAATGTTAACGGTTCTCTCTCCGGTAATAACTGGTATACACGGTGTTAACGGGAGAATAGTGCCCGACCGGTAGTACAGGAAACCCTCGACAATTACTTGACCCATTAACTCGACGACTGTACACAATAGTTTTGTTTTGTTATCCTTCTTCTCTGTTTACTTGTAAAATAAACGGTTAGTCTCATCCAAGTCGAAAAGTGTCTCGGCGTCGATTCATTGACTGACTTATGTATTTTGTCACGTAACTTTCGTTCGTCTACGTCTGTGTTATTATCAATTGACTGTCGAATACCGGGTAGACACGAATTGTAAAACAATTTCTTTAATGAACTGAACGATTTCTCTGTTTAGTATGTCGACGGGGTTCACGACGTAATATTCTCTATTTAGTAACCGATTTGACAAAGTACGAATTTTACTGTTACGAATAATTGTCAATACAACCCTATAAAACAGTAGTGTCGAACTGTGTCAATAATGAATGATTTTTACACTGTTGAGCATCCATAAGTTGTCTTAACTCAGTCCTTTCTTTTCGACCTGTGTCGTTTGTTAAGCTTTCTTGTTATCCGTAAAAAGTAGAGAGTCCCAATCGATACGTAAAGATTCTACAATATTTACCTTTTTTTTTTATTTGGGTTACTTTGTCTTCTAACACAAGGGATACCATTAATATAGAGAAAGAAGGTGAATATGGAATAAGTAAGTCTTAACATTTTATAATCTTTACGACAGTAAGACCCAACGAATGATAATTATAGTGGTCACTATAGTCAAATTCTTTATTAACACAGTTCGGGGAAATGAGAGGGTTTGTATGAGTGGAAGGAAAGGAGGATACCTTTTTATAAAGAAATTATCCCTTTCTTTTTGGTACAGTGTTTTGTGAGAGAAATACTCCTCTAAATCGAATACAAAGAAAAGGACATAGACTTAACTTTGGTGTAAAAAACCAGGTTCACACCAAGTAGGTGACGTTACATCTTGTTAAATTAAGACTTTAGTAAAGACACATTTGACCAATTGATCTCCGTCTTGTACCTAGAGAGTTTCTGGAAGAACACTAGCAAAGAAGTTGCAAGACCCGTTTTGGTTGAGTTATTATTATTATTATTATTCCTATAAAAAAATTTCGACAATAAGTGACTAAACGACTGTGGAGACGAAGACCGTAAGAAATATACGTATAAGAAAGTTTCAAGGGCTTTGGGGTATACTCATGACAGTAGGGGTAGGATATCTACTCTTTTTTACTGTAGTTCTCAGGAAATTGGATGGACTAGGTACTCTTGATTCTCTTCGACGGATTTACAATCTAGAATATATAGTTTATATGTCAAAATAATCGTAACAGAAAACTCCTCATGCAACCAAGTTGGTCACTCCACCCGACTCTTTTTCTGACCGGTTATAGATGTGTAAAAAAGGAAGGACCAGTGTCAGTTGAGATATTTAAGCAACACTTTTGTACTGGTATTTTCCACTCACTATAAAAGGTACCGCCAACCACATACACTTTAATACAATGCACGTCAGTGATTCTTTCTTAAGACGGATACTTTGGGTTTGGAATCGGTATAAATGTCTCGAAATTTATTTCGTGTTAACTGTTTCTTAGTGGGACGGAAATAAAAGGTGCTAACTTATAAAAACGATATTACACGCAACCAGTAAATTTTCAGTTGTTTATTTGATTCCGACTCATATATTTTCTCCACTGTCCAATGTGTCTCTCGGAAAGTCTCCCGTCTTTTGTTTTCTTACGAAAACGGTGAGAATAATTCTGTTCTGTTGGATCTCTATGTGTTTTGGATTTGTCGGTGTGAATCAGTCCTAATCGTACTGACCTCTACAACCCTTTTCTCTTCTTTCCGTCCAAATTCTTCTTTCAATTTACGACGTGAAAACCACGGTCTGTGGATGGTTTCCTCCATATTCTTCTATTTACTGATTCTCTAAACTTTATGTCTTGTTTTGTGAATGTCTTAATGTCTTAGTAGCCTTCTTTGAAATCCTGTTAGGAAAGTAAGACGTCGACTTCGAGTCTCTCTCGTACCCCCAACGGAGTTTAGTGTGTAGAAAGTCATTTGTAAATGACTTTCGGATTCTAAACCGACTATAACAGGAACCGTGACCCCTACGTTCATACCACGAATTTGAGTCTTTCATTTTGAATTTAGTGGATTGAGGGCGAGGTCACGAGAAAGGTGACTTAGGTTCAGGACATAGTCATATATGCCTTCCATTAAGTCGGTACGGGGCTCCGTTGTCTTTCTAATTTACCAGAGAGTTCCGACTTTTTGGGTCTATGTAATAAATGATTTATTGTCTCGGTATCTGAGACACACGGACACTAGAAATTATATCTCTAGTTTAATTATGTATTTACGAAATTCACTGTGGAGGGTATACCGTAAAGTTCTAACAAGAAACGAAAAGCAAAAGACGGCCGAAGGTGTTACTTCTTTTCTCTGTCGCGTCCTTCGAACAAATCTTTTAGGTTTAGAATAGACCCAGTTAATGACGAACAACCTTCTATCCTTCTCCATTATTGACTTATATTTACTTTCTCCTTTGAAAAGGACCTCCGTTTTCTCCCTCCGACTCGAATTAAGAGCGACCGTTTTCGTAATCATCGTTGTAGTTCCAGTGGTAGTCTTTCGTGAGTACCCTTTGGATGACACGTTCGTCATGAAACGGTCTCCGACCCTGCTTTCCCTATTATTTCTTCTCTCACCCCAAAGAAAGGAAGTAGGACGTTTCCATACTACGAGTCGGAACCTTCCAACCAAAGGTCTAACCACAGGATAGGGTGGTTTTGGGGTCCTCCTTGACCGTTTGGTCAGTTCTACTAATTCATCTATTACACTTACTAAATAGTGATAGGAATCTATCCCTACCGACCAAATACTTTAAAAGAGAAATGTAGATTCGTTGTCAGTCGTGACTCAAGTCTTCTCTACTATGGTTTCCAAACTCGTTTGTTTCACCCGTTTTTTTTTTTTTTCCGATACCATTTTCTGGAAGTCAAGATCTCTTTTCAGTTAGACGAAGTTTGCGGGTGGACCGGTGAAGGAGAGACTAAACCCCGGTCGACGAATTCGGAGACTAAGTCAAGAAAGTAATCATTTACACCAAAAATTTACGGACGAAGTTTCCTTTCTTCTCAAAATTCCTTTCTTCTCAAACGTTTCGTGTGTTGTCGAGGGTTACGTGTTATCTAGGAGGTTTGTACATCGGGAGACGTATGGAAGTGGAAGTATAATAGGTTGGGGGTGGCCGTAACTTTTTTTTTTTTTTTAATCGCACTCTTTTTACGATACAAGATTCTGACTTCCTCTTTTTACTAGTGGTTTTGAAGCTTCTACAAACATCTTAAAGGACTCAAATACTATATTCTAGTAGTAGGTTAGAGGGTAGACGAAGAGAAGACTTCTAGGACGGGTGTTAGTCGATCATATATACACAGACGAAATTTTCCTACAAGTCGAGACTTACTCTTGGATGATACATCGTGTCCATTGAGATGAATTACGTGATGTCACTGGACTTACCCTACCTTTAGGTCTTCTCTCCCGTATATACATTTCCATACCGGGTAAGTAAAACGCTATGTCATCTTTGATTATGTTGTGACATTGCGTTGACATGAGACCATTTTTAATTAAAAATTTTCTAGATTTTACATTGGGTTACGTGAGATGAGGAGGACCGGGTCCTGTACGTAGACACGACACCTTAGCTGCTAATTCCATCGATCCTGTCATTTATTTAAGACACGAGGGGGTTTATGGAGTCCCGAATTCGTTCTCCCGACTAGAATTATTTGTAGGTCGTTTGTCGGATTTTATTTACTTCCTGTGAACCGGAGATGAGACACGGTTGTTAAAACCAAAGGTACCCCTTCTTAAAGGTGTCCGTTTAAGAGAAGAAGTAAAAACAGATAACTATACTTAGTTGTATCCATTTTACTTCATACCGAAACTCGTTAAGAGATAGACGAGTAAAACCACAGGGAGCGGTTACACTTTATCCAGTCCGAGGGTAGAGGTCCTCTTTATTTTACTTCTTGAGGAAGTTTTCGTCCGAAGGTCCACTTAAAAACCCGTTGACATAAAGGAGAGCTGTAAGAGAAAGGTCCTTAATAGAACGTCTCGACTTTCCCTTTCTTACCTTCATGATCCATCCTGTCTCATCCCCTCCCCTCCTCTCTTCTCCTTTCTTGTCTTCTTCCAGGGGAAAGAATGTTTCTTCTCATTATTGTGTTATTCACTAAAATCTTAATCTCCCGACTGGGGTCCTTGAGGAAAGAGGTTACCGAGACTACTGTTCAGAACAACTCAATCCTTACGGACTAGACTCCCCAAGTCACAATTCCCAGATTTATACACAGAAATAGAAACCGTCGAAACTTATTTAATTCCTAGGACGTACTGGACCTACCTGGTTTCTATCAGGATGAGTAGGAAGGATGGGTGTGGTTGGTTATTACATTGGCCTTTAGTAGGGTAACTGTACAGTCATATTACGGTTGTAGATTTTTGATACATCGGTTAAATCAAGTTTGACTTGGATCTATCGTATAATTTTTCGTCTCTGTAATGAAACGGTTGTTTCCAGGCAGATCAGTTCCGATACCAAAAGGGTCATCAGTACATACCTACACTCTCAACCTGACACTTCTTTCGACTCCCGGCTTCTTAACTACGAAAACTTGACACCACAACCTCTTCTGAGAACTTTCAGGGGACCTGACGTTCCTCTAGGTTGGTCAGGTAGGATTTCCTCTAGTCAGGACCCACAAGAAACCTTCCTTACTACGATTTCGACTTTGAGGTCATGAAACCGGTGGAGTACACTTCTCAACTGAGTAACCTTTTCTGAGACTACGACCCTCCCTAATCCCCGTCCTCCTTTTCCCCTGCTGTCTCCTATTCTACCGACCTACCGTAGTGGCTGAGCTACTTGCACTCAAACTCACTCGAGGTCCTCAACCACTACCTGTCCCTTCGGACCGCACGACGTCAAGTACCCCAGCGTTTCTCAGTCTGCTAACTTGACTTGACTTGACTTCGGGATGAGGAGTAGTGGGTTAAGATTCAAATAAGAATTCTTCACAAAGGACCTGTTTTATGTAAAGAATAAAACAACATATAAAAACAGAAATGTAATATTTTTGTTAATGTTTGATTTTAAACTCGTCATATATTTTTATTTTTTGTTGATATCAAGGTCTTAAGTTTTATTAGTGATAACTGAAATTTAATCCCTTATCTAATATATTTACCTATTTACTTACGTACCTACGTACCTACCTATCTACCTAGTTCTCTCTCTCTACTTAATCAGTTTGAGGAAATACCACAAAGAAAGGTAAGAAAACAGGGTACATATGATAATTGTTTTATATTCAACAATTTTGGAAAGAGAACTAATCGATGTGTTAATTTTTCATTTATTTTAAGAAAGGAGGTCGTTCATAAGTTCACTTAAACAGAGACAACAAAATCATTATTGTTGTTTTGACAAACCATCATAACGACTATGTACTTTTAAAGTTAAGTCGAGACTCTAATGTATCCCAAGAAGGTTAAACGAGTAGATACGACGATGACGACGATTCGGTAAAGTCAGCACAGACTGAGACACACTGGGGTGTCTGCCATCGGGTGGTCCGAGGGGACAGGGACCCTAAGATGTCCGTTCTTGTGACCTTACCCAACGGTAAAGGAAGAGGTTACGTACTTTCACTTTTCACTTTCCCTTCAACGAGTCAGTACAGGCTGAGAAGCATTGGGGTACCTGGCGTCGGATGGTCCGAGGAGACAGGTACTCTAAAAGGTCCGTTCCTCACCCCACGGTAGCGGAAGAGGTAACGAGTAGATATGGACATATATATAAACTTACTTGTTTATGTTCGTAGAAGGGTAGAGATATATACTTCTAGCTCTATTTACCGTACATGAGTGTAGTGTAAGTGTATTTCGTCACTATATTAATTAAGTTTGTTCGTACCTTCGGTGAGAGTATGTAGGGAGATGAGAGTATTATTTATTTGGTGTCAAAATTCTTTCAGACTCTGTAGTCTCTACCAACAGGAATGATTGGTAGGAGGGTTTAGGAGTAAAGATTAGTACTAAGTTAACTCATTCTCCTCCGGGAATTTTACGAAAGAAGAAGGACCATCTTCTTCGGTCTCGTCCTAGGCACACACTTACACTCATATTCTACCCGTATTTCTTTCTGTCACCGATGTCTTCTTTTGGTTGACTATGTCCTTCCACTACAAGGTTCATTGATTAGTACATTTGATGTCCTCCTTTCATAGTCCTTATAACACATACAAAAGTTAATAAACGATCTTTGCAAGTACACACACAGCACACGTACGAGTTAGTGGGTCAGTGCAGACTGAAAAATACTGGAGTTCCTGACATCGGGTGGTCCGAGGAGAGAGGTACCCTAAAAGGTCTATTCCTATGATCTCACCAAACCGTAAAGGAAGAGGTCCCTAGAAGGGCTGGGTCCCTAGTTTGGACGTAGAGGACGAACCGTCCACCTAAGAAATGGTGTCTCGGTGTACCCTTCGGGTCTCTACGAGGACAAAACATAATTTTACACGACGACTTGTGTCTTTAAATTTTCAACCTTTAGTGAAATTTTTAGTAGTCTGGTACGAAATGGAATGTATATTTTATTATTGACTCGAAGTTTACCTACTTTATTAGGTAGATAGTAGACGGAAAAATCACCGTCTCAATTTAGAGTTTAGATCTAGAAGTTTAAGATTTAATAAGAACAAAAAGTTTACTTCTACTATAAGTGTTACAAATTTTCCTGGGTTTCAGAGTCCTTCGGTTACTTCCCAGTCTTGATTCTTCTATTAGTGGTCAGAAGTGAGATTTTTACGTGAATTCACTAAAGATTTAGTAGATAAAGAATCATAGTAAGAGTTTAAAGAAACGAGTTCATTACACTAATAAGTTTATGGTTCGTGATTATTGGTTAAAAATATTCTTTATTACTAAGTATATAAGGACTCATTTAGTCGAAATTTTTAATCTTTTGATAAGTAATTGTACTTTAACTTACACATGTACTCATAGACACTTCTCAAGTGACTCACCTCAAATTTCCAAAGTAAGCTGACTTTGTTTGGATGAAGGGGCTTAGGGTACATGAATGGTTTTACCTGGTTCCTAACCGGTATAGAACTGGAAAGATGGAATTGGGTGATAGACAAGATGGATCTTACGGGAAAGACGGGTACAGTTTCCTGAGTTTTGGGGTAAGGTGTTTGGAAGGGACTTGGAAGGTTAGGATATGTGGGGAGGAGAGAGACGTGAGTTCTCGTGAAGTAGAAAAGGTAAGACGGTCGTGAAAAGGAAGAATTGACTTGATGACTGATTTGAAGTCTAGTTGAGAAAGTGTTAGTGTGTAAAGAGACTAACTCGTGTGGGAACTTACACATATTAATACACAGGGTCACCACGAAAAAGTAAATTTTCCAGTTTGTCAGTCTCCAGTCGTCATACAAAAATGTCTGTTTCGACTACTTACGTTTATAACGGAATGATTCTCATCCAAAACTCCCTTGACTCAAGAAACGAACGGTCGACTCATCAAAACGTTCGTTTTTAATCTTCGGTGAACTTCTCTTCGTTTGTCGAAACACACAGTTTCAAGTTACCAATAAAACTGACAGGGTTACGACTTCTTAAGTGTTTTCTTCTCTTTGACTGTCCACAGTACCAAAAATAGTGTTTTATTCCTTTATTATCCACGGACGGATCACCGAGTCACCATTTATTAGACGGACATTACCTCCTCTACACCTAAGTCAGGGACCCAGTCCTTCTAGGGACCTCTTCCTTTACCGTTGGGCGAGGTCATCAGAGTGGTCCCTGAGGCCATCAGAGGTGACTCTGTCGTCGGGCTACCCGACGTCAGGTACCCCAGCGTCTCTCAACTTGTGTTGACTCGCGGACCCGTGTGTACGTGTGTTCGTCTTTTATTAATTTTTCGGGTATCTCTTGTAAGGTAGAGTTAGAAAGTGTCCTAGGGTCAATTAAGACCTCCGTAGGTTTCTGGTATTTATTTCTCTACGAAAGAACCGAAGTCACCAATGGTTACTCTCTTTCATACACTTTCACAAAATATTTACCATTGTGAGTACATCGTATACATAAAAATAGTAGTAGTAATGGTCGTAAAGTAGTAGTAATAATATCGTCTATTACGTCGTAATTTGTAATAGTCGGTCCTAGTTTAATCTGTCATATACTTCGTAAAATTTTACAACTCATGTACTCCAAGAAAAGACTAGTCGAATTCTATGGACGGGCAGAAGAAGAGTCTGTAGGACTAAAAAGAGAAAAAGACCTCCACCACCGTACTCCTTGTGTCCTTTTGTGGTTGTTACAGTAAGGAGAGAGTCAAAGTACGGGAGAAGGGATTCTTTTAGAAAATGCAAAAGAAGTCAGCCTCCGGAATTCCTTCTAAATGAGTGTTTAGGGTCTTAGGAGGAATAGATGGTTGTTTCCACAAAAAGAAGAGTGGAAGGTTTTTTCACATTCAGTCAGGGTCGGACGTTTATGTCTCGGACTTCGTCTAGGTACAAAGCACCCCAGATTTCGAAAATGTCGAATCTTCCCACCTCAAAAAAATTTTTATTGGGTGTTTTGCTCCAATGAAACGTGTAAAGTGTTTTAACGTTCTGGTGTACTGTGTCAAACCCCCGGGAAACGTTCCTAAACCTTCTCCCCAAGACTTCAATCGAAGTGACATTTAGATGAAAACGAGTACTTGGGGACTACTTTGGTCTCAGGAATTTACGTTACTTATTTCTTTCTGGGAGAGAAAGGTGTGAAGAATGGTACTTATACCACGTTTGTAGGGATTTGTCGTTACTTCGGGTCAAATGGGGGTTTTGTCGTCCCTGTCTGTTCAGTTGGTTATGAGTACTAGCACTTGAAGGAACTCAGAAAGTACCCCTGTATCCCAAAGAAGGAGTTAGGGTCATTTTAGTGGGAAGTCCCCGTCGGTGAAGGGGGTGGATACTCGTTTTGGGTAAGATATTTGATACTATTGACTCAATATTCCAGTGTCTCTTACGTCTCTTTGAGTACCGTTTATCTCTTACGGTAAAACGAAACAAAAGTTTGGAATTTCTTTATAGAACCCTTGGACCCTGTACAGGGATGGGTTCTTTACGTACAAACGTAAATTTCCTGGTGAATCAGGTAGTGAAGTTAACAGAGAATCTTCACAAGGTGTACCATCGATATTGGTCAGAGGTCACTTACTCCTTCATGACAAGTGTGGGGTAGTGTACGAAACGTCGTCTTGGTCTTCGTCGGTTGTCTTGAGATTATTACCCGTAGAGGTGTTCGTGTCTCCACCGGGACACGACACGACACGAGTCAGTGAGTCAGTACAGGTTGAGACACGTTGGGGTACCTCATGTCGGGCGGTCCGAGGAGACAGGTACCCCTAAGAGGTTCGTTCTTATGACCTCCCTCAACGGTACGAGAGGAGGTTCCCTAGAAGGGTTGGGTCCCTAGTTTGAGTCCATAGGACGTAGTGTTCGTCTAAGAAATGGTAGACTCGGTGGTCCCTTCGAATGATCCGTTTATTCTGAAGGTTTGACTTCTACACTTCCAGATATCGTCTCCAGTCGGTTTGTACTGGGTGACGGACAGGAACGTACAGACACTGGACTCCTACCACAAATGTGAAAATTTACCAACTTTTTTTAATATGTTACTTATTGTAGTCACGTACTTTTGATTTACTTTATAAGTCAAGTCAACAAGTCAGCACAGACTGTGAAACTCTGGGGTACCTGACGTCGTGTGGTCGGAAGGGACAGGTAGTGGTTGAGGGTTTCAAACAAGTTTGAATACAGGTAGTTCAGTCACTACGGTAGGTTGGTGGAGTAAGAGACAGTATGGGAAGAGGAGGACGGAAGTGACAAAGGGTCGTAGTCCCAGAAAAGATTTCTCGGTCAAAAGGGGTAGTCCATTGGTTTTCATAATCTCGAATTCGAAGTTGTAGTCAGGAAGGTTACTTGTGGGTCCTGACTAGAGGAAATCCTACCTGACCAACCTAGAGGAACGTCAGGTTCCCTGAGAGTTCTCAGAAGTTGTGGTGTCAAGTTTTCGTAGTTAAGAAATCGTGAGTCGGAAGAAATATCAGGTTGAGTGTAGGTATATACTGATAACCTTCTTGGTATCGAAACTGATACACTTGGAACAGACGTTTCATTACAGAGACGAAAAATTATACGACAGATTCAAACAGTATCGAAAAGAAGGTTCCTGCTTCACAGAAAATTAAAGTACCGACGTCAGTGGTAGATGTCACTAAAACCTCTGGTTCTCTTATTTACTTTATAATCACAGGTATTTATTTCAAATAACCGTGTATTCAAGTCAAGTCAAGTCAGCGAGTCTACACAGGCTGAGAAACGCTGGGGTACTTAGCGTCGTGTGGTCCGGAGGGACAGGTAGTGGTTGAGGACCTCAAGTGAGTCTGAGTGCAGGTAGCTCAGCTACTATGGTGGGTCGGTAGAGTAGGAGACAGCAAGGGAAGAGGAGGAAGGGGGTTAGGGAGGGTCGTAGTCTCAGAAAAGGTTACTCAGTTGAGAAGTGTACTCCACCGGTTCCATGACCTCAAAGTCGAAATCGTAGTGAGGAAGGTTTCTTTAGGGTCCCGACTAGAGGAAGTCTTACCTAACCAATCTAGAGGAACGTGAGGTTCCCTGAGAGTTCTCAGAAGAGGTCGTGGTGTCAAGTTTTCGTAGTTACGAAGTCACGAGTCGAAAGAAGTGTCAGGTTGAGAGTGTAGGTATGTACTGGTGTCCTTTTTGGTATCGGAACTGATCTGCCTGGAATCAGCCGTTTCATTACAGAGACGAAAACTTATATGATAGATCCAACGAGCATTGAAAAGAAGGTTCCTCATTCGTAGAAAATTAAAGTACCGACGTTAGTGGTAGACGTCACTAAAACCTCGGGCTTTTTTAATTCAGACTGTGACAAAGATGACAAAGGGGTAGATAAAGGGTACTTCACTACCCTGGTCTACGGTACTAGAAGTAAAAGACTTACAACTCTAAATTCGGTTGAAAAAGTGAGAGGTGAAAGCAGTTCTCCGAAAAATCAAGGAGAAGTGAAAGACGGTATTCCCACCACAGTAGACGTATATACTCCAATAACTATAAAGAGGGTCGTTAGAACTAAGACCGAACACAAAGAAGGTCAGATCGTAAAGAGTACTACATGAGACGTATATTCAATTTATTCGTCCCACTGTTATATGTCGGAACTGCGTGAGGAAAAGGATAAACCTTGGTCAGACAACAAAGTACAGATCAAGATTGACAACGAAGGACTGGACGTATGTCTAAAGAGTTCTCCGTCCAGTCCACCAGACCATAAGGGTAGAGAAAGTCTTAACAGGTGTCAAATAACACTAGGTGTGTCAGTTTCCGAAACCGTATCAGTTATTTCGTCTTCATATACAAAAAGACCTTGAGAGAACGAAAAAGCTACTCGGTCACCTACAACCGTTGAACTAGAGACCAAGGAGACGGAAAAGATTTTGGTCGAACTTGTAGACCTTCAAGTGCCAAGTACATAACGATTTCGGACCGAACCTCTTAAAACTCGTAATGAAATGATCGTACACTCTACTCACGTTAACACACCATCAAACTCGTAAGAAACCATAACGGAAAGAAACCCTAACTTTACTTTTGACTGGAAAAAGTCAGGACACCGGTGACGACTCAAAAGGTTTAAACGACCATATAACTCACGTCGTGAAAGTGTCGTAGTAGAAAGTCCTAAACTTTATCGAGTTGACCTTAAGGTAGTAGAGGTGATCGAAACAAGCATCACTACGAAAGATTCCGGGTGAACTGGAGTGTAAGGTCCTACAAACCGAAATACACTCACTAGTGTGGTAGCACTAATAGACCCAGTACTTCTAGAAACAACATGTCAAGAAGACACATAAGAACGGTGGAGAAGAATTATAGAAGACGAAGACAATCCAGGTATGGTAAAGACAGGAAATGACTCGGGTAGAAACGTACTTTACAAGGGAACCATAGAGATTAAAAGAACTTCTCTAGAGATCAGAAAGGGTAAGACAAGAAAAGGAGATAAAGAAACGTAACTAACGACTTCTTCCGAAAGAATAGAGAAGAACGATAAGAAACCTTGAGACGTAAGTCTACGAATATAGAAAGGAAAAGAGGAAACAAAAAGTGGAGAGAAGAAACCGTGTATGGGTGTAGATAAGTAAATACATAAAAATACCGATGTACGAACCTCTTCTTTCACCAAGGGTACCTGTCTCCTCGGACCTCCCGATGTCACCCCAGTGTTTCCCAGTCTGTACTGACTTCACTGAATCGTGTCTCGTGTACCGATGTGCGATGTTTCAACACTGTCTCTGGTCATCAGGTGTCTTCGTTTTTATAAGTGATATGTTAGGAAATAATCTATTTCCAGATATGTTGACATAGACTAGATCCGTTATCGGTTGTAAAATACTCATGAATGATACGAGGTTCATGACACACTTTGTAAAAATGCACGAAAACAAGTAGATTAGACGTTTAATTCTGATAAGACGTGAAATACCCACTTTTTAGACGACTTCGTGTCTTTCTCAATGAATTCATCATACCTCACCTTCATCCAAACTATATTATTAAAAGAGTATGTCTACGAGTATAAATACTTAAGACACGGTTTAAAGAAGAAGTGCACGGGATAATGGTAGGTTCGGGTGGTGGTGAGAGTAATGGGTCCCCATCCGTTTTATGTTTCGGGTGTGAGAGTAAAAAGGCATCGGACTAAGTTCAGGGTGAGGGAGACGTGACACCCACCCCCCAAAGAGTAGGACAGAGGGTGACGACAGTAAGGGGATAGAGGTCCGTACTTACTTCGGTCTCAACGTCGTCTAAAAAAAAGGGCACTCTCGGGTCTAGAGTACACTACAATGAGTCGAAATGTCACAACTCACGGTTTGGATTAAGTACTTAATTAATGTGGGTTTTGGTTTCAATAATGAGGTAAATGTTCCTCTATCTTTTGCCTCTTTAAGAAAATTAACCTGTTCTCAAAGGGTCCACCAGAGTTCAGAACGACGACACCAATGAAATCGAATTACAAGAGGAACCGAAACTGAAATCTAAACACGGTACTTGAGTCACTGGAGACTGTGTTCGGTGACCGATGTGGACGTCTTTACGATCTTGGTATGAACAGCGGACTGAGGGGTCAGGATATGGGACTACGGGGTGTGTGGTAAGAATAGGAAAAATAGATTCACCGGTGGTGGTGCCGTCGTTTAAATGGATCAACCATTTGTTCCTTCAAGTTTATTGTATTTTCTTTCTTGATCATAAGATGGAGATCCTAACATAAGAGTTGGGTCTGGAAGTCAACCTGTTTGTCAACGGATTTAACATAGGAAGAATCTGTACGATAGACAATCCGTCAGTATTTTACAGGTGTCCCCGAAGGGACCACCACGTCTCCTATTTCGCAGACGGACGTTACACCCCCTGGGTCCAAGTTAGGGACCCAGTCCTTCTAGGGGACCTCTTCCTTTACCGTTGGGTGAGGTCATAAGAACGGACCTCTTAGGGTACCTGCCTCCTCGAACCACCCGATGTCAGGTGCCCAGCGTTTCTCAGCCTGTGCTGACTCGTTGAAGTGAAGTGAAGTTTTTCAGGTGTCTATATGTCTTCATACTTATTTTTTTCTTGTCTAAATATCTTCATACTTATTTGGAACTTTTTACATCTCCTGACATCTTTACATTTTATTTTCAATAGTAAAAGTTCATATTTGATACATAGGACCGAATGTAATCACACGATTGAAAGAGTTTGTGATTTCTGTAAGATCCGACACTAAGTCCTAGGTTTAAAATTACGATTAGTTCCGGAATAAATATGTTTATTGGGATTTACTACGTGGTGGGCTTTATCGTCATTTTGTTCAACCGTTTCTATATTGGTCTCAGGTCTGTTGTCCTGTGTTAGATGGGTATGTGTGCAAACCTGTATACAAAAGGAAAGGACATTTTTCTCTGACTTTAAAATTTATTGGAGTAGTGTTTTAAAAAGAGATTAAGGAGTAAATAAATAAGTGGTTTACAAATAAATCACGGATGAGATCCAGGTCCAGATACGTTTCGTCGTGTACGTCTTTTCACTTGTCTTTTTTCGAGTCTCAAATCGTTTATAGTTTAAAAATTCTTAGACTGTAGGTTGGAGGTCCTTTACAGTTAAGGTTAAAAAAAATAACCTCAAAATTCAAAAGTCAGTCTATATAATCTACCAAATGCTTTATTATCAACCTGAAGATTAGGGTGAAACACAAGTCACCTATATAATAAACGGACCAACCCCCACCACCACATTCATCGACAGTGCCAGAAAAAAGTGAAATATAAAACAGTCAGAAAAGAGTAGAATGTAAAGTTAAGACAACATGACTTTATACAAAAAAGAAGACTGTATGTAGCGGGGTGACATTCATGACAGTTATGAAGTCTGTATATACCAATGAGTCTTCCAGACTTTCAGTCCCAGAGAATCTATAGGGTCTTCTGGAAACCTTTAGATCCAAAGGGTATCAGAGTCACATAATAAAATAGTACTTCCGTAGAGACTCTGCGTAGAGTCCCAGACGGGAGTTTGTACAGAGGTAGTTCCGGTACAAATAAATCCTACATTCTTTCATGACACCGACCGACTCTGGTGAACCTCGAGAGACTCTAGAAAAAAGTATAATAAAAGTACAGTGAAATGTCACATACGTACAGTTTGTAGAGTCAAATATAGTTGTACGTAAATAGTATATGAATTCTAAATGATAATTTGAAGGATTAGAGTTAAATCGGTCAACCCGTTTACCGTTGTAATTGTCTTAATCTCCAAAACAAGTTGTCGGTTTGAGTGTTTAAAGTGACTCCTTTCTCCCTTACACACCACAAGTTTGTACATTCAGTACCCTAGACTAAAATTATGACTTTTACTCAATCGAGCGTACTACCCTTGGATGAGAACTCCAATACTCAATCCTTCACGGACGGGACGGATTTATACCAGTTCCTTCTATCTTCCTCCTGGAGGATCGACGTCTCCGGGGTAATCCATTAATTCGGAATTACGAGTCAGCGAGTCAACACAGACTGAGACGTTGGGGTGTCTGACACCGGGTGGTCCGAGGAGACAGGTACCTTAAAAGGTCCGTTCTTATGACCTCACCCAACGGAGAAGGATGAGGTCTATTTCAGAATCGTGACGATAATTTACCCCTGTAGTACGTTCAGTAGATGGTCATATTCGTAGTCTTAGTGGGCTGTACAAACAATTTTTACTACTAAAGACTCGAGGTGAGGTGTGTACGTTTTAGTTTTAGTGAACTTCTACCGGGGTCTTTATAAGAGAATACGTTCTTCGGGTCTTTAGTTAATATTATAATTGTGAAAGATCGTGAATGGCATGGTCAGTTTCAAGACTCTTAAAAAAAAATCCATAATTGAGTACAAGAGATACATACTGAGAATCAAAGACACTTCAATCTGGTGGTCCGATCCAAAGTCTCATTTTGCGTGTACCTCAATTTAGGACCTTGACGGTAAAAGAGTCGTCACACCGACGGTTGTCAATAAATTGGAGGGGTCGGCGGTGGGGTCCCTTGAGTTCACATTTTGTCCCCGTTATTAAGGATAAAACATACCATAACACTACTACCTTAAAGATTAATGTGTATTTCGTGGGTTGTCCTCGCGGGATCTTTAGACGGCTCTCGACTAGCCTTCGCACCCCAGAGGGTTCTACGTGTTCATGGGAATTCCTTTCAAGGTCGGAACTCGTCGTTATTGTTCCGGTCAGACAACGTGAGAAACGACCACCGACACTCTAGGATGGAACTCTTCTCGTTGAAGAGATACCAAACTCGGGTTGGGACGGGACCCTTCGGAGACGCGAGGACCCGAAAGAAAAAAAAAAAAGAAGACCCTAATCCTCACACGACCTTAGTTAGTGCAAGGTCCTCCGTCACGAGAATTCACAAAAGCCTCAAAGGTGCTTCATGAAAAGAGACGAGTGTCTTTAGGTAAGAAAGGGAAGTTGGTCGAGGCCTCCTGAAACGAGTAGCAACGGACCTTCTACGGAACTAGGTTCGTCCTGGAGGAGCACGTCGATTATGGTAGGAGGAAGAGTCTCGGGGGACGTCAGGGAGGAACTAGGGAGCCCGAGCGTGGCTCCGTCCGTGAAGGACTAGAGAGGGAAAGGGGGAGATGAGGGTGACTCTGTTAGGGGGCCCGTGTTTCTGGGGGATTGGAGGAGGTCCGGGAGGCGGGCCCTCTTAGCCTTTGACGTGAAACTAAAGAGATGACGTTCCTTAATTGAAAAGAAAAGATCATCGGACCTTCAGAGTAAAAAGAGTACTTATGTTTTAATTTATGACATACGTTGCCGCGACAAATTTGCTTAATAGAAAATTTAAAGGAAAAGGATTTTTTAATATTTCACTTATACTTATACCTTGAGAAATTCAACCCGAAGTTGCTCCATTGAACAAAGTCCCTTGCATTGAACTGAGGTGGAGCCTTTTGTCCG
Source organism: Capra ibex (assembly GCA_006410555.1). Lineage (NCBI taxonomy): Eukaryota > Metazoa > Chordata > Mammalia > Artiodactyla > Bovidae > Capra > Capra ibex. Next base: position 22,647,724 of record SJYO01016970.1, on the reverse strand, counting down.
CACCTTAAACTACCTAACCAAGAGAGAGGTAACATTTTACGACGTGCTAGGGATCTACCTGAGGTGGAACTTTCCATGTCTACACCGGTGTGTCGAGATTTGAAGTCAAGTCAGACTTTCCCTCTTCACCTGAGACGTTAACACTCCATCAAAACAAATTACTCCGTTTGACTCTCGTCATATTTATTGATGACTATCAACTTATAATCCATACCGGACGACCAATTTAGATCTTTTATAAGTGTCTTACTTGTGTGTGTCCATGTGGCATTGTGTCGGAGGAAAAAAACCACGCGTTTTTGATGGTTTACCCCCCTTTTTTTTGAAGGTACATCTATATATAAAACGAAGTAGACAGATGTACACGAAAGAGAATTGTTCCTTTGTGTTTTATCAAACAACTGATTTCCGAGTCGTAAAAATCTGGAAGTCTGTTATAGATTAAGGAGTGTAAGAGACGGACTGATAACTACGATACTCCAGTACCATTAAGTTCCACATGTGACCAAGGGAAATAAAAAATGAATATGTTGATTTGTCGGTTAATTATTATCCGAAAATACAAAATTCGTAATCATTAAACGATCTTGTTAACGAAAGGCGGAGGTGTCGATGGTCTTTTTAATTTTGGTCGAATCAGATACTTAACAAAATTAATGATGTCCTCTAAAATGGTGGGATTAATGCTTCTGAAGACGAGAGTCATCGAAGGTGACCCTTTGACAAAGGGTCTGTAACCAAGTTTTTGTAGGAAGGAAATCACTTCTTTTTTTTATTAGTAATAGTTGATTGACAGAACCAACTAGAAAAACTTACGACTAGTCTAACGGACATTAGTGACCAGGTTTATGGGAGGGCTTTATAAAAAGATTTGGTTTGTTCTTCCCGACGACTCCTCGGTTCCCGGAAATCGTAGACGCTCGTCGTGTCTGCAACCCTCCGGCCCGGAGGTCTCCCGAAAACACAGGCACCCCGGAGGGACGTAGCAACGACCACGGCCGGCGGGCGGTGACGGTCGTAAGGTCGTAAGGACACGCCAGGCCGAGTCTCAGTGGTGGTCTTGACCGGCCCGTTACACGTCCGTCTCCCATTTTCCCCAAAACCTGGCTATACCTGTCGTTTGGGAAGATCTCTTTACTCTTCTTTTTTTCTTGGCGAAGTTCCTTCTCCTTATAAACTCTCTGTAAAAGGCAGGATTTTGGTTCACGCGAGTTCTTGTAAACATAAAATACTACTTAGTTTAATCCTGGTTTAGTTATAGTGTGGTAAGTCAAAACCCCCCTCTTGATGTCACCGCCTTTCTTGTCACATAAATGTACGGGGATATTGGAACCCCGAAAGGACCACCGAGTCTGTCATTTCTTAGACGGACGTTACGTCTTTTGGACCCAAACTAGGGACTCGATCCTTCTAGGGGACCTCTTCCCTTACCAATGGGTGAGGTCCTAAGAACGGACCTCTTAGGGTATCCGTCTCCTGCCCCAGCTTTTCTTAGCCTGTGTTGACTCACTGAGAATTGTATTTACTGTAATCTTCTTCACAAAGTTAATAAAGTAGATGTTTCACCCTTATTATTATATATGGAGTGTCGTAAGAAAACTCCTAATTTAATATATTACATACACTCCGAATAATAATAATGAAGTATAAATAATATTCACTCTTGTTAAAAAGACTAAAGTAATAATTTACTGTAAATTATTTGGTTTATCCAATTAAAACATTTTATCGAACAGTGTTTAAATTTATGTTTCGAATATAAGTCTTAGACTTACTACCGGGAGGGGGGTGGGAAAAGTAACTGGATCTCTATTTGAAACTGGACAACAAACTATTAGTGTGAAGAAGACTTCTACGGAACAAGGAAAATCCATGTTATCGAACTGGGGTCTTAGACCTTTGACTGTACGTAGTTATATGGAGGAAGGAGGGAGAAAGTGAACGGTCGTTCTTGGAAATTGGAAACCTGAACTAAGGATTGGGAACGTATAACAAACGTTAATCTCTTATAAACCCCGTCTACCTCCTAAGAAAAATTAGACTCAAAATGACCCATGGTTAAGATAGAAAGACTTCACACCTAGACGTTAAATCAAGAATTTTTTTTTTTTCATCAAGAGAATAACCATTACGACTCTATAAAAGGGGACCCAGAATAAGAGAACCCAGTCTAGACCCTATCTCACGTACCGTGACTAAAATATGTGTGATATTTTTAGAGTTTGGGACTCCGTAAGGCACTTCACTCGGTGATCTGACTGGAGTTGTTCTTTTGATCTTACTCTTTTAAGAAGGACGTCTAAACGTGGAGTTACTCAAGGAAAAAATTTTTTAATTAGAATTTCAAAATTTAAAAGGATTTGGATTAAATAAGATATAAAATAGAGTAGATGTCGACGACTCTAGATGGAAGGTTCTTACCGAATAACCCTTTCCTTCTTGGATAAGAATGACAAAGATTTACTTGTGAGTGTGCGCACGTGTTCGTGTGTGTGTCCCGTCGTTGGTTGTGTTACATAGGTTGTGTCGTAGTAACAACTTATTCGGGTAAGGGGTGAAGGACTATGTAAGATTTTACCTGTAAGGACTAAGGACAGTAGTATAATGTAATTTCCGTCCTTAATGTAACGAAGACGGACAAAATATAGATTTAGTTTTCCAATTCTGGTTTTCTAACATGTTTTGTTTATTCGTGAAACGTCCATGATACACTATGTAGTTTATATTTCTGGACCGTATCGTAATATGGTTAGTTGTAGATAATTCTTATAGTTTTATGTTCCCAAATATTGATGATCAGGTTTGTCTCTTTAAGGGGACCCTTCATTGTGACTAACACAAATCTCTTTCTTTTTATGTTTACGGATACAAAAAATTTTATGAAGTTTCGGTCTCGACCACGATGTCTTAAGTCGTAAAAACAGGAAAATCAAAATTACCTTTTTGAGTTTTCTATAGTTTATTGAAAACGGTATCTTAGACTTGACGTCATAAGACCTCAGTAAGAGAGGGAAAAGAGTGTCTATATGCTATTCTTAGACAAAATAGATTTTCATTTTACCGGAGTCTTCTTACTCCAAAAGTCCGACTAAGACGATGTATGAGGATCGAGTCACTGAAGTCTAGTTGGTGAAGAGACTCCGAGTGAAAGTACAGACTCCACCCCTTTCGGTACGGTAAGACGTCGTGCAGTGTTATACTTCATCGTTTGTTTTTGATGTGCATTTTCTTGGCGTCTCTTTATTTCGTAATATTAATAAACGACTTGACACAATCAAAGTGACTTGATGTACGGATAGATCAGAAATTGATTCTTTAGCTTCTTGATTACAAGTAAATGGACATCGATACAAAGTTGTGGTATCCCAGAACTAACTCCTTGCTTTTTTCATAAAGACCTTTGTGTTTTAAATTTTTACTACGAGAGTTACATTCTCTCGTAATCGTTCTCGGTGGATCTGAACCATACTAATCTTACTGTGTTCATCGGTGTAGGGAGTGAAGAGTTACATTTTAAAGATTTTAATGAATTGACTATTTGAAATGGGACCCTATAAGTAGAGTTATATGTCAAAAATTTCTCATTGAACTTTATTCGTCTGAAATTGGGTTTCGAAGGTTTTAAATCTTGTTGTTTGTTGATAAAACCGTCTGGACCATACGTGTATTACTCGACGGTTCTCAAAGTTCTATTAACTAAAATTGTCGTAGGAAGTTTTTTGGTTGGAAGATGGACATACGGTCCATAATCACACAACTTAGGAATTAATATAAATTCGAGTGAAAGTATTACGAGTGTAACTGAAATATTCACAATTTACAAGTAAAATAAGATTCACAATCTTTTACCTATCCCGTTTGTGTGATTATGGACCGTATGTAAAGTAAGACATATTTTGTATTCCTGTACCGTCAGTTTCAAGTGACCTCAAAACGTTACTTCAAGATCTGAGATTCCTTTTCAACGTTCTTCTGACACTGTAGAAAGATTCTTAGGAGAATATTTCACCCCGTCCCCCACTTAAAGAAAGAAGGAAGTTTCGTCTTTTTCTTTTGTTTTGAAGGATCGAAGATTAAGGGAAGGACTCAAGGACCACAAGATCAAAAATTAAGTGCCCTTCTTGTGAACGGACCTTTGGGATATTACGACGTGTAAACGTTTACAAAACTTTCCTGGGTTTCCGGATTTTGACATATTTAATTTATTTACTATGTGTTCGGTTCCCGTCCAACTGGACAAGAAGTACTTGTATGTAATTTACAAAATGCATACGGAAGGAACTCTGACTTTGACTAAGACTCACAACGCACTGGTTAAGTTTTTCGTCCAATTTGTATACACCACAAAGTTTCAAATAGACAGTACATCTGTACTGCGACGAGTTAAAGAGACTGAATGTCGGTTGGTAAAGTGATTTTGACTGGTGAAGTGTATCTCCTTCTTAAACATTATCTTACTTTGGAGGTTAGACTATTAAAGTAATTAAAACGCACTTTGTTTTTATCCGAATAAAATAAAAGTGGGAGAGGAAAGGTTTTGATAAGTTTTGGTTTTGTTTACGGAAAGTTTTTTAATTAAACGAGGGTCCTCCTTAAAAGTATCGATATTCTAATCGATATCACTTTCACATACACCTTTTAGTAATCTTGTCGATTTTCGTTAAAACTTTTCAAACCTCCTTAGTATAGTGACTTAAACTTCTTAATGATGTTTTGATATCACTACTTCTGTAACACCATAACCGTTTCCTTGACCGAATATTTAGTTACCTTGTCTTATCTCAAGTCTTTCTCTGGGTGTGTTTGTGGTGGTCAACTAAAACTGTCTTCACGTTCGTGTTAAGTTGTCTCTTTCTTATTAGAAAAGTTATTTACCACAACTTTGTAAACCTGTAGGTATGCGTTTTTGTTTATTGGAAACGGGATTTGTATTTTGGTGTACGTTTTTAATTGACTTTTACCTGGTGTCCGGATTTACGTTTTAGACCATATATCCTCTTTTAGAAGTATTGGTCCCGATACGTGTTCCAAGAGTGTATACTATGATTTTTCGTGTTGGTATTTTAAAATTTAGCTGTTTGACCTGAAGTGACTTTAGTTTCATAAGACGAGACATTTTCTGTGACAACCTTCTTATTTGTTTGTTCGATTCTAGTTCTCGTTTAGTGTATAAACCGTTTCCTCAACTTCGGTCTTATTGTTCTTGAGAGTTTTAAATTGTTATTCTTTTGTTATATTAAAATTTTACTCGTTTTGTGAACTTGTCTATAAAGTGGGTTCTCTTATATACCTACTATTTATTTGTGTAAGTTTCCACAAGTCATAGTAATCAGTAATCCCTTTACACTTAATTTGGTACTAATCTATAGAGATCTGTAGATAAGTCTTATCCATTTAAAAATTTATGACTGTTATAATTCCGATCGTGGTTGTGTCTCGTCGGTCTGGAGAATAGGTAACGACCACCTTACGTCTTACCATATCGGTAACGTCTTTTACCAAACCGTCAAAGAATATTTCAATTTGTATGTAAATTATACATTGGATCGTTAGGGTGTGGGTCCGTAAATGAGTTCTCTTTGCTTTAAGACGCAAGCTTGTTTTGAAAATGTGGTTGTGCATACGGTCGAGGTACATATTGCTTGTTTTTGACCTGTATTAGATTTACAAGGAGTTGTCCATTTATTTATTTGTTTGTTCGTGTTGGTCAGTCATCCTATGCTAAGTAGTTATACCAAGCTTTCCTATGTGCGTGGGGGTGCAAGTAATGTCACGAACCGATGTCGCCATCGGTTCTGTATTTTCGTTGGAGTTACAGGTGACTGTCCACTTACCTATTCCTTCTACACTATGTATATATGTTACCCCATGATGAGTCGGTACTTTTTCTTACTTTATTACGGTAAACGTCGTGGTACCTACCGGGACCGTCAATGCGTATTATTCACTTCGTTCAGTCTCTGTCTGTCTCTTTCTCTTACTGTGTGTAATATACTATAACGAATATACGTCTTAGAATTTTTACTATATTTACTTGAATAAATGTTTTGTCTTTGTCTAAGTGTCTGAATGTCTTGTTTGAATACTCATAATCTCCCCTTTCCCCTCCCTATTTAACCCTTAAACCCTACCTGTACATGCGTGACGATATAATTTTTATTGGTTGATTCTGGATGACATACCGTGTCCCTTGAGACGAGTTATAAGACATTATTGGATTTGTCCTTTTTTTAAACTTTTTCTTATGTATGTACATATACATATTGACTTAGTGAAATCGATGTATAGACTTTTATTGTGTTGTGACAATTAGTTGAGGTTTGATTTATGATTAAGGTTTGACTTTATTTTATTTACAGGTAAAAAATTTTTCTTTACTTTATAACTGTGTAAGTTACCGAAACTACTTAGAGTCTTATTAATATGATTCATTTCCTTTGGTCAGACTTTCTCAATTTATGACATACTAAGGTAAATATCCTATAAGAATTTTCCTGTTTTGACCTCTTGTATGGTCACCAACGGTCCTCGACGCTCACCTTCCTCCCACAGGTAAGTTTCCCTCTCGTACTTCCCTAGAACCTCCTACTTCCTTGATATGACATATGACTAACACTACCAGCAACGTACTTATATATGTACACAATTGTAAAAATTTTTCTTATTTACATACATATATGTTCAAGTGTCTTCCTGATAAGTATTACCAGTTTTCCACCTTTGTCGGGTTTCCGGGTGGTCACCTACGAATCTATTTGTTCGTCACCAAATACGTATGTTTACCTCATAATAAGTCGGCATTTTTCCTGACTTCGAGACTGTGTGCGATGTCACACTTACTTGGGGACTTTGTACTACGATTCACTGTCTTCTGTCTGTGTTTTCCAGTATACTAAGACAAACGTAATTTATTAGTCTTATAAATTTAGATGTCTCTGTCTTGTGTCTGACCATCAACGACCCCCTACTTCCTTTACCCCTCGTTGATGAATGACCCATGTCCCAGAGAAAAGTCCCACTACTTTATAAAATGTTGATCCGTCTTGGCCACCAACGTAATGTAACACTGACATGATTTACGGTGGCTTAACAAGTGAAATTTTACCAAACATACTTAAAGTGGAGTTACGTCTTTTTTGACTTCAGACAAAATGATATACTGGTAAAGTTTTATATTTAAATTCAGTGTTTTTCTTCCTTAGATCTTTTTGTATCTTAAACATTGAGGTTTGAGTCTAGTGGAGGAACTTGTTTCATATTTCCTTCTCAAACTCAATCCGACAATGTAAGGGTTCCTGGAGTGAAGACATGTAGTCCGAGACAAGAAGGGTTTTTACGAGGAGTTTCACCAGTCAAAATCACTCTTTTAAAAACAGGGTAAATTTTTTTTTCTTGACTTCATATACTTTAGGTAAAATAAAAGTTTGTTGTGTTGTTATTTACAATTTCTCTGTATAAAAATATACCTACCTGTGTACTTTCTAAGTACGATTGACTTTATTCAGTCTGTCTCTTTCTGTTCAAATTTGAGAGGAAATATACACCTTGAATTTTTTTTGGTTTGAATACCTTTCTCTCTGGGTTTACCATCAATCGTCCCCGACATTACACCCACCTTTTCCCTTTAGAACCAATTTCCCATGTTTGAAGGTAAATATTCTTATTCGAGACCTTTGGATTACATGTCGTGTCACTAATATCAAGTCAAGTCAAGTCAACGAGTCAGCACAGGCTGAGAAACGTTGGGGTACTTAACGTCGTGTGGTCCGGAGGGACAGGTAGTGGTTGAGGACCTCAAGTGAGTTTGAGTACAGGTAGCTCAGCCACTATAATAGGTCGGTAGAGTAGGAGTCCACAGGGGAAGAGGAGGACAGGGGTTAGGAAGGGTCGTAGTCCCAGAAAAGGTTACTCAGTTGAGAAGCGTAGTCCACCGGTTTCATAACCTCAAAGGTGAAGTCGTAGTCAGGAAGGTTACTTGTAAGTCCTGACTAGAGGAAATCTTACCTGACCAACCTAGAGGAACGTCAGGTTTCCTGAGAGTTCTCAGAAGAGGTTGTAGTGTCAAGTTTTCGTAGTTAAGAAACCGCGAGTCGAAAGAAGTGTCAGGTTGAGAGTGTAGGTATGTACTGGTGACCTTTTTGGTATCGGAACTGATCTACCTGGAAACGACCGTTCCATTATAGAGACGAAAAGTTATACGATAAATCCAACCAGTATTGAAAGGAAGGTTCCTCATTCACAGAAAATTAAAGTACCGACGTTAGTGGTAGACGTCACTAAAACTTCGGGTTTTTTTATTTTAGACTGTGACAAAGGGGACAAAGGGGTAGATAAAGGGTACTTCACTGCCCTGGTCTACGGTACTAGAAGCAAAAGACTTACAACTCGAAATTCGGTTGAAAAAGTGAGAGAAGAAAGTGAAAGTAGTTCTCCGAAAAATCAAGGAGAAGTGAAAGACGGTATTCCCACCACAGTAGACGTATAGACTCCACTAACTATAAAGAGGACCGTTAGAACTAAGGTCGAATACGGAGAAGGTCGGTCGCAAAGCGTACTACATGAGACGTATCTTCAATTTATTCGTCCTACTGTTATATGTCGGAACTGCGTGAGGAAAAGGATAAACCTTGGTCAGACAACAAGGTACAGGTCAAGATTGACAACGAAGGACTAGACGTACGTTTAAAGAGTTCTACGTCCAGTCCACCAGACTATAAGGGTAGAGAAAGTCTTAAAAGGTGTCAAAGAACACTAGGTGTGTCAGTTTCCTAAACCGTATCAGTTATTTCGTCTTCATATACGAAAAGATCTTGAGAGAACGAAAAAGGTAATAGGTCACCTGCAACCGTTAAACTAGAGACCAAGGAGACGGAAAAGATTTTGGTCTAACTTGTAGACCTTCAAGTGCCAAGTACATAGCGACTTCGGACCGAACCTCTTAAAACTTGTAATGAAATGATCGCACACTCTACTCACGTTAACACACCATCAAACTCGTAAGAAACCATAACGGAAAGAAACCCTAACCTTACTTTTGCCTGAAAAAGGTCAGGACACCGGTGACGACTCAAAAGGTTTAAACGACCGTGTAACTCACGTCGTGAAAGTGTCGTAGTAGAAAGTCTTAAACTTTATCGAGTTGACCTTAAGATAGTGGAGGTGATCGAAACAAGTATGACTACGAAAGATTCCGGGTGAACTGAAGTGTAAGGTCCTACAGACCGAGATCCACTCACTAGTGTGGTAGTACTAATAAACCCAGTACTTCGAGAAAAAGTCTCTTCCGTTACCGTGGGGTGAGGTCATGAGAACGAACCTTTTAGGCTACCTGTCTCCTCGGACCTTCCGACGTCAGGTACCCCAGCGACTCCCAGTCTGTACTGACTCGCTGAAGTGAAAGTGAAAAGTGAAAGTGTGCAACCTCTTCCTTTACCGTTGGGTCAGGTCACAAGAACGGACCTCTTAGGGTCCCTATCGCCTCGGACCACCCGACGGCAGATACCCCAGCGTGTCTCAGCCTGTGCTGACTTCGGTGAATCATCGTCGTCGTCTTCGAGAAAAAACATGTCAAGAAAACACATAAGAACGGTGGAAAAGAATTATAGAAGACGAAGACAATCAAGGTATGGTAAAGACAGGAAATAGCTCGGGTAGAAACGATTCTCTCATCTAGAAGTTACAAGAGTGGCGTTTTCTTCTTTATGAGTAGTACACTATACTACGTCCATAATCGATCGATTGTACGTCAATGTTCACATACAACACCATCAGTGAAACGTTATATGTTCACATAGTTTAGTTGTGTGTCTTGTAGAATGTGAGTGTGGTACAATATACACTTAATACAGAGTCATTTCGACACCTATCCCTCTTTCGTTAGATAGATCGGAAAACTCTTACTCCAACACAATGTCTCATAGTGAACAAGTGAAAGTTGTGACCTTTCTACTTTCCCCCACGAATAAAACGGAAAAGTCTGACTCACTCAGACCGTTGTCCTGGGGAACAACGGAAGTCCCCGAGGGGTCAGGGGTCCAGGAGGGACCCAGACTGACGAGGTACGGAAACAGCAGGCACGACAAGGGAGACGGACATTGCGGAAAGGAGATCAAGCACGCGACTAGTTGAGGACCAGTAGGAGATTACGAGTCGAGAGTGTAGAAGAGAAGGTCCTTCGTAGAGACTTGGACCTCTACCGGTCTACTTGGAAGGGGCGTAAAGGAACCACGGGACCAGAAATTTTCACATCAACTAACCACGACTAACAACATATAGAGAGTATTTTATCAGACTTAACCAAAGACTTGTTCACGACAATAGAGGAATAAGTGTGTCCTAGACAATGAGAACGAAATTTTACTGAAGATTAAGGGATCCAAAATATGAAAGGGTCAACAAAACTCAATCGGAGGATACCTCAGAAGTATGGCTGTCGTTCTAAAAAGGAGGTAGAGAGAGTCCTATGACCCTTGATCTTGTAATTCGATTGATATGAAGTTTGTTAAGGTCTCATCCTGCCACCAAAACTGTAGAATCACGTACATGTATCTTAGACTACCTTGTCTGTCTTAAGAGTCAATTACGGAGACTTATTTAGTTTGAGAATTGATTGGGTAGTCATTTCATTGATAAAGGGTGAGTGCGGTATTGGACCGAGTGACCACGGACCTCTCCTACAGAGAGGTTCCCGGTCGGGTTATCATACCGGTATGGGTCAACGACTAGGTCCAAACCGCCCTGGAAGAATTCTTATATTTAAATGTTGATGTTTTCGGTCCATGTTTCACTCATAAATAAAACTCACCCTCTTTTTAAAGTCATTCAATAATGACCTCAATAGACAACACAAATGGAGAGTTCCGTCAAATCATCCTTAAGAATGTGTTTTTCAGTAGGACTAAAGGACAGGGGTGGGTCCTGAGATCGTGGGAGTCCCCGAGTATCTGGATTTTCGGGATATAAACTTCGAAATAAACGAAGGACCCTTGAGTAGAGACTCGGTGTAGGGTGTTTATTCTAATTGTTTCTGTCATGAACTGTGAATGACTCCCCGTGAACATAGGGACACATCAGAGAGTATATTAAAAAAAAGAGTATATTAAAAATAGTGTTAAAACATTCCGTTTATAATAATGACCGGCGTGAAGTATCTGAATGGTCGACGGTCTCAACGATCCGTACGAGGGACTTTTGTCTGGGGGAAGGGTCACGAAAAAATAACAGTGGACGGAAGGGTCTTCGGTGTTCGGTCAATGTGTCACCGTCAAGACCTCAGGTCGCTTGGATCTGGTCGACCAGGTTCGGGTCGAGACGGAAATATTCGCCACAATGAGAGGGTGAAGACATAGGAATCTGTCTTTTATCCTTATGTAAATATAACGACGAAAGAGTAATGGACAGACCGGGGACCTCTTGACTGACAACTAGGTTCCTATCCCTATTTAAGACTAAACCCCCTTTAGTAATTTTGGTGCTCTAGGTTTTCTAGTATGTCTATGATCCTTAAGGAGTACATAGAGATCCTTCGTCGGCTCCCCCACTGTCTTACCTCAAGGAACGTAATGTCTGGTTACTTTCCTACACCTTAACTTGGACTTACATCGTCTCCGATATTCACGTCATTGACGTTGACTACGAGACATTCGATCTGAGTAGGTAAAGTTAAGTTTCAGAGGTGTCCATATTCTCGTTTACTATTTTACATAGAAGAGAGTTAAGGAGGGTGGGAGAGGAAGGTAGAGCGACACAGTTTTCAGACAAGAGATACAGACAGAGGTACAAAGATAAGGACAGGACATTCGTCCACGTCGTCATGGTAAAAAGATCTAAGGTATATATACGTAATTTTGTACTTTAAACAAAAAGACTGAATGAAGTGAAACACATTGTCCAAGATCCAAGTAGATGGAGTGATCTTGACTGAGTTTACACAAGGAAAAATACCGATTCATTATAGAGTGACATATATACATGGTATTGAAGAAATAGGTAAGTAGACAGTTACCTGTCGATCCATATTAATGGTATACATTTTGTCTATCGATTGTCCTTCAACAACATATTGTGTCCCTCGAGTCAGGTGCACGAGACACTGTTGGGTCTCCCCACCCTACCCTACCCCCTAACCCCCCTCCAAGTTCTCCCTCCCCTATATACATATGAATACCATCTAAGTGTCACAACATACCGTCTTCGGTTGTGTTATAACATTTAGCTAACAGGAGGTTAATTTTTATTTTTTTACAAATTTACACAGAACAGAAGTCTTGGTCAGAGGATCTCTGACGTGTCCTAAGACTCAAGTCCTTCCCACTCGTTCGAATTGTGTCCTCTGTTTTCCCTTGGGTTTAACAAGAAGAAGTAGCGATAAGGGGTCGGAAGTGAAGACCGTTGTTTTGACCCCTAAACGCACCCCTTTTCTCCGATCTTCCCATTTTCAAACACTTTTAGATGTTTAGTGGGTCCTAATCCTTTTTCTGTTTCTTATTGTTTCTACGGGGGTCAGAAAGAAGGGTGAAACTCCACTAAAACTAGACTTTCAATATAGTCAAAAATCGTAAGATTCTACTACCTGTAAAGGATTATAAAGGTCTATGACACTAAAAAATTTAGTAGGACTTTTTGTATTTTAACTCAAGATTTAACTCATTAAAATTTTGATTTTATTTTGTTAAAAAGGTTTAGACAGACTTTTTTAAAGAGATCACCTTTTCAAAGGTGTCAAAGAATAACCACTTTTACAGGATCTAATAAGATAAAGATAACGGACTCAAAGGGGAAGACCGAAGCGACCACCCGGTCTCCCATTTCTTAGACGTTCGTCCAGTGGATTCCTTTAATCATTTAAGTGACTTAAGGTCAAAGAATTCGTCGATAACGAGAGGTAAACTTGAAACAAAGGTTCATCTTTATGGGGAATCCGAGGGTTTGTAACAAGGTGGGATACATCGTAATGTGTCCCGTTCTCTGTTAAACACAACTGTGATGATTTATCGACTTCAATAATTATATAATTTTTTGACTAGTATATTAAGTAAGAGGATCGAGACAAATGTTAAGTGGGACCCACTGGAAGTTTAGTCTAAAATTCTTCCGTCAAAAGTTCACGGTCCTGACCACACAATTTTACGGCTCGTTAACTCATGAATCAAGTCATTACCTGAAAAATGTTTCCGTCTTTGAAAATATAATTATCTATGTAAGACCTTGTTATACAGTTTTTCGACGTATTGTCTGGAAGTCTAGATAATGACAGGGAGGTTTGTTTTGGGTAATACGTGTTTCGGTTGTAGTTTGTCGTTAGGCGTTGTCGGGGACAATGTTTCCTAGGCTTATGTCAGGAGTCGCCGAGGAAATTTTCCGCCGGCGCAAAATGTTAAGCCTCTAGTCAAGCTGGATAGACGTCTGTAAGGTTGCCCCCGAACCTCAAAGGGGGACAGAGTGGATCTGTGGGGACTGCCTCAACCTTTAGAAAGATTTTAGTTCAAACGAGTGTGGTAAGTTTCTTCACACACCAACTACGAGAAAACAAAAAATGTTACTGGGGTATTTTCACCTTAGGTTTTTATGGGAAGGATTGGGATCCTTGTCTTTGGGTAAGACGGAGGCTAGTCAGGAGGTCAGGACGGAGGAGGGGAGCTGGCAGATGATTCCAATCCCCGAATAAGACCTGAAAAGAACGTTCTTTCACAGAGTTGTCGGTCCGTGCCACCCTTCTCGATCCCAGGGTCACCGCCGAAATGAGTTAAAGGTGCCTCCGTCGCCCTTACGAGTCGGGTCAGGAAGTATATTAAACTCGTGTCGAAAACGTCCAATTCAAAAAACCAACAAAAAACAAAAACAAGGGGGGGGGGGTTGTGGCGGGCGGGGCTCTTTCTTCAAAAGAACCTACCGAGTTGCACAAACAGAAATTCCCGACACTTTCCTCTTTAGTACGTATAAAGTCGGTCGAGGTCTACTTTACTCAATTCACTAAGAGGTCGTACGATTACAAACTTTTACGGTATAAACACGGTATAAACCAGGAAACTGATCCTTGTGTTGAAGTTACGCTGGAGNTGATCCTTGTGTTGAAGTTACACTGGAGGAGGGGGTACGTCGGGGGAAGGTGGAGGAGGGTGGGGGAGGATGAGGAAATACATATATACAACGTATTAATACCTCGTCACTCATAAATAGTGGAAAAGACCCGTCATTCGTCTTTCTTTATGTTATGGTAATGAAGGTCAATGACGGAAAGGGTTCTATTAATCCATTGTGTCACCTCCCTCGAGGCTAGCGGCTTGCGACAAGTTCAATTCACTAACTGTACCGAGACAGACCGACGAGATAATTGACAAAGTAAAACAACGATAAACGTCAAACGAACCGATTATGAGGCTTGTTTATGTCTGACAAAGAAATCGGGAAAAAAAGAGAAACTGGAAGAGGACGGGTAAAAGAAACTGAGTGAAGTTTGACAGAACTTTTCCGGACAACTTATGTGTGTCAGGTAGTCTCCGGGTCCAAGTAGGGATGGGGACGGGACTTACGGAATGAAGTTTCTACCCGGCGTAAGAAATTAACGGGAAACTTAATTATAGTTTCCCAGTGTTACGCTCACGGTTTTCTCTTTCCCCGAAATTACTTCGTTTCTCGATGGTAAGTAAACGTCTATTCGTGCAAAAATACGGACTTGCCAGTGGCTTCGATGTCCGAAGTCCTTCTCCTCCGACAGGCAGGACTCTCCTGTCAAAGAATTCATCACTAATCAAGTTTGTTTGTTCTCATTTGTTTATTTTCTTTTTCAGATGTCTGTCGCTGTTGTATGTTATTTATTATTCTTCTTTTAGTCCTCGACGTGTAGGGGGAGGGTATGAAGGGAATTTTTTTTTTTTTTTCGACGTGGTTTAATCGTTTAGGTAAGTGGTAAAAATTAGGGTATAAAGTTGTGACTTTAAGGTTCCTGATCCAAGTCAGTGTACGGACTCTACTTTATAAAAGTCAGACTTTAAAACGTGGTACCCATTGTGTTTCCCTGTTCACATACTGAAATTTTATATACATAAAAATAGAAAGTTTTTATGCAGGGTCACGAGTTCTGTATTAATGAAAGTTTGACTTATAAACACGAATTTATTAACTAAGAAGTACTTGTGAAAGTCATGTCTCTGACAGCAAACGTAAATTTTATCCTTTTATGGAGACGCATAGAAAAATACGTACTTCCAGTATAAAAGGTTGAGAGGGCCTATTTAGTGGTAAATCACCGGTAACAGAAGTACCACCGGGGACATTATGACATCGTCGTTCAGATCTTACTAGGTGATTGTCTTGGTCTCCAGTAACATTCCATTTTATGTTGAGTTTAGTATTTACTAATGTCTCACTTTGTCATTCGATACGAAGGGGAGCAGTAGTGAGCGGAAAACCTCTCGAACCACTAATTCCTTCCTAAAGTCAGGACCACTTAATAGTAGGATCGACTTTGAGTCTGTTGTAAGAACCACGGGTCGATGTTTCATGTACCGACCGAAGACCATCTGTATTGTAAACCTGGTAACGGACCTGTAAAGAGAAGGTACCTACGGAACCATTTGTCTCAAATACAATGAGAGTTACTGCATTGTTCCTTTCAGGAACAAGTTTACAAGGTTAGTCAGAGGTTTTCACTAAACGGTCAAAACTAGACACGTGTTTTTTTTTTTTTTTTTTTTTTAACGGTACCGATACAATTTTCTTTCTCTCTTTCTTTCACAAGAGGGAATAGAAACTTCTTTAGTTTTCGTAGAAGAGAAGTGACCGGAAGTAAAGGTACCCGAACAGGTAGACCAAGTCTCAACGGTTTTGTCTCACTCTTTTCCCGTCGTTTATTTACAGTCTCTCCGTCGGTTAGACGTATTTAGAGGTTGAGGAAGGTCTTTCTGAGGAAGGACCGGACGACCCGGAAGGTTAAAACACTGTACTCGGTTGCCCGTAGCCTTGTTATACCTTTAGATTTTCTGAATAAAACGTGTTTAGGTTCGGAAATTTCGTCGAAGAGGGTATGGTAAAAAGGTGATCTACATGTGGTCACACGGCGAGACGTTTTTTTGCCATAGTAGGGTCGTTGATCCAGGGTGTACAGGACCTATATCTTAATAAAGTCCCATAAGACCTGACTGGTGTCCTTCTGGGTGAATTAAGAATAATTTGACATGAGATTCTTTCCTGTAATTCCGTTTGCCCTGTGGTTTAGAACAAAGCGACTTGTGTTTTCGTTACCCATCTAATATTTGTTCATTAAGAAATATGGACGGGTCTTGAACTTTACATAAGTCCCGGTGATTGTGTAGTGTTGTTAAGAACCTCTGTCGTCTCTTAGAATGACAGACGGAGTGAAGTCTCCTTAGGTTGAGCCTTACCGATGACTCAAAGGGAAGTAGTGAGTCGATCGATATCTCTAACTTGACCCTGGATTTCGTTTTAGAAAATTGTTGTTGTTGTTTTCTTTTAGGAAGTATTTTTTGTGTCAATGCAGACCACGTCTTGATCTAGTCGTCAGGTTGACACACCCAAAAACCAAAACACACACACACACAAAAAAAAAAAAAAAATGGTTTTAGGTGTTCACCTTATTTGAAGTTCTGTGACGTCTAGGTCGAAGTACTCGGTGTTCTTTTAACAAACCTGGTACATAAAGTTATGAAGGAGTCCTACGATGTCAGTATGTTTATGTTGGTAACTCTCCGAGGTAAGTTTGTACCATGACTATGACTACTATTTCCATGACTCTAGTGCTACTTCAGAACGTAAGGAGGTCCCGAAATTGAGAAAGTATAGGTGATAGTCTACCTTAATTTATTAAGAAACCGTACTCTTTTTTTTAAAAAAAAGTGAGAGTAAAGTTCACGGTTCCTTATGTCATTACATTCAGAGATTATACAGTCCACTTCATTTCGTTACACTTCAAAATTTTAGCTTTGTCGAATCAGTGACTTCGATGGGGTCAGTATCTAAAGAATAGTAGAGACAATGAGAGTCGTTTTGATTCCCCGTGAACCATGAGTTCATTTTAAACATAGGGGTTCTCTGTTTACCAAGTGCTATCTCAAGAGAAAAGGTCGGTGGATGAGAAAACGTCGAAGACTTTAAGTCCAAGTGCCTTTTCTGGGGATAGACTTCGAATTAAACGTTTGAATTTTTTACGTTGTCCTTTCCATGACGTTGAAGTGTTTATCGACAAAATAATTTCCCCGAAAGATCTGAATTTCGGAACAGGTCTACGTTCGATGTAGAGAGAGGGCTTCAAAAGGTGAAAGGGACGTGGTGGTTCAGAGTTGGTTGTCGTGACGACCAAAACGTACGTTGGAAGATCCGCCTGTTCCAACTGGACTCTCGCCCATTTATTGACAATCATCAAATCCTTTTTGGCGTATCGTCTGAGGTGACAAATAGGGGTAATCCGTAACTTTCGTGTGAACGTTCTGAGAGAGTGGAACTTCTTTTTCGTCTCATCCGACAGGACTTTAGACCTCTGAATGTTTTCACCATAATCGAACTGAAGGAAATTTTACAGTCTGATGGAGAAGACAAGAACGACGGTGAAGAGGGTTCTTCGTCGTGCCACGGGTTCGTTCCTTATTCACAATACAGTTGATTTCTCCGAATTTCCCCTTCTTTTACACTAGATTTGTTTGGAGGGACTCGTCTGTAGGACGACATCAGAAGTTACCCTTTGTAAACAATACTTCATTATTCTTAAACGTATTAAAACCCCTTCTGAAACAAAAGTTTCATTAAGAGAAAAAGTGGACGAATCGGGAAACGGCACATACCGAAACCAATTCAAAACAACTACCTCCGAGTACAAATTGGTTGACAAAAATTAAATGTTTAATTTGAACAGTCTTCATCTTTAGGAAGGGAACCTTGAGAAGGTTATACAGTTCTTAATTAAGATTACTTTTGCCGTAACGGATTTACGTCCTATCGGTCAGTGAATAAAATAAATGTGTTTCAGGAAGAGTCAAAGAAACTATTTTCGTCGATTTAGAAAAAGGAGAAAGTACAAAACAGTCGTGAACTAAGGAAAACAGGGAACCGATAAACGGATCGACACCTGTTATTCCGTCCTTCTTATCTTCGTCTAACAACCTTACCGGGAGTTATTTGGATTAATACTGTACAACTGACGGGAGTGGTACTGTGTCAGTTCCCTGGGTCCGAATAAGTTAATGGGAACGGTCCAAAGAGAAAGTCTGGATTTCAATAGGAAACTGACAAACATAAAGACTTGTCATAAGTACAAGTAACACTTTCTTTTAGGGGACCTGAAACTCCCCAAAAATTCAACTACGACAATAACATCGATTAAAAATAATTGACTTACTATTGTACTATTTCTTTATCTGAAAACAATACATTATTCTTGTTTAGTCACACACGAATTTTCAATGTGGAGAGAAAGGGAAGAGAAGGTCGGTCGGACCGTCCTGTACATTGGACTTAATTATTTGTTTTATTAAAGAGGTTGGACGTACAGGGAAAGTTGCACTATGACTCAACCCGAGGTGTCTAGCCGTGACAACGAAGTCTCAGGAGAATTCAATTTTTTATTATTAGTGTACTAACCCCCATCGAACCTCAAGACAAAAAAAAAAAAAAATTTGGTGGTTCTTCCAAGGAACGACATAATTGGGGTCTCTTGTATTCAAGTACCCATGGAAATACGGTTGTCGTTAAAGAAGTCGACAACTCTATCTGCCCTACGTGTCATAAATTAATTTTGAGACCGACGACCAACCTCCTCGGGAAAGGAGGAGGCTGTCTAACAAGTCTCTAGTACGGTCACCAAGGACGTTTCGGTCACATATTTTCGACGCACAGTTCACTTGTTTTCTCACCCTTTTACTTCCTTACGGTTTTTAGTCGAGGACTAGGTAGGATCGAAAATTCAGTTGATCCAGACTATCTTAGTTATCAGTTAACGCAAATTTCGATATACTTCGGATCGTCCTCACTGACAAAACATTCAACGTCGTAGAGACCCATTAAAGAAAAAGAAAAAGGAAAAACAAAAGAGAACTCTTTGAGTAACAAGAGAAATCCATTAAACTGTCGAGAACCCTGATATTATCTCATTTTTTTTTAGTTGGTGTTATATTGTTTCAACCACGATATTAAAGAACTTAAACGAGCAGTCAAGTGAAGGGAAGTAATTTTTTGAGGGTAGTAAGCTCATTTTCGTTTAGATTTGACAATAGGTAGGACGTTCACTTAAACCTCAAACCACCCCAAAACAAAAAGTGAAAGATCCCTTTAATAGAAAAATTAGAATTACACTCTTTAGTTGAAGTCCTTCCCGAGAAGAAAGACATATATTTCTATGTTTTAGGAATCGGAGACTTCTTCTTCAAATTTATAAGGAAAATGAAGGGATCTTGCAACAAAGGAGACACCCAGGGAAAGGAGCGTTTATCGTTGTCAAAGTTAAAGAGGTTTAGGATTTCCCTATAAAAAGGAGAGCTTGTAAGGTTGCCTTAACATGTTGTCAGAAATATTCATAATAATTATATTTATACGTTACATATATTATAATAAACCGTCAATATAAATGAAATATCTTACAGTAGAATGACAAATCAAAATCGTAAACAACTAAAACAAAAGAGAGTAAGCATATGTAAACGTAAGTGTAACTGAAAATTCTTGACAGGGAGACTTGTTAATGTTTTTACTAGTATTACCATGAGATAGATATTTATTTATCATCGTACCTTTTGTCATTTTTCAGAATGGTGATCTTTCAACTCACAGGAAGGTTTCACAAGTTTAATGAAATTAGTCGTTTACATTGGAGTACATATTTCAAAATTTTTCAGACGAAAACGATCTCACCTTTACAATAATTTTATAGGTTCTACAGAGTTATAAAATTGGACTTCGTATACATAAAAACGTAAGGGATTTTACAAAATTACAAAAATATATCAATTTATCTTATTGTTCAGAAGAAGCTAAGAGTTGATCGTGAAGGGATTCTTTTGTACTTTTTTTTTATTCATGTTCTTTAGTTTATGAGTCTAGCTTATGACGAGTGGTGGGGTTTGAACCGTAATATTTACGGACGGCAAAATTTTCAATATCAATAGACCGATAAGTTCGATACAATTTGTTTACTTACGGTATTGAGAGTGTTTAAGCTGAAGAAGTTTCGACTACCTTGAGTTAAGTACACCGTCATATTCAGTCTGCAAACGAATACCTATGTCTTTTCCCTCAGTTATTAAACTTAACAAAACTAAACATACCTCAATGAGTTGTTTTTAAGATTACAACTGATTTTCATCGACTCTAGTCTAAAGAAGAAATTAGATATCCAGTTTATCACTGACAGAGAGGATAGTTTATTTTTAAAATTAAACACTAAGTTTCAAGTTTTAACGTTTTGTAAACTAGACTCATGTCCTATTAGTGATTCTTTTTGTCTTTGTTCGAGAAAGTATACCATTTGTCATCATGAATAATAAGACTTACATATTTCCCTGTGTCAAAGAGAAGGACTATAAGATTAAAATATTGCAAGACGAAGATAAAAATTTCTAACCATCTATGCAACATCGCCATAAGCGAATGTTTTAGATAAACGAATTCTATTTTGATGTTGTTTTAATCTCGGTGTATAAAGTCTATGTATTCTTTTCAATATTTACGTTTATAATCTAACCGATAAAATATATGAGATTTTTAAGGAGTTTATTTTTTTACTGAAAAGTGTTGTGTAAAATGTAACAATTAAAATAGTAAACCAGAAACATTAATTCCTGACATCGTAAACTTACTTGGTAACAGATAAAAGTCTTATATATAATTTTTCAACTATGCATCATACACAACTGAAGACTTTATTAATAGGAGGTGTTTGTATTTTCAATTTTTCACTCCCCCTTTTAAAATAACTTTAGAAGGGAACAATCCGATCCTGTAGAACGAAACTTGACAAAAGTTACATTGTTTTTTTATGAAGAATGTAGGAGAGGTTCAAAGATTTTGTGAAGTATCGTTTCAAGAGCTTTTTTTTTTTCTATTTTTAAAAATCTACACTTGACGACGACGACGACGATTCAGTGAAGTCAGCACAGACGGAGACACGCTGGGGTATCTGTTGTCGGGTGATCCGACGAGGCAGGTACCCTAAAAGGTCCGTTCTCATGACCTCACCCCACGGTAACGGAAGAGGCCATAATATTGAGTCTTTGTTTTTTTGTTTAGAACAAATAGGCTGACTCAAAGACTCTTGATGTTCACTCCTTCGATTAAATTCAAATTCTTTACTGTCGTCTTAAGCTACTTCACTTGCGTGGTAACAGAACTAAGAGAGGAGTTCGGGTCCGTCAAAGATCGAAACTGGAACAGCCGACGCTCTTTAGACACGGGGAGAGACCCACAGTCCCTTTTACAGGTCCGTGTCTACTACACTTTCTTCCTTTCAATGGCAGGACGAATTCGTTGAGATTGAATTTCGTTTCAAGAGATTGGTTATGGGGGTCCGGAAAGGTTGGAGTAGACCTTCGACGTCGATACTTTCCTCCAGGTTCTTTCGTTCGCAAAGGGGTGTACCTACCCCTTGTCGGTCAACACAGGTGGACGAGTTGTCATGTCGTTCCGGGGTGACGGTGATAGGAAGGGGACTCCGTTTTTTGTCCGTCCTCGACGAGTGGCAGATTCTGTGACTCCCCGGTGTCAGGAGAGGTAAGAATGCGACTAGGGGACTGACGGACTCCGGGGTGACAAAGGAGTTTCTCGACAGGCCCGGGAGGGTTTCAGATAGTTCTCAAAGTACACTGGTGTCGACGGTGTTGGACGGTCCGACCCTTCCTGGTAGTGGAAGTGGATCAACATTTCTGGATGTTACAGATTTTTAACGGTTTATGTGGAATTGTCGACTCCCGTGGTTCGGGGGTGGAGGTGGGGGTCTTAATGTCAGTATGGGTGGTTGGACATGCGTCACTCACCTACCTCAAAGGAGGTCTAACTACCTCGACCACCAGAGATGCTAGGGACATTCCCAGAGGTGCGTTCCTGACTCTTATGACACGTCATCTTCCCGGTACACCCACTTAAGAGTCGTGGAAACCTAACGATCCGTGTCTGAAACCGAGGTATCCATTTGTTCCATCCCGTATTCTTTGTTCCTTCGTAGGACCTGTGAAAATTTCAGTTTCTATGTTCACCTCCCATTGACTCATAGTCTTAATAATAATAATAGTAACGAAACGAGAGTTTGTGTCGACACGGTCCGGATATGACCTACATGTCCGGCGGAGATGGAAAGGGTGTGATTTGACTTGTTCCTGTTCCTATCTATGTCAAAGTACCCTGGGCTTCGAAAATATTAAGTCTCTCGGGGACCTTCCCTGTGGGTGTCCACTCCCCGAGACCTTGACTTCCAAGTAGTCGAGACACCATTTGGGTGGAGACGGGTCCTGAGGAGAGAGTAAGAAGTGAACTCCCCCGGTTCCTCTCTACCCCCGACAAAGATCCACGAGCATACGTGACAACAATTATGAACGTTTTGTAATTAGTTCAGATTCACAGTTGAAACCCCCGAGTCGTCATTCGGTTCTAATAGTCTCAGTTGTTTGGGTCGTCCGACAAAGACTTGGGGTGGATAGTGTCCACCTGGTTTACGGTCCCCAGGGAGACCCTGGGATCACCGAGTGTAGGAGGTTTCGGTGTACAAAGACTCGAGAGGTCTTACGGTCGTGACTCTGAAATCCTTTGAACGTAAGGCCTTCTGAGGACCTTCAGAAGTCTTGTGAAAAGTCTTCGAGAGGAGCGGTCACCTAGGTAGTATTTACGGGGAACCCGGGATAGACAAAACTCCTCCTCTTGGAGTGAAGAAGACTGGTGACTGTTGATAGGTCCGTGGTGACCTTCGTGCCTATGGGTTTAGTCTATAGACGAAGGAACCTCCTAACACTCGTGTCTCCGTCCTACCCGAGGTTTCACGGGAGGGACCGAGGTTCGGTCTTGTCTGTGACGTACAGGAAGGAGACCGGGACGAAAAACGGCCTTTCGGGTTTCCTGTGTTCGGTTCCGGGAAGGGACGGTAGGACCTACATAGCCTTTAGGTGGACGTCCCCTCTTACGAGAACTCGGGGTGGACCGGGACGGAGGGGCACTCATGAGTCACCCCATGGTACGGGACCTTTCGGTGTGAGTGGTCGTTTCTCGAAGGAACCTCGTCTTGATTAGGACGGGTAGGTGTCACTTCGACCATAGACGACCCCACACTGGACTCCCCGTAGTCTTTGGACGGGGAGCGGAGGTAGTTTTTCGACAGGATGTACCCATGGACCTTAAGACGGTGACCCTCAAGTAAGGAGATACGGTCCTTTGGTCGAGGGTCCCCGGAAAATCTTTGACGTTTGTAGGAATCCTTCCCACTGTCAACTCAGAAGTACACTTACTCCATTTTATTTCGAGTCACCTTCGTTACCATCCACACACGCACCTTAGTCCCATGTGTTCCCCTCTCATTTGGTCCGTCCTTCTTCGTCCTACCATCCCTCTGTCCTTTCCTCTCCCTTGTCGTCGATTCTGACTGGAGGGGGAACAATGGGTTCCAGTCGGGTATTTCGGGAAACACTTCCCGTTCACTGTTTTTGAAAAGTTCCTCAAACCCTTGTCTCCTAACTCCCGTCCCTCTAATAGTTTGTAGGGACATTTTTTGGGTTTGAACCCTGAAGGGACCACCAGGTCACCGATTCTGACTTAAGGGTTACATCCTCTAGGTCCAAACTAGGGACCAGTTCCTTGATCTAAGGTGTTCGGTGTTGATTCTTTACCACGTCGGTTTATTTACCAGAAATTTTTTTTTTTGTTTGAACAAGGTCATTGTAGTGAAGAATAATTTGATACCAGACTCACTGGTAGAAGATTTCAAAAAGGTTTTCCTAAAAGGTTCTTGGTCTTTACAGTTACACTTTCTATCAGTAACAGAAGGGTTTACTTAAATTAAACTCGAAAGTTGAAATTTTTATTTATTTATTTTTCCTAAGTAAAGTCCCCTTTTTAGCAATGAAAATTTGTTCATTGTAATTTAATATCATTAAGTTATTTTACTACTTTCAAGCGGTTGGTCGTTTTACTTCTGGTTTAAGCCGAGAGAGACAGTAAACATAAAACATTATTCCTTTAACAAGGAGAGGAATAGACGGGTTCCATAGACGATCCTGAGGTGACCCTTATTTTCGAACACGTCACCGACAACCAAAGTTAAAAAGATTTTTCTGTTTGGTGTACTGTGTTTCCACACGGTCCCTTACTCATGAACTGGACTTGTGCTAAACAAACAAAGGTGTAGGTGAATAACTTGGAGACTACTTTTGTTTTACTCCGTCGGAAGGGTCGAGGGTTTCTCGAAATACGAGTACTGCTGGGTTCTTTTGGGTGAAAGGTGTCCGTCCTGCTTCCGTCTCCAATTCCGAGTTTTTCAAGTCTGTTTTCGGGTCCTCGATTTAGGTCTTATTCGGTCCCGAACTCAATGGTAGGCCCGGGAGATGGACCTTGACTAAGGGACATCTTACCCTCTTTAAGGGGCTTGGTCCGTAGGGCGGAGTAGGGACGTGAGAATCGGTCGGCCCAAGAAGTGTCAAAGACTAGGCTACGATTCAGGCGTCAGGAAGTAAAGAAAAGAAGAAAGTCTGTTTTGAAGTCGCTCTAAAGGCTCGAACCGTCCCGATCGGTCAGTGGTGTTCGTCTGTAACCGAAGACCATTCTCTGATGTGTTAAGCGAAAAGATGTCCAGGGACTATTTATGCACAACGCACGTGTGCTCGGGGTCTACACAGGACATCCTTATTTCAATTCCGTTTAGATGATGGACCTGTCAAAGGTAGGACCAATCGAAGGGTGTAGGACAAGCCGGGACCGCAGAACGTCCAAGGGGCCTACGGAGCTCCTCTGGGCCTACGTGACACATCCGTCCTGACGTTCAAGGGTCCTACGTGACCCTCTCTAGGGTAAATGGACGAGTTGGAGGACTGTACCCGATAGTAATGGGAAATCTTTATCAGACTCTCCTACATTATTCAAGATTTTCAAAGGTTTTATATAGGTTATTAAGGTCCGTGACTCTAGGGTCAGTGAACCCTTAGAATGTTACCTTTCAACTTCGCAAAGAGGTCTACTTAAGTACCCAGAGAAAAATTTTTCAATATTTAGATTTTAAGTCTCCCCCGTCGAGAGGGTTGCTTGGATTATCATTCGGTTAAGGGATCTCTTGCGGAGTCGGACGATGAAAGAAATGGAGACACTAGTCTTGTTGCACTCCTATACACCTCTTAGACTTCATACCAATGAGACGACTGTACCTGGGTTTTCGGTGACTAAAATATACCAGATTTAAAGACAACTCTCGCAGTGTCGTTCGACTGTTTGTCCAGTTGTTAAAAGGAGCAACCCTAATTGGAAGGGTTATAGGAGGAAGGATGTACCTCCGGACGTATGAAAACGTCCATCATTAGTCTACAGTGTTTAATACCCGGACTAAGTTAGGTTTAATACGTGTCTCGACCCTCTCCCCTTTTTTCGACGAAAACTAAGAAGAGTCGAGAAACGTCTACGAGATTTACGGTCCGGACAAATGTAGGGGTTGACTGAGGAAACCTCAAGGTATTCGGTCAACCTCCCCTTCGTCCTTCTGTTGGTTCCATGGGTCTATCGGTAAATATAGCTTCGTGTTTGTTTTCGAGATCGCAATCCTTTTGGGTGAAAGAACGGAGGACAGATCATCTTGTGACGATGTACGACACCCCGACCGACGTCCTTGTCAGTTCTTTCTTCTGGACACAAACAAAAAGACAATAAAAATTTTTGGCTTAGTTCTAAAACTAAAAGCTTTTATTTAGGAATTGTACATTGAACAAGAGGACAAAGACTTTCCGAGTCAGGATTCTTCCTTACTGAACTTTATAACTGGAATTTTATAAATAACCGTAAGTGTAGAGGTCGAAAGAGACCCCCGAAACCTCTCCCAACAAAAAGAGTACGTCAACCTTGTGTCATGAAAGACCGAGTGAGACGTCTAAGCTTGAAGGTCGAATCCATTCGGTCCATGAGCCGTCGTAGTTGTTGACTTAAGGACTCGTAGTCTAAATTCCCTTTTACCCGACTTTACTAAACTCCCTCCGTTCCATACACGTTTTTATATTTTTCAGAAAACACGGATCTTCCCTTACCTATGTATAGGGGAATTTTCAAGTATTTTAATTTTTGA
Organism: Capra ibex; assembly: GCA_006410555.1. Classification (NCBI taxonomy): domain Eukaryota; kingdom Metazoa; phylum Chordata; class Mammalia; order Artiodactyla; family Bovidae; genus Capra; species Capra ibex. Next base: position 22,621,482 of record SJYO01016970.1, on the reverse strand, counting down.
TCGGGAATGGTTTGAGTTCTTTTGGGATCTCTTAGTCCGGTCGTGAAAAAGTTTTTACTCTTTATCTTCTGTCGAAATAATAAGTATTGAACGACAGAATGGTCAAGTTTAGATTAAACCATTGGGACTCTCTGTTAAAGAGAATATTGATTTGTTAGTCTTTTTCAACAGAGATTTAACAAGATTTTCGATGGTTATCAAAAAGGTCATATCTTTCTTTTTATTCACGAATTGTATACACATGATCAAAGCTGCCTCCGTCTCACTTTATTTGTCATCTATTTTTATCTTATTTTTCTCCGTGATTATTCAGTTCCTTTTTTTGGAAAGGAACCTAAGTCTCTTACAAGGTAAACCTCTTTATGGTTTTATGACCTCCTTAAAGGTTCGTCTTTAAAGTTTTGGATACAAGGATCGATGTATGTCACCATCTTCCTTCGCAGAGAAAAAAGAGCATGTTCGCCGGTGTCGGTTTGGACGTGTGGGAGACACAACTGATTTGTAAGGAAGTGGTAAACAAGAGTTGCGTCCTGGGTTTAAGGTGATTTCGATAGTTTTAGTGATTACAGTATGGGAAACAGGGATGGTACCTCCTTAATAAAATGTTTATTTGAGTGTGTACACGGTTTACCCCGACACCTTAACCTTTGTGAGATTTACGACCATTTATTTAGTAAACGGTTGTCCTACCTTATGATACGTCGATATGTTTGTCCGACTCCTCTGGGAGTCGGAGACTACACCTCACTACCGTCTCAATATAAGCTTCCACCCCGGCCCCCCCTTCGTTTCACGTCTTTTCAAAGATGTCACCCGATGGTAAACACGTTTGTTTCCTCCTCTCTTATAAAAATTCTCTCTTTCTTTATGTTAACGAACAAATATGTCGGAGAGATCTTTCTGTTAGTTCAATGACTCACTGAACCCACTCTCCTTTGAACAGGGACATGTGGGTAAAGATAGAAAACTTAATACATGTCTCACTTTCCAAATGAGTCAGGTTTTATTTATACTAAATTTTTAGACCCCTTAAGAGACCATTAGGTCACCAATTCTAAAGTACGAAGACTATGTCCCCTGCCCCCAAGCTAGGAACCAGCCCCTTGTTTCTAGGGTGTACGGTGCACCACGTCGGTTTTTTATTTGTTAATTTTTAATTTTACGGTAGACTGTTTCGTACATAAAGTGAACTCACAAGTCTACCTGTTCTCCCGTTAGGAACCTTATTTTCTAGCGAAGGGAAAACTCCGACTCGCAACCGGGGGTATTAGGACCTCAGGAGAACGGAGATTTTCGGAAGTCCCCCGGTCGTGCCAGGTCTTCCTTCCGGGTCCCGAGTGGTCGCTTAAAAAATAGTCAAGTGACCCCCGGCTGACCGGTTCCTCGGCCCGACGGACGACTCTGCGGATTCGGCACTGTCGACGTATTTGACCGCCACGGGGTCGGACTGGATAAAGTCTCTGTCCAGTCGGGTCACGTACGCCCCTATTCTTTTGTTGGAAGGAAGAGAGGTCACCGACGTAACCGTTCGACGAGGTCGCCCCCTTGGTGCCCCGTCCTCGAGAGGTCGGCGCGGGGATTGGGGTCAGAATGTTTGGTCCGATGAAAGAAAAGTGGGAGTGTATCGTGGGGTCAGTGTATCTTCAGGGGTCGAAAAGCCTGATCTGTCTCATTTTGACTTATCGCTCCAGTGACTTTACATAGGGTGGTGAGGTGGAGGTAGGGGTGGGGGCGGGATCGAATTGTTTACGATAAAACCTTTTAAAGGAATTATAAAGACTTGAGTTTAAAATTTCCTCCCTCTAATTCTTCTTAGTACGTCTTTCGAAATTCTTACGTGTGGTAGAGTGTACGCCTCGGTATTTCTGTAAAATCTTGTTCCTTCGTCCGACTTCTTCCCTGTGCTACTCCTTAATATGTTTGTGTTTGTTTCCTAACGCGGTTCTAAAGTCCTCATTCTTGCATATCTGTATCTGCTCTAGGTAAAAGTTTTTCGTTGAATAAACAGTCAATCATTCCCCTCACTCCCTTCTGAACACGTTTATGTGTTTCTTTTGTTTCAAACTAAACCTTCTCAAAAGTTGTTGGTTCAATCAGATTCTCTCTTTTTATTGGAAAGTCTAGGCCTCTTTTTTCATTAATTCTTTATAGAAACTGTAGGGTCGTTTACCAAAAACTTAAAACGATAAAAAGTATAGATAATTTAGTTATGTCTGATAAGATAATTTCTCAAAGAATATTTGAGTTAAAAAAGACTGAGTCACTTTCACCTCAAACACCACACGCACTCACACACGTACATACACACAGCCAGAAGTAACAACGAGGATTCGGACTTAATTCGAAAATAGACGGGAACCCGTCTCGGGTAGACGGTCGTCTGATCAGTGAAAGACATTCAAGCCTCCCAAAAGGGAGATGTTCCAAAACTCAAAAGGATACTCTATCCATATTGAACGTGGAAGAGCAAAGTAAGAGTATGGTGAGTCCCTTTAACCATGTCATATTATACGGGGTCAGAATGGTCGACAGTTTTGACTTCAAGTTCCCTAGTGTGGGTTTTACACGAACCAGAGTTAAAATCTCGTTTTAATCACTACATTCTATCTGATGAAAATGGAACCCACGATACAAGAATTTCCGTTCGTTTCTGTACTATTTCCTGAAACCCCACACAAATTCAGTCTGTTCTTTGTGAGTTAACATAATCGCTTGGAGTCAATCCTTTGGTCGGTTCACCCCTAAGTCTTTCTTCCTTGGACAACGAAAAAAAAAAATTATTATTTTACTTAACCTGGTTAATTAAAAGAAATCAAGTCCAATTCGAATTGGTACCATTAACCTTCTGTGTGTGTGGGACACCGGTTCTAAAAGAATTAGTATTATTATATAAACTTATGACCTTCTTAAAAAATTATACACAAACTTTTATCTAAGATACCCAGATATATTTTATTCTAAAAAAAAAGGTTTTTTTTTTTTTTCTATTTGGGATATTTTCTTTGTTTTTGATACGATTATGGGGGTCTGTTACGGATTCACGGACAACTGACCCATTCAACTACGAATATGTTCCCGAACGGTTTTTTTTTCTATATTCATACCACCGACATGAAGAGGAAATAGACACATGAACATTTTTAGTATTCGGTCCGAGAGATAATTTTTACATTTAAACGTGTACTGGTACATGCGGAACTGACACTTTCATATGTTTTTTGTTAAGGTATTCCATTTAACGTGTTTCGGTAATTGAAAGGAAAGAATCGATAAGATAGGATTGTATGAATAACAAAGGTAGATTACTGTATTCCGGTTCGTGTGGCTTAAGACGTCAACAAAGGTCTTTATACGGATGGTAGACTAATATTTTAGAAAAATTTAAAGGTGAATTCGGAGGAATCGACATGATAAACTTAAGGTTATACTAGGACTTTTAAAAATTACGACTTTCAGTCACCATAAAGGAGAGGAGGTTTGGATACAATCGGCCGGTTCTTCTTAGAGGGTGAGAACAGTGTTTCGCAAAACTAGTCGATAAAATTTTGTCTAGATTACCTTAGTCTAGGTCTTACTCACCCTTTAACCAAATCTTAGTCTTCAAATATAATTATATTATAACATCTATGTCATTTTGACCGGTTTATTTTCATGTATTCTTAGTTCTTTAGTGATTCACCCAACTTCCTCTATTTGTGCCGACCAAACGATAACGGACAGTACTCAAAGTTAAACAAAATACTTCCTTCTAAACAAAGGGTCGGTGACGTCATTTTTGAGTAAGATGGATAAAACTATCTCGACGAAGTAGTGTCTCTCTTCCCCAAGAAACAACAAACCCAAACAAACAAAAAAAAATTTGAATTTTAGGACGTCGATTTTAAATTTACAATGCTTCAAACAATATGTGTTGTAGATTCCATTTTGAGAGGGAGTCCTTAAAAAAAGATCCTGTTTACATGTGGTTTAGTTTAAGATTTAAAATGTGGTAATAGGAAATAATTCTACGTTAATGAAGAAATTTCCCTTCACCGGTAACGACACCGTCTTTAATACAGTCAGAGGAACCAGAAATAGTCCTTCCTTCTTTTTGACTGAAACTGTTATTTTTAAGTATTTCGGAAAATAAGGAGTTGACAGAAGTTGTTGATAAAAGGTACCAAAAGTATTAAGGGAAACTGTTACCACTTTGAAGATTGAGTAGACAAAATTTATTTCTAAAATATTAGGATTACCCGTAAAACTATTGACGTACAAGGTCTATGTTTGACCTTTCATATAAGACAAGTAAACTCCCGTATTAAGGTAGTATCTGTTACACTCTCCTACGAAAGAATCTTTTCTCTGCTGGGGTAAGGTCGTTTTCAAGTCGTGATAACCTCAAGTCGTAAACCGGGTTATGGTGTTGTATTTCGACTTTCGACTTGACACGGTGAGAGGTGGGTTCTGACCCTGCTTACCCCACTCCTTCGGAAAGGGTCGTCTCGTCTCTTACCAGGAGACAGGGGTGAAATCACACATAGAAGGTTCTCTTAGCGTTGAAGACTTTAAGAGAAAGTGAAAGAAGTTAGTGTTAAGAGGTCGATTCCATCGGTCGTGAAAAGATAAAGTTGTTATTGTAGTTTATAAAAAAGATTGGAATAACTCTATATTAATTGTATTCGGGTGACAGTTTCAGTCATTAAGACGGAACCATGACTCCAGTCCGAGGTGAGTCTCAATCTGAGACACGGGGGGACCGTCATATACTTGTGTATCGGACTATAGGTTCTCCCCTGTCAGTGAAAGTGAGGTGTACATACACTTTGTACTTTATGTGTATATGCACTTTTTACGTCGTTTCTTAAGAGATCGTGACGTAGACCTGGGTCCTGTTCCGTCAGTATTAGTTAGACGTGACTGAGTGTGAAGGTCGAATTAGATAAAGTCCGTCAACAGGGTTACGCGTTACTAACCCTGATAAAGTTTCTTGTAAACTCGTGTCTAATAATTAATTAACCCTTAATATTATCTTTTACAATCTTTTATGAGTGATTACTAAGACTGAGACATACAGTTCTAAGTAGAACGAGTTCCCACTTACTGTATCATTTTATTTTCGTTTACTTTATTTTTATTCAGAGATTCGTGTTAATAAATCATCTCTTCACTTGTCTCTTTCCCGAAGTCTTTTAGGTGGGGGTGTCCGTCTAGGTACTACGAGTCAACTTATAAGTTTCGGTTTAGACCGTATTTAAAGTGTTGGAGTCAATCTCACTAAACAACCTTAAACGTTTAATTCGTGTCTCTACCATAAAGGTTTTCTCGGAAACGTCCTTAAAATCGAGAGTATTATTTTCTTTTTAGAAAGGTTTATATAATTTAAGAATTTGGTTTTTTTTTTTTTTTTCAGATCGTCAAGTAGCTTTTGAGTTGTCAGGTTTTTTCAGTATTTTAATAAGTCCCTTTATAAAAAGGATCGTAAGTTGTCGTCACGACTCATACTTAACCCTTCGACACGACAATGAAGTTTAAGACTACTGAGATCTTTCACATTAGGTGTCCTGTTTATTTGGAAAGACACACACACACGTTGACCCATATCAAATGACGGTCGTATTAAGTATCACTGGCTGAATATTTATTTGAGATTGCTACGTGTTTGATGTGTGTGTTTGTTTGTGTATAGACGAGGATGTGACATCCTCCAAATTTTTATATGTACCCTGAGTAGATTGGTAAGTATTTGTCTTTTTAACACCTTTGTATACATCCCTTTACGTCAATTAGATTGAGGGTCAAAGGACACATAAATTAATAAGGGGTGGATCAAAATGTATTTTGAGACTGTAGAACGGAAATGTAGTAAGGTCGAACCTTTCGTTGAAGTCATTTTGAAGGTATAAATCTTTAAATCACCTGTGACCCTAGAATCGAAGGTACGGAGGGTGGTGGAGGACCGGTTCCTCTTAGATAAACTACTATTTAAGTGGTAGAATCGAATTCAAAATTTGTTCTTTAGTGGCATCCTATTAATTTTTGTGGGGTACTTAGAGAAGAGATGTTTGGATCCTGTACATTGACCAAAACCAAGGATAAAGAATTTCTCTTAAACCAGTTAGGAGGAATCTCCAAAGTCTCCTTTTCCCCCTAAAAGGTTCTGTCTATTCAACTTTACTAGGGCGAAACTAGAGTCACCAATTCTTAGGAAGTGTTACCTTCTACCGGTGACTCTCCGGCGCTAGGACCGGAAAATTACGCATTGTTACCATAGTTGTTTGTCGATGAATTAGTTATAAACCGGTCTCGACGACTTTTGAAGGAAAAGTCTAAAATTAAGGAACAACATTTTGTTGGGGTCTCGTCGGTCACTCTATTCCGTAATTTGACTGACGAATTAACGGAAAATGACAGACCAATCAATATATACATGTAAGAATTACCAAGAAATTAGAAATAAATGGGCGTATTTATTTAATGGACCCCATCCTGGGGTGGTTTGTCTTGGAAGAGACGGGGGTTCGGACCTCTTTGAGTGGTAAACAAACAACGACAACAACTCCGAAAATTGTAAGTAACTGATAGATACATGCAATTGTAAATTGGAGCACCAATGCTTCCTAAAAACAACAAGAAGAGTTTTTATGTATATGAGCACTTGCGACTTGGACTCAAGCCACCGTTGTGATGATAAGTGGACTACTTAAAGGTATATAAGGTGGGGAACTTGGGTCCGCGTGAACGACCAAGGTGGAGCGGCGCGCCTACCCAAAATAACGTATCGGGACCCCTGAGAATTTACTGGGAAGTCATTAATAATGCGTGAACTTCGTGGTTGCAGGGGCAAGGCCACGATAGTGGGTCGTTTAGTTTGAAGTTTTATTTGTATGTTAAAGTTCGTAATTAATCTTTTAGACGTACAAAAGTTATTTCGATATTTCATTCGGCTGTCGTCAGTTGGTCTGTTTTGGTTGGTCGCTTTTTCTTTCGATGTTAGACTAGAGCCAACGAAGGAAAGTTTAGCCAGGTTGCCCTTTTAGAAATGGCAATGGAGGAGCTTTTCTTGTGTCGCACGATAAAGTTAAAATTAAGTTCAAGACTATAAAGGGTATCTAAAAATTTACCCACTATAAAGGAACAACTCATAAAATTCGCGATGTCTTTTGTAATTTAAATAGGGGGAGGGTTCTGTTCTCTGCTGTAACCCCAGTTTAAGCACTAAGACTGTTTACCTCTGGACCGACAGGTGAAATTATTTCCAAGGCTACGGTGTTTGAATTCTAGAATATCGAGTACTAAAATTAGATACCCTTTCTAAAAGGGGGAGGGGGGGGGGGGGGGGGGGGGGGGGGGGGGNGCGCGGGTTTTCAGGAAGGGACGATTGACCACCCCACCCCATCTCTCCCCCGTCTGTGTTTGACGGAAGTCAAGGGGGAGCTAAAGTTATCACGAGGGCAATTACTATTTTACAAGTACTAGGGTGTCCTTTGCTTTAGCAAGGTCTTGGAAATTTTGCAGTCATGCACAAACAAAATAGGATACGGGTCGACTTTTCTACTGCAGCAGAAGCAATTAAAATCTTTTCGAGTGTTCAAACGTTTGAGCTCGTTTCGAAAACAGTGAAAATGAAAGAGTTTTTTTTTTTTTTTTGGTTGACGAAAAGTATTTACAGTTTAACTTTCCCTAGCTATATTTTCCTCCCATTCGAGGTTGGCTGGATACGAACCCAGAGAACCGAGTTTGAAACTTTGACAACGTTTGGAGGGTGCGATCGACCACTAAGAATTTTTCCCAATCCCAGGATACTTTCACATAGAGGTCGGGGTTAGTTTTGTAGTTAAACCGTTAGACCGGAGAAAGGGGGACGTGGGGGCTCGACGGTGAAGTTTCGACGACGTTGTTCAGTCATTAACATTGAAACGTAGATTTATAAATTCGCTCTCAGAACGTCAGCGCACAGGTAAATGTCAGGAGTAGACAGGAGATTAAGGTAATGCCGTGTTTCGTTTTTACAAAGGGTTTTGAGTGTTTGTCCTTTTCGCAGTGGGACGGCGACCACCTCCTCCTCCTCCTCCGACCCCCCTCCTCGACTACTTCCTCGTCAAAGATAACTAATCAGTGGCGAAAACACAATTCCCGAAAGAAATTTTATTCTCCCCCTTTTTACCCCCCTCCAACGTCTTTAAAGTGATTACACTCGGAGTCCGTTCCTTCCCCTTTTTTCTCCTCTTCTTCCTCCCCCTCCGCCCAACACAGATCTACTTTCACTCTTCCTGTATTTCCTCCGTTAACTCAGCCGACGTCGGGCCGCTCGATTCGAAGCTCGGCCGGCCTCGCGTCTCCTCCCCCGCCGCGCCGCGCCGCGAAACCGAGTCCCGCGTTCTCACCCCCGGCACGGGTAACACCGCCGCGGGCGCCCGGGCGAGGCGGCGCGGCCCCCTCCTTGTCTCCGCGGGTAACTCACCGGTGCCGAGCCCGGCACGGGTGTCGGGGGGCAACGGCGCTGGCCCCGACCCAAAGACGCCGACGCGGGCCAGCCGAGAGCCACGGCTTACCCCTCCCTTTACTTCCCCTCACTTCTGCCAGGACCCTTCCCACCCCCTAAGGACCGGCGGGTTGGGAGAGGAAGGTGGGACCGTTTTGTCGATCTTCACATCTAGGTCGCTCCCCGCGCGTCAGACAAGGCACGGTCCCGCGTGCCCGGACGCGCGTGGCCCACCCAGTCGGTGCCAGAAGAACCTACCCCGCTGCGTGTTCCGTTTCAACCCTTTCACTTACCCCGGTAGATCTTGCGCTGGGACCCCTCTTTTTGCTCTCGACAAGACTGGAGAAAATCCCACGGAGAGTTGGATACAGGATCAGAGACTGTTCATCTTTCTACGTGGGCTCTTCTCGGTCAGTCGTTGTCGGCCGTCCGGCTTTTCCTTAGGCCTTGGAAGTCTTTCGGGCGCGGCGGGACGAGTCCTGCGGGTTTGCCGGAAGGAATCCGGGCGGACCCTTGAGTCTGGGGAGATAGTTGTAAGTAAGATAAAAGGTTCGGCCTGTCGGACTCTGAAAACGACGGGTCTGCTGGCCCTTAGAAAAAAAAAAAAAAGGGGAAAAACTCTAAAAATTTGAAGGGAAGGTTGAGGTAAGGGGAGACAGGAAAGAGACCCGGGGAGAACGGGAGGTCCCGAGTAGACCTTTTCCTCGATCTCCACGCTTCTCTGACTGTGACGGAGAACGAACTGTTGAGGTTTAATTTAATCTGAAGTCGGAGGCTCAACACACACACACACACAAAAGTTGCCAAGTCGGGGCGACCCCTCTTATGAGACGAAAATTTTTACCATCGTTAACGGGAACTTACCGTCGTCGGGGTCGATCTGTCGGGCTTTCTGATCTTTGTAAAACATCCACTTTACCGGTGAAAAAGGTGCCGACCTCTCAGGTATTTTGAAGGACCGCGTCGTCGAGAACCCCGAGTAACTTATTAAGTAGGGAGTAACGTTCGGGTATTACAGATAAGAGCCGGGAAACACCCCGACAAAAGAGAAGAAAAGAGGAACTTAATATTTTTCCAACGGAAGGAAACAAGTGTAGTTCGACGACGCTCGCCCTCGAAACAGACCCGGCTCGATTTCACACTCAAAGTTACCTGAGAGGGCCGAAACAGAGGGTTCAAGTAGAGGTTCACATCTAACACATCTCTTCCGGAAGAAACATTTTCGACCTTTTCAACATGTTTACAAACTGGTCGAGTAAACCCCGCAAAACAGAGGATCCGGGAGCCGACGGCCACGCCGCTACCTCGACACCGCGTCCGCGGAGATAGTTGTTCATCGTTTCGGACCGGTGGAGGTGGGAGGAAGGGTTCGGAGGAAGACCCAAGTCACGGACGTCCCCGGACAACCCAAACCCCAACCGACCGAAGAACGGAAGAAGGGAGGGGTCGTAGAGGTTATGTCGTAGATCTGGTCCTGATTTTCGGTCCGTAGGAGAGTCTCTGGTCCCGTCTTTCCGTGGGGAAGTTTTTCTTCCCGAATGTGACTCAGACACACTCTGGAGACGAAGTTTCCTCCCTTCGGTGTCCCATACACAGAAGAAGTGAGTTGGACGGGACCCAAAAATACAGAACTAACGGACACACACGGTCTCGTGGATCCGTAGCAAAATCGGGATGTTTGACACCAAACCTAAACATTGTAGATTCAGACACAGAGAAGCTTCAACACATGTCTAAACCATAACTAAACATTTCGACGGCCGAGGCCTCCCGGTCACCGGACGCGACCTCAACTCGTTACTTTCATTTTTTTCGCTGGTCAAAGGGCTTGGTGTCAGGATGGGTCCTGTGGTGACCGCCTCCCGAGTCTAGGTCATCCAGCTTCATCAACTGGTGAGGTTCGGGTGGACCTCTCGGCAGACGGGAAGATTCAGTTGAGTTTTCAGGTGAGTCGGAGTCCTCAGAGTCGGGGGTCGTTCTCTTCCGGTACGTACCCACCCTTGTGGCCCGTTGAGGGCTGGGAAACCCGGAGCTTTCTCCACGTTGGTAGGGGGTTCGTTTTTCGCGACTCTCCGTCTTGACGCCTCTGAGAGGAACACGGTCCTAGGGAAGGGTCAAGTCGAGGGTGCCCCAACTGAAAAAGGCACCCCGAGACTTCTATTGGGGTTCGGATGTACATTCCGAGGTGTCCCCTCCAAAAAGGGAACTCCGACTGTCTAGTGTCGGTTCTTCTTCTGTGGGGACCCTTCTCTTTCACGTGGGTGTAACACTTGGGTTCTTAGGTCTTTGGGGAACGAACATTGATCTGGAATCCGAACAAAAAGAAGGGTCCGTGTGTGTCAAGTTTAGGATGGCGTGAACTTCTAGTTAAATTTTGTTTCCTTTTTGGTGGCTGCATATATATATGTAAATATTCCGTTAGTCACACTACATTGAAACTCTTGGATGACGAAAGTTCTCAAAACTCAGAGAGAAGGAGAGGGGACAGATGGGTGGAGGAGTTGGTTCCTTCGAGAAACCTCTGAAAGGATTCCCGCGTTTTTAAAGGAAATTGGAGTCCTCCGAGTTTCTGACCGGGGGTCTGGGGTTTGACGAGTCTAAGTCAGAACGATCGGACGCCCGTTCTCCCATCGGGGAGTCGGTCTGGCGTTAAACATCAAGATCTAAGGCTCTCTGACACTCGCCACGCCTTGTTTCTAAATACTTTGTCTTTTCTCTCTCTTTTTTTTCTAAAAACAAAAGTTACTTTCACGTAGAGCCCAGAAAGAGAAGTTACGAGAATGGGCCCACGTCACCTATGCTCACTCCTCCCTGGCACTGTACTCGGCCCCTCCGCGTCGGGACCTCGGAGGTTCCAGTCTCGCGCCTCAGGCTCTCCGCGACCGGGCGTCCCGCGGCGAGTCTCGCGGCGGCGAATGGAGCGAGCGAGTCCTACGGCAGCTACGACACAAAGCGAAAGAAGAGTGAGAGGAGACGGAGGAAGGAGAGGTCCAGCCGGAGGAGGAGAAGCGGAAAGGGCTTAAATGAGGAGTCCTACGCCGACTACCTTGAGTGACCCCCGCCCTCCTTCTTCCCCCGCGTTTGCTGACTCTAAACGTCCTAGTACGACCTTCCCCGAGGGTCGAGGATTAGCCTCACCCTCACTTCTTCCGGACGGGACGTCTCAAACGAAGACAGGGGAGGACGTAGAGACCCGTAGGAACAGGAAGATGTGGGGCGGAGTGGGAGGGTGAGTTGGACGGGGGTGGGGTGGGGGTAACATACTAGCAGAAGATCCTAGCGCCTCTGGCGTCGGACCTTTCGAGTGTGGAGGCCCAATCCCCGACCCTTGTCGGCATGCCCAGGAGAGAGGGGTCATCCTTCGGAGGGAGGACTGAGGTGTCTGCCCAGAGATCTAGAGGTCAGAGTCTCTTAAGAGGGCGGTCGGGTGGGCCGTGTGGGGGTGGGGTTCGACTTCCGTAACGAGGGGCGCCAAGCGCCATACCGTCCTTCTTCCTCTCGCCGGGGTAGGGGACGTTAAGCTGAAAAAAGAAAACGCTGGTATTTCCCAAATTTAAAGTTGACGTCTTAGCAAAGGATAACATTTTTAGTTTTCTTTTACGTGAGAAGGGGCAAATAAAAAAGGTCTAAGGTCAGACCATTTGTTTAGGTAGGAGACTTTATAGAGCAAGAGCGTCGCCCCCCTTTCCCTCAAAGGAAGATTAATTTTTGTTTGGGCACGCGGGAGCGAGAGCGGGACGAGAGCGGGGATAAGAGGGAAGCGGAGGGGAACCGGCGGCCCCCGCGGCCTACCAGGGACCCTGAAAGGGCCTTTTTTTAGAGGGCCGGTAACGGCTTCGGAGGGGAGGGCACTCGCGTGCCTCTTCGGAGCCGACCGCGCCGGGGTAGAGGGAAGCCAATCCCAATGGTTTTGTAAACAAAGAGAAATTTTCCCTTGTAGTTATAATTATTTGCGAACCGGAGGCGGAGCGCAAAGGACGGGACGGGGAAGCTGTCTTTGGGAGAAACCCCTCGGGACTCGCCGCCAGAGAGTTGGGGTCCTGTTCGTCGACTAGTGAGGGAGGTATTTTGCCGATCAAGCATTTATAAAGTCTCAGGGCCTCCCTGGCGGAGGGCTAGTAGGTCTAGCTAGTGACCCCCACTAATGCCAAGTCTACCGGGCGGGCGCATTATCGCTGACTGCGGATCGGAACCCTTCTGCGTCTACTCGGACCATGGACTCCCATGCCACAAAGCTAGTGTCTGGCGCAGGAACTCATTAAACAGAGCTTAAAGGGTCGACTTGTACGGCCCCAAGAGAGAAAACATAAGGAGATAAAAGAAGAGGTGCAGTCCGCAACAGTGGACGAAATTCTCTTGGCCGTCTGGCCGCAACCATGGGTCAAGAGACCCGGTCTACACCGCCGGAGTGGCGGAGGTCCGGACCACCCTAAGAGGAAGAACACGGGGTACCGTTCAAAGGGGACCAATCGTTTTCCTGGGGTTGAGAGACTCGTCACATGAAATCTTTTCCCGTCTCTCTTTTGGTAGGGTTGGGAGAGGAGGGATCTAGTCGAGAGTGTCAACCCTATTTTATTTTTCTCCATACTGGAGAACCTTCCCCACATGAAAGACTAGGCACCCTTATTTCTTTCCGTTGGGAAATGCGACTTAGTTGTCCTTTTGCTTTGATTTTTTCCTTTCGAACTTTCTCCTCGTCTTTTTTTAGTCCAACCTAGACATTGAACCCGGAAAAGTTTCCTTAAGTTCCAAAATCGAGTTCACTTCTCGTTTTACTTTACGTTTTCAACTCACAGGTAATTTTTAGTCTCACCATCGTTTATACTAATTAACCTTTCTGTCCGAGAAATAAGGTGATGGTGGTGGTGGTGGTGGTGGGGGGAGGGGTTCTTTTTCTCAAAGGTCTCTAAGAATCTCTCCAACGTTTCGCCCGACCGTACACTCCTTTCCGTCAACAGACCTTTAAAAGTCAAATGGTCTTAGGAAAACCAAAACGGGACACCGTTGGTCTTTTAATATGACCTAAAAGGGGTGTAGGTCTTTTTTCCCGTCGACATCCGTTAGGGGAGGGTGAGTCGGTATCGGTCACACTAAGAGAAAGGAAAACATTCCTCTGGGTTTTATCAAACTCCTATCGTGGTTTGACGGAAAATTTTCGGTTCAGTAGCCGAGTAATGTTTCTTTCGTTTAGTGGGATCGAAAACTGAGGAACTTCTGTTAAACCTGACCTCCGTTGACCCCTCTTCTCAACCCTCACTTTGGTAAGTTTTTGGGTTTCACCGAGGAACCTAATTTAAACCTTACCCGTCATATCAGCGACCCTCGAACCCTCTATGAACCTCTTCTTTGGTCGTTGTCCACTCATGTCGAACCTGCGAAACCGACAGACGGATAATTTTGTTAAACTACTCTTAAGATCCTAAGACTCCGTATGTTTTGTTTACGAAATAGAGGAAACGTTTTTACGATCTCAAAAGGGAATCGTAAATAGTTCTTCATGGTCGAGTTTGTCGTGACATCTGGCAAGAGAAGTGGTGGTGGTGGGGGGAGTTATGTGTGTGTGTATGTGTGTGAAAGGGTCTGAACGTTTTTTTGTGGAGTCTTTCAGGGTCGACCGTCAGGAAAGGGTGACGGGTGAGACGGGATTGAGGTCTGTCCTCCGGGGGTCCCGGTCCGGACGCTCGAGTGGAACCCGAACGACGGTGGTTACCGTGGTCCCGCCTACCTCGGCCAGAGGACTATGGACGTATCCTAGAATCTCTGCGTCGGCACCCTGTGTGCGTCGACCGCCCTCTACTGTGTCCCGGCCTACGGTACCACCCGGTAGAGGTGCTAGAACACCGCCTACACCAACCCATCACCGGACGGCAACTATTTTTGTGGAGGTTCGACCAACTGGGCCGGGACCGGCTCCCCTCACCTGTGACCCTTGTCTTCAGTTCTTCTCTCTGTTCACCTTCTAGCAAACCCCTCTCTCCTCTCGTCGGGTTTTCTACTTGGGGTTAAAGTGTGAGAAGACCGGCTAGTCATTCAATGTCGGAATCGTGACTTTAGCGAGGTAAACCCGAGGGTTGGACTCTGGGATGAAGTTGGTGTGAAAAAGTTTGATAATTCGTTAAGTTCCCGTGTATTAGAACACACTTTCCTTGAGTGATATCACTTGGACAGAAGGGAAACCTGGGTTCTTTCCCTTGTTAAACGTCCCTGCCCCCACCCCACCCCTCTGGATCTCCGACCACTTTCTTACCGGAGGGACGTCTCTCTACAAGTGGGTCCGGAAGACGCCGACCGTAATTTGGGACAGATTGACCCCCCCCCCCCGGAAAGAAAGATTCTTTGAACCTCCTCAACTGTTGGGAAACCCAAACCCCGATCCTCACGACGTCGGTTTCCAGTTTCTCCCATGACTTTCGTTCGGCGTCCACAGTAGCGCTCAGTGGACAATGTGGAGTCCGGTCTCTGCTGTCAGGTCAGACGAGTGTCCGGGGAGTCGAGGTGACCACGAGACCAATAATAATTATTATGTAGGATAAAGTCTGACTCCCGGTTCGGGTCCGTGGCCGTTCCAGTCGTAGGGTCGAGTCCGCGGGGTTGGGGTGTTTGACAGATCTTTCAGGCTTTTTCCTGAACGTTCCAGAGGACGGAGGGACCTCAGGTCTTGGAAGTCTGATTGACTTTCCGCCAGGCGGTTTACCCAACACCTTTGAAGGTCTACTTCGACCTCTATTTGCTCCGGGATTAACTCCTTAGTTAATTATGATTTTTAAGGGGTCGTGCTAAGACGTGGCCGTACGCGGTGGTGTCGAAGAGTGGGGGATTCTTTTAGGAGGGTCTTAATTGTTCTCAAATCGCTATGTCCTTGTCGGCTCCATCAAAACTCTACGGAAGCCCCCGTGTTTCACGACTCTTCAACGAACGACCACGAGTTTTCGGCCAACTGGGGATGGGGTGGTTCCGTAAAAGTTTTGTTGTCCCCTTTCGTGTGGGCGGGTCCTCGTCCGGACCGGCGGTTCGAGGTCGTCCTCAATGTCACTTTTCCTGCGAAGCAAATGGGTCTCTTTTAGCTCTCCCCTAGAGCGGGCTGACAAGGGAGGCCTATACGCCCATGGGGCCCTTATCCGAGGACCTGCGCACCTTCCTCGGGCACCTCTGGGGCCGACCCACCTCGTCGGACCGGCGCCTGGGTCCTAGACCCGCCGCGACTCCGGGAAAGAATGGAAGGTCGCCCTTGGGCGACGCGCCCATCAAGACGGGACCCGGGCCGGCGTAGTAGGACCCGTGTCGAGGCCGGTCACACCAGTAGGACCCCCGTCGAAGCGAACCTTTAATATAGGTCCACTTCCGCTTTATCTGCTCTGTCCGCGACCACTGGGGTCCGTTGAGGGGGCTCGCACCTCTCAGGGAGGGGCTTTTCCGACCTCTCTTTCCTCCCTGGGCCTTTTCCCCCAAACGAGGGAGAATCAGGTTTTTCTCCGAGCTCCACCTTGGCCCCTTTCCCCCACCCGTCCCTCCGGGGCCTCAGGTCCTAGGGTTAGGGTCCCGCCTTTTCAAATCACGCTCAGACCCGGCCGCCGGGGCGCCGACCCTCGCGACCCCTCCCCCGAGCCTCGAGCCGTTGTTCGGCCCCTCCCCCCTGCCCCCGCCCTCGCACCGGCCGGACTCTCAGAGGAGGGCAGCACTGTGGCTCACGCCCCTAGACCCGAGCCCTCGTAAATAATCAAGAAAGTGGGTTTCGAACCAGTCCTCGGGACTCGACGCTAACCGGCTGCCCCTCTGGCAGGGCCCACCGCCTCTATGCGCGACTAACCCGCTGTCGCCGGTGAAAGAGAAGGGTAGGGGCCGCCACGGGTTCGGAGCTGGCCGGGGCTCTCCCTGGGCGCGACGCGGAGATTGGACCCCTTTCTTCCCATCTGGGTGCCTTCGGGCCTCTCTGTCACGCCTCCTCTACGGCTCTGACTTCTCCCCAGGCACGGAGAGACAGACAGTGAGGTACATACGGAGAGAGGAACTGAAAGAGACAGACAGAGGAGCAGAGAGAGACACAGAGACATACAGGAAGAGACAGAGACCGAGCAGGAGAGTAAGACAGAGAGACACAGAGATACAGAGACAAAACGATGGACACCGAGAGGGAGAGCGGGTAAAAAGAACCGAATGACGGTTACTTCCCCCGCGTCAAGGTTATTCTTCCGAAACCTCGGGGGTCTGGGGAAATCAGAAGGAAGGAGACCGGGTACGGGGAACCGGATCCGAATAATACTCCCAGAAAGGATACCCCAAGGAGGGTCTTTCTCAGGTCCTACACGACTATTCAAGAAAACAGAAGTGGGAGACCGTCGGTCCTGTGACTTCGAATGAATCCATCACCGGCCTCCGGGGTCAGGACCAATGGGCTTCGGACCCTTCCCCTTCTCTTTCTTTTAATAAAGGAGAAGAACTAATTTTTTTTTTTTGGGAGAGAGTCTTCGGGGTCGAGATTTAGATCTCCATGTCTAGGGGGTTACGAAACCGTCTCTAAGTAGATATACAATTTCAAAACGGGCCGACGTCGCAAACAAGAGTCCTTAAATAATACCATAAGTCTGATTTGACGACCTTTTTATTTTCCTCGTTTCAGAACCGATCCTCGACTTCACAGGGGTCGTCCTATACTGCGGTCCTCACAACATTTCTGACAGACAGGAAGCTCTTCCACGATAACACGTGTCCGAAAATAAATATTGAACCATTCACGGTCACTCGAGCGGAGGAAGTGTGGGGGCTCACGGTCGGGGCGCGAGACGTGACGCGAAATAAGCGAGCTCAGATAAGTCTCTGACAGTGAGACCCGGACGCTCCATAAGTCCCGGAATTAGTTAGTTTTCCTACTCTTAGCCCGTCCAAAAAGGGAAACTTTATTTCCTTTGTTACTGAAGACCCGAAGTTCAAGGGGGAAAAGGAAAATGCTAAAAACTTAAAAAAGACACAACCTCAAGAAGTGGGAGAGAGGAGGAAAAGGGGGAGTTGAGTAAACTGTCAAAAATGCACTTGAGTCGTGGGGGTTGGGGTTGAGAGGTGGGGGATTAATTCAGTTTGATTCTTCCGTTCTACCCCCCAACCCCCCTCATATCGATGAGTTGACACACCCTCGGCCGAAAAATTTTGAGGTGAGCGTTCACTCTTTTCGTCCGTCGAAAGTAGAGTCGGGCTTCAGTTTTCCAAACCAACTGACTCTCTACCCGTTACCTCTGTGGTCTTCTTCAGACCTGTGGGGGAGTGGGTGGGCTCCCCCCTCCGGGGTACGTAAGCGTAGTGTGACCTCCCTACGACGAATCGTGCGTCGGGACAAATTGAACCAAAATGTGTTTTACTAAGTGAAACAGTCCCCCTTTTGCAAGACTAAAGGAAGAACGTGTGAACTCCCGGTGGTTTCGGACACAGGACAAAGGATGCGATGAAGAGTTCTCGACCCGAAAAAGGTTCAAAAGACGGTGATTTCGAACTCGCCTCGTCGGTCTCGTGGAAGATCCCAGGGACCGAAAACAACCTCCTCCCTCCATGGGTTTCACGCAAAGTGCCCTTGTTTACGTTTGAGTTGAGCGTCAATTTTCCTTGGACCCTCGGTGAGGGGTGGCGGCCGTTACTACCACATTTTTTGAATTGCCGGTCCCGACACAGAGTAAACAACGTCTCGGCTCCCCGAGCCCGAAGTTCGAGAGGGGCGCCTGGGTTACGAGAGAGGGACCCGCAAGAGAGAGGGGTCCCGGGCACCTAGGCACTTCCCTGTGTTTCGGTTTCTGAGTGAGAGGGTCGAAAACGTAGGAGGAACGTTGGTATCTCGGCCGTCCTGGGAACTTACCCCTGTGACGGCTAACTTTAACTAAAGCTCACGGGTATCCACGGACCGGTCGTACACGTAGGTATTTGGCTGGTTGGGAAAGATACTTTTACATGTTTACCTTTGGTCTCTCCCACCTCACCTCTGGACACCGGGTCCTCGGAGAGTAAGGGCCTGAGGGGGTGGGGGCGGGCGGTCTAACGAGACCGTAAATATACGGTGGTCAATTGAGCTGACAAGGGGTGGGACCGTTGTCGAACTCCTTGGACTTCTGGGTCTCTACCCACCCTCCTGTAGGATTTCACGAACCCGGGTATTCTAACGCCCTAGTGAAGGTTTAAGGGGTCTCAGGTTTAAGAGACTCCAACCATCTGGGTTTCAGACTGAGTCCTCCCGGTCCTGTCGTTACAAAGAACTCTGAGGGACCGACCACCACGGGTGACGTTGGTTCAGTCCGTCCCCCCTACCCCTCACAGAGCGTAGTGCACTCGTTGACCAGTGGTCTCCTGCCTCATCAATGACCAAAGGGTGGACCAAAGAGTTCTTCCGTGGACTAAGACGTAAGGTCGGTGAGGAAGGGACAGAAGCTTTCGAAGCCGGAGGGGAATAAAGAGAGGTTTCAGAGAGACCTTCGGTTTCGATCGGGTGGTGGACTGAGGACGTCGTCCTTCGCTCAGAGAAGGTCCGGGGTGAGGACGGACCTTGGACATTCGGTGGCTCAGGGGTAAGATGAGTAACCGTTTCCTCACTGGTGCGTCACCCGAGCCTTCTACTCACGGACGTGGGACGTCGGGACTTAGGTCCAAACCCTCCGTCGTAGTAAAGACGACTGTTTAATGGGTCTTTCTCAGACATCGAGTTAAAACACTTCCTCCCACCACAGGAGGTCGTGATAGACACGTACACATTCCACTTTGAACTCCTGTTGTCATCCTATTAAGTTGGTTTTGTCCTAGTATTGAATGGTGACGAAGGAGGTGGGGTGAGGGGTGTTGGGGCAAAGTCTTCGGGAAGTCCACTTTATCTGTCGTCGAAGGGGAGGGTCAAGACCCCCTCCCCTCCTGTTATGGGTCGAGGATCTTTCAAGAGGGAGGACCGTCCTAACCTACGTCCCCAGATGTCAGTTCAGTCCAATTCACTTCAGACGGACCCGGTCCACTGTGGGTCTTGTGTCGAGGGCATGAACACCCGGGGTCCGGTGTCAGAAAGTACTAGATACCTGAAGAACCCGGAGACTCTCTGTTACTGGAATAAGATAGGTCTGTGTCCGGAATTCTCCTTTACTAGATATACTTTATTACACGGACTTGACCTCCCACGGACGGTGGGTCTAGAAAAAAACGGAATAGACCTCCCTCATCGGAGACTCCCTCCGTAGACTGGAGGGCGGTCCAGAGTCCGTAGAGTCCTCCGTCAGGATTCCGAACTCTCTTTACGTTGCCCTTTGACAGTCAAGAACTCTTTACAAGGGGTCCTTCTTTAGTTTTACGGTCTAGGACTGGTGCGTAAAGAAGGCCCGTGGTCTAACCACTAACGAGCCTTTATTTGGGTCCGGATAGAGTCTCGGCCTGAATCGTTGACAGTAGTCCGAGGGACGTCAAAAAGTAGTTTTCGACACCACGGAGATAAGAGGGCGCAACCTTTTAGTCAACCCTACCCCAGCCTAAATCCCTGATCTGCCTTTACACCCGTAGAGTGACTTTACACCTCACCTAGTCGACGTCACCAAAACGGGGACATCGACCCCCTCGTCGGGGTCTTCCCCAAGAGTTATTTCTTGTATACCAAACACTCTTTTCTTCTTTTCCTCCTTTCCTTTTTCTTCCCTCTCTTTCTTCTCTCTGTATTTTTCATAAAAAACTTTCCACCACTCCCTTCCTCTCTTACTTACAGTGTCGTTGAGCAGAGGATAGGTACAAGTAAACCAAGACGTTTTTAATCAAAAATACGTTTATTCCTGCCGTCCTAAGGTCCCGGACAATCCCCGACCCCCCCCCCGCCCCTCAAACCCTCTTCTCAGAATATCTTATGATGGAATTTTTTTACAGGACGGGTTTATCCTTTCTCACTTACACAACCCCCGACCCACCCTCCACAACAACTTTAAATCTTCTCTTTAAGGGCCATTGACGAGACGACCACACACATGTTCTACGTTTGTGCTTCCTGGGGGATACTTCCCTAGGACCACAACTTCCATTTCTGACTCCCCAGAACCTTTCCCCCATAATAACCCTCGTCGAACCCAGAACTCCTTCTCTCCTCCACTCGGCCGGTTTAACCCCCAGACTTCACCCCAAGCTCTCGTCTCGACCCTTACACGGGTACTGGCGACCCCCTTCGTCCTCCAGAACCCCAAAGGAACTGAAACCCTCGTCTTTCTTTCCGTTTACTGGTGTGGACCTTGAGGACGGGGTCTCACGGACCTCCCTCACAGACCTGACACTTAAGTCTACCTCACCACACCGCACGTCACAGGTCACCCCCCAGGCCCCGTCCTATCCTCGTCTTCCCCACCCGTCCCTTCCTTACCTCGTCCCACCTGATTATCCGGAAAGGGAAACTAGTCCGGTCCAGAGAGAGTCTGAGGCTCGGTCGTACCACTCGGTGGTGACGGAGAGCTGGACTTAGGAAAGGTTCAGGTGTTTGTTAAAGAGAGGGTCCCCCTAAAGTGTCCCTCTTCTCACTCCGCCCACTGTGTTCCTTGTTCTCTCTAGGCCGTCCGACAAGTTTGAGTCGGTGTCACTCCGGGGTCCTCGGATCCCGTCGTCGCGACCCTCACTCAGACCCTGGACGCCAGGGACCCAAAAGTTTCGGTTAGCTCCCCACCCCTGACACGACGGTTGAGCCGTCTCCTTTGCGTTGTCCAACCCCTCGACCTTCTCCGGTCAGAGCCCCTAAACCGATTTCGGGACTCCTCGTGCCCACCCCTGGTTTCCCTCTAAGAATCCTTCTCCCAACGAACGTCAGACGGAGGGCTGGAGGGGGTGGGAAACCTTCGAGTGGACCGTACTCCCCTCCCCCCCAAGGAGTGGGACCCTATGTCGGACTAGTGGGAAGAAAAGTTTCCACCTCCTCTCCGCCTTCTCCTCTTTCTTTCCTCCTCCCTCCTTCTTTCTTCTTTTTTTGCCTTTTCCTTAAGTGGTGTTGGTTTTGACCAATAGAGTCGGGAAGTCTAGAGATCTATGATGCTACCTGTGGTACAAGGAAAGACTCAGAATTAGAACGAGAGGTAAAGAGAAGGGACGACCTTTTGTGGTTAAAGGGAGAAGATTTGTTTCAAAGAGAAAGACCACGACGACGACGATTCAGCGAAGTCAGCACAGGTTGAGACACGCTAGGGTCTCTGCCGTCGGGTGATCCGAGGGGGCAGGGACCCTGAGAGGTCCGTTCTTGTGGCCTCACCCAACGGTAAAGGAAGAGGTTACGTACTTTCACTTTTGACTTTCACTTCAGCGAGTCAGTACAGGCTGAGAATCGCTGGGGTACCTGACGTCGGGTGGTCCGAGGAGACAGGTACCCTAAACGGTCCGTTCTCATAACCTCACCCAACGGTAACGGACGAGGCCTCTGTTGGCAATTAGATCGGAACCCAAACCCCAGCTCCTTACCTTCTTTTGGAAACTAAATCTTCAAACCTCAGCCTTCTTGGGATTCCCCTTTGAGACGTTTCTACTTTTGATTAGTAGAGTATGACACTTTCGTTACCTTTCTTCCGTCGGTCCTCTTCAGACTCGACCTCGTTCACAAGCTATCTTCACGTCTGGGCCCTGATTGTCTGACGGGTCTCGGGACAGTGTCTTTTGACGGGGCCCAGGGGACCCCCGGGGCGCGAGTCCAGTGTGACCACCGAAAAGAAAGGGTGGGGTGGGGACCTTTCAGGACGTTCTCCGTACGACCGGGGGTCTGGGGGTTGTGGGACGGGCCCCCGGTTCTAAATTCTGTTCATCGGGGTTCTCTTTACTCGAAGCCTTTCGGAAAGAAGAAGAAAAGTAAAGATTTGCTTTAGATTATGATAGACCGACGTTTTTATATATAGTGACCGGGTCTCAGACTTTCTAATTGTAAACCTATACATCCTTTACATTAGACGTACCGCTTGACTAAGGGTCGCATAGTCAAATTTCCTATTTCTAGTTATAGATGTACTACCTATAATATAATTATCCCTGTATTTATTTCCGGCTTCTCAGTAAGGGGTTCGGAAACTTCGGCGAAGGGGCGAGGACCCGGGAGGTGCGACGGTGAGCCGCCGCAGGGGGTGGACGGCCGGGGGTCGGGGACGACCCTCCCTTGTGAGGGGCGGGGGGTGGAGGTGATCCTCCTTTATTCAAAGGCCGAGTTCTCCCTCCCAAAATTACGTCGACTCGAGCTCTTTCTCCGTCGTGACAAAAGGCCCCGACATCGTCCACCTGTCATCCGGCCCTGCCCCCGCCCCCCCGCCATAAAATCGTTTTGCGCGGCGATTCTATGAATCTTTGTCTGTATCTTCTGGGGGTGCCTCTGTGTGTGTCAGTGTCCAAGTGTGTGTCCAAGCGTGTGCGTGTCTGTGTATCTTTAGGTGTGTACCCGTATGATCGGTATGTCTGTGTGTTTGTAGGTAAAGATCTAAACAAATGTGCCACTATGTGTGAGTGTGTGCATGCAAGGGTGCGTCCCCACTTAAGGGTCGTAAAAGACGCGCGTGAACCGGAATCCCTAAGCCTTGACCGAAGAAAGGAAGGGTGTCGGGAGAGGGACGCCTCGTAGCTGTCTCGGGTCCCTAGTCGCTAGGGCCGAGGACCTCCAGGAGTGGTCTGCCCTACTCCGCCGTGGCGGCCCTCGCTTGAGCCGCCTCGCTCTCTCTCCGAACGGGCGCTCCAGGGTTGCGCAGGAAACTCCCTCCCCTCCCGGTGGAGCTGGATCTCACCGACGTCGGACTCCTTCCCCCAACAACTCAGGGCCCCTCGTGCGGGGGCTCTGCCGCGACACTTCCCCATGACCGACGCCCTGTGAAGCTAGGCCTTACTCTTGCGGAGCCAGGCCCTCACCGGACCTATGGTCGCCGGGGGAGGTGTGGCGTTTCGGGCGCGGCGGCTCCCTGAAAAGGTTTACGGTTACTTAGTGGGAAGCGAAGGAGGAGAAGTAATTAATTCTCCCTACAAACCTGTTTTGCCAGCATTAGAAATAATTAATGAGTTGGGAGCCACACGCCAGCGTCGGTAGTCCGGGCTTCGCTTTCATGACCCCTTCGGAGCAGAGAAGGGTGTCGCGGAGACCCCTCGGTCGGCTCCTCGGCCGCCACGGGCGGCGCCCGCGTAGAAGGAGCCGACCGCGACGTCCCCGCCGGCCTCCTCTGCGCCAGGAGCCCCGATGCGGTCCGGAGAGGGTCTCGGGTCTCTGCCGACGCGCGGCCCAAGGATCTCGGGGCTGTCTGGGGGCTGCAGGGGGCGAGGGCAGGGAGGGCGTAGCCCCGTGAGCAAGCAAATGTATGTGTGTTTGAGTGTTCGTCTGAGCAAGCTTGTGTAGCGGGCCGGGGGCCAAGAAGACCGGCGGCGGAGGGGTCTATCGAGGGGCGGGAAGAGAAAGTACGAAGGTCCTCGTCGTCCTGATTTTAGGTAAGACGCCTCGGGGCTCATGACCGACTCGGTACAAGGTCCCCACCCCACCCCCAAGTAAATGAGGACCCACTTCGCTGTCCTTCCCTCTCGCCTTTTGGGTCAGGTCACCGGGGTTCCTGCAGGGGGGAGGGGCTCTCTCGCCGGGACCTCCCGCACCGACCTTCTGGGATCTTCGGAAGGTCCTTCCCCCCACCCCGTCCCACGTTCTCCTGCGAACGAAACGTATCCTCCCCCACCCTAACCCCTCCTCCGAGATGAAGAACCGACTCTTTAGCCCTTTTGAGGTTCGGAGGTCCAGGGAACACCCCTTCGACCGACCTCTACCCCCAGCGGTTTAAGTCCAAGGAAGGTCCGTCGGGATGTCGTGAGACAGGAGACTCCCGTCTCTGGGAACCCGAGTGAGTCCTTTCTCAGGACCCTATCCTACAGATATCTGGTGGGGGGAGTTGGACCAGTCCTGACCAGAGAACCAGACTCGAGGAGAGTGGGGGTGGGAGTGGGGAGGTTGTGATACGATTCGTCCAGGGTAGGAGAGACCTGAAACTTGGACGTGGCAGTCTCTACTCTAAGAAGATGACCTCGGGGAATTTCTCTAAGACCGGCTACTTTCCCCTCCCCCGTTAAGTCCCGTGTTTAGATTATCCCATTAATAAAGGTCCCGGTATCGTCGACTCCACCCACGAGGTGTTCGAGAGAAGCACCGGAGAGACCCGACTTTGTCACTCCTAGGCTGGAGTCCCTTACATCCCACGTGAGAATCGACGGAGAGAACCAAAAACGTTGGAGTTCAGACCGTACCCCCAACCCGTGAGTTGGAGGATACGGGATTTCCTGACCAGGTAGGTGGGAACGTAGGAAGTCGCAGGTTCCGGTCGTCCGAAAAGTCTCGAAGGGGTCCTCTGGCTTACAGAGAGGTGCATTAGGGTCGAAAAGAGTACTAACGCCACGGGTTTCGATGGTTCGGGACCGGACGCGGGACCCCTACGCTTCCGGACTCCTCTTGCCCTTACACGATAGGACGAAACCCGGCTCGACCGGTCCGGTTCTCCACGCCCTACGCCACCGACCGTTCGTGGTGGGAGGACCGAATTCGAAGTAGGAGACTTACGTAGTAGAGGAAGAAAGGACGACGAAGGAGACACACCTCCGACCCATGTGAGGTACAGGGTGTCAGAGAGTTAGTAAGGAAGGGAGAAGACTTTTTTTAAAGTAATTTACATGCCCAAGTAAATGGGTGACCAGTGGGGGTCCGGGATTCTGTAAACGTTCGGACCGGAAACTTCAGAAAGGGACCCCGTCATAACTAATAGAATGAGATGCGTGACTTACCAACTGAACAGGAGACCGACTCAGGGTCTCGGTGGGGTCTCGAAAAGCAAATAATGTGTGTATGAATGACTCGAAGATGATATGCGTCAAGGTTTTCGATCCCGATTGGAACACTACTTTTGTTTGGCCTCAGGAGTAGGACTGTCTCGGCTTCAGGGTCTTTTATTGGTTTTTTATTTATTTATCTACGTTGAACAGTCCTCTAACTGACATTCAAACGTCGAGTCGAGACTTCTTCCAGTCTCCTGAACACCCCTCTTCCCCATACGTTGGGACCTCACTCTACCCCAACCGCGTAACGATAAAGTTTTCTCATTAAACCCCCGCCCGAGTCATCTCCATCCAAAGACGTCTCTCGATCCCAACCTTCCTCACTACCGATTTCCTTCCTTTTCCCACTTCCACTTTTATGGGTCATCTACCTGTTGTCGAATTCCTCGATGATGGCGGTCACCCGCCCCGCAAGACTACAGTAGGACCGCTTGAGCCCCGCCCTAGACTGGATCTTTCTCCTTTGAAACCCCCGACGTTAAGGGAGGTCTACAAAGGGTGACAGGAGAAAGGCTTCTGTGAAGTAAGGTTGATGACTTCCTCACTGTCCCCCTGACTTAGAACGGTGGTTGTTTTCCTCGAAAGGAACCTCGGTAGGGAGTGGGGTGGAGACTCTCATTCCATTTACAGTGACAACCCCCAGTCCTCTAACTCTAAAGGGACAGCGAGAGAAGGTCCACAGGGACCGAGTTTTTAAGTCGTACTCGAACTCGCATAAGAAGAGGAGCCACGAGTACCAGGTTTTTAAATTAAAAATAAACTTTCTTTTACCCCCTGGGTCTACAGGTCCACAGAACCACAGGTCCAGGGGGGTCAGTAGACATGGACAGTAAGGACGAGGGATTGATCCTCTTTTGAGGAACGTCCGACCTCTCTCAACCCGTCTGATGTGTACGGGACGAAGCGTATCGTTCATACGTACAGGGAGGATTTACTAAGGGTGCAGGCGATGGTAAGCCTCCCCTTCCCCTCTCTTTCCTGAGGTCTCCTCCTCGGGTTCTGAGATCGTTTGGTCAGTATAAAGGGGTCGGAACACTCCATTTACCCTTTTTTGGTCGTCCTGGCATGTCCTCTCTTACAGAAGTGTCCCGAAGTATGTAATAATTATCTTTCCGAATCATCGAGTCAGCCATTTCTTAGGAGGACGTTACACTCTCTTACCCCAAACTAGGGACCCAGCCCTTCTAGGGGGACTTCTTCCTGTACCATTAGGTAAGGTCATAAGAACGGGCCTCTTGAGGTACCTGTCTCCTCGGGTCGTTCGATGTCAAATACAACAGTCTTCTCAACCTGTGTTGAATCGCTGACTTGTTGGTGGTGACGGTGACCCTCCCAGACCCTAGTTTCCTTGGTCGTCTACGTCGTCTTTGTCGTCGTCCGTCGGGGGCACCCCCAGACTTTCTCCCGGAGCCAAGAGAGTCTTGTCGTCCCCTGTGTGACGAGTTGTTTTTCCTCGTCAAGAATCAACAGTCCTTTGTTGACTCTTTCGTTTCGGGATGAGCTAAAACCTCGATGAACTATCCCCTCTTGAGAGGGAGGATTTCCTTTAGTCAGGACTTATAAGTAACTTTCCTGACTACGACTTCGACTTTGAGGTCAGTTATGAAACCGGTGGACTCCACTTGTTGACTGAGTAAACTTTTCTGGGACTACGACCCTTTCTAACTTCCGTCCTCCTCTTCCCCTGCTGTCTCCTACTCTACCAACCTACCGTAGTGTCTGAGTTACCTGTACTCAAACTCATTTAAGACCCTCAACCGTTACCTGTCCCTCCGGACAGCACGACGTCAGTTACCCCAGTATTCTCAACTTTTACTGCCTCGCTGACTTTACTTGACTATTCCCTCTTTTTGTCTTTGTCATACTTGGACGTCGTCTCCATTCTTCCGGGTGCGCCTTTCCCTTAAGGACCCCGTAGGGTCTAGACAAAAGATAGAGGTGTCGTCCGACTCCTCCAAGAGTCTGTCGGACCCAACGACGGGACACATTGCGCTAGTATTCTCAGTAGGAACGTTATCTTTCCTAGTAGTGTGCAGGGGGTCTTGTTCCAGTACAAAGGTTCATCCCGTCCACACGTCGCGTGAGAAGAAGAGACTAACCACTCCTTCGATGTCATCGTCTTCTCGTTTGTCACACCAAAGTGACCCGTCCTACTGGTCCCACCACCCTCGATCTAAGACCCCCGTGACACTTGAGACCTCCCTAACCGTTCAGTGAGACCCTCCCCTTTAGTTTCTAAAGACTCGAGTTTTTTGTCCTTTCCGGGGACTTTTAGCTTCAAGAGTCTCTGTCTGTTTTCTCTTCTTTAACTTTTCAGGACCTTTTCTTCTCTTAACGAAATTCTAACTTTTCCCCTCTCCCTCTCTTTACTGTTTTATGACTTCTTTATACTATTCTATAAAGACTAAAACTTTCAAGATGAACTGTAATCAGTTCCACCCGAGTATCATCTGTCGTGTCTTACTGACAAAGACTAAACTTCCTATGTAAACACGACCCTTTTCAGTGGACTTAGGGGTAAAGTGACAAGGTCTTATACACCCCACCCCCACCCCCTATCAACATATGATCCCCTGTTGTCCTATGTCTCCCAACACTCCTTCTTTTTCTATAATCCTTCTTTTCATACTTTCACTACTAGGAAGATACACGGTCTGTGTCGTGTGTATAGGAATAAATCATAACTGAATTCTTATACAGTAAATCAAACGAGGGTACCAAAATATGAATTAAACACAATTTTTTTTTTTTTTTCTGCTCCTCTTTATCTCTAACCTGAAACGGTCGAGTGTGTGATATGTTCACGTCCAACTATCCTCTTTCCTACGTATTTTAGTTGTGAACCTGGTTTAGGAAAATTCCCACTAAATCAACGATTCAGTACAGACTGAGAATACTGGAGTACTTAGTATCGGGTGGTCCGAGGAGACAGGTTTTCATGGTTTCATCCCTCTACTCCGAATAGAAAATGTGACGTGTCGTTCGTCCTAGAATGAGTGGACTGGTCTCTGGGTCGGACTTAGGGGGCGTCACCTTCGTGTCTAGGAGTCGGAGATCTGGGGACCTCTTCAGGATGTAGTTGGAAAAGACTACGGTAGTAGGAGAGCTGTGGTGGTGTCCGCCCCCGATTCGGTAAAGAGGTAGTGGACAGTGTCAGATGGACGGTCCTTAGTCTGGTGTGAAAGGTCTTCTGAAGAGTCTTGTACGGACCACAGGACCCCAACCCTCTTGTTCGCGAGTCTTTCGGCTTGTTGAGGAACCAGGTCTCCGAACCCAAGGGGCAGAGCTTATTTGATAGAACCCTTTTGTCCCTTTTAACACGTCACTGTTATCTTGAATTACTATGACCGTGTAAAAGTAAAATATTACTTAATTATCATTATATTATGATAGATTCTCATTATCGTATATACGTAACTCGTAAAGTATTCATGACCGTAGAAGTCGGGAAATGTTTCTACTTAAATGAATGACAAATTTTGGTGCTCTAACATAGGTCAATTTTACTCTTTTTTCTCCTGGTCGCTCAAATGAATTGAACGAGATCCAGTGTGTCGATCGTTCGTTGTTTTGATCCTAAATTTGGGGTCTGTTGCACCACAACAGTGAGGACAAGTCAGTCTTCGGGTTGTTCAAAGATTAAGAGGTTAGTCTGGGGGTTTCCCTACCCTAGACCCTCGACCGGTTTATGAAATGGAGAGTGACAAACGAGACAAGACATTTATTTAAAGTTGTTTTCACTTCACTTCAGCGAGTCAGTACAGGCTGAGAAACGCTGGGGTCCCTGACATCGGGTGGTCCGAGGAGGCAGGTACCCTAAGAGGTCCGTTCTTATGACCAAGTCAAGTCAAGTCAGCGAGTCAGCACAGGCTGAGAAACGCTGGGGTACTTAGCGTCGTGTGGGTCGGAGGAACAGATAGTGGTAGAAGGCCTCAAGTGAGTCTGAGTGCAGGTAGCTCAGACACTACGGTAGGTCGGTAGAGTAGGACCCAGTAGGGGAAGAGGAGGACGGGGGTTAGAGAGGGTCGTAGTCAGAAAAGGTTACTCAGTCGAGAAGCGTACTCCACCGGTTTCATGGCCTCGAAGTCGTAATCGTAGTAAGGAAGGTTTCTTTAGGGTCCCAACTAGAGGAAATCTTACCTGACCAACCTAGAGGAACGTCAGGTTCCCTGGGAGTTCTCAGAAGAGGTTGTGGTGTCAAGTTTTCGTAGTTAAGAAGCCACGAGTCGAAAGAAGTGTCAGGTTGAGAGTGTAGGTATGTACTGGTGACGTTTTTGGTATCGGAACTGATCTACCTAGAATCAGTCGTTTCATTACAGAGACGAAAACTTATATGATAGATCCAACCAGTATTGAAAAGAAGGTTCCTCATTCGCGGAAAATTAAAGTACCGACGTCAGTGGTAGACGTCACTAAAACCTCGGGTCTTTTTATTTCAGACGGTGACAAAGATGACAAAGGGGTAGATAAAGGGTACTTCGTTACCCTGGTCTACGGTACTAGAAGCAAAAGACTTACAACTCAAATTCGGTTGAAAAAGTGAGAGGAGAAAGTGAAAGTAGTTCTCCGAAAAATCAAGGAGAAGTGAAAGACGGTATTCCCACCACAGTAGACGTATAGACTCCAATAACTATAAAGAGGGTCGTTAGAACTAAGGTCGAACACAAAGAAGGTCAGGTCGCAAAGAGTACTACATGAGACACACATTCAATTTATCCGTCCCACTGTTATATGTCGGAACTGCATGAGGAAAAGGATAAATCTTGGTCAGACAAGGAAGAGGTCCCCTAGAAGGACTGGGTCCCTAACTTGGGTCCCGAAGGCGTAACGTCTGTCTACGAAACGGGACAAGACATTTATTTAAAGTTGTTTTCAATGGAAATTACGGAGACCCTCCGTGGCTAGATAGAATAGAGCTAACTTTTATTAAACCTTTAGATGAGGTACAGTGAAGGGAAGTTTTGCGAAGGTCACTATATTAGGGTGAAATTTAAAAAACGAATAAAATTTGTTAGAAAAAAAGAATGAGGGTCAATCTCAAATATTGAGACAGAAGGGTCCGCCTCTTCTTGGTCTCTGCGAATTGTAGTAATTCGGCGGAGATTAAGCCCGACCTCCTGTGCACCGTCCGTCGACTACGTACAAACGTCTTCCTTAGGTTTAGAAGCACGGAGGGCGCCTAGTCGCGAGATAAACCTTGCACAGCACCCGGCCCGAAGAACTTCAAGAGCATCCGCGTTTCGGCCCACCACTTGGAGCGAATCCTACGGCCGCTGCGACCACGCCTCTTGGCGCTCCTTAAAGGTTTTCCTGTGGCTTGTGTGGTCTCCATGAAGGTTCTGAGGTAGGGAACCACAGGTACAAGGCGACTGGGTGGGACCTTTTTGCGCCACCGCCACCCCTGACGCTTTCGGCGGCCCCTTTACCCTTTCTGCCGCCCTCCGAGCCCGCCCAAAAACCGAAGAGACAATAAAAATCCTTATCTACGCTTACGTCTTGAAACCCTGCCCGCGACCCTACCCGGGCACCTGTAGGTTCTTACCATTGCTGCGGTGCGCTAGTCTCTGGAAGTCTGAGACTTTAGGCCCGCAGTGTTTTAGGCCTCTCATTCCCGACTTCCTTCTGGTCAAAAGTATGTTTCCGTTTTGTTTGTTCGGAAATTCACAGAAATGACTCGCCGTCCAACTGTCCTACGGCGCGGTCGCCCGAGAGGACGCGAGACGTGTCGCCCAACCACTGTCGCAACAACACGGAAGACGAAGTGGGCCCAGGCGCGGACAGGAAGCCCTAGCGGTCACATCCCCAACGACCCGACCCCTAACCCCAGCCCCCGACGTTTCTCCAGTGCAAACACAGCGGGGTCAACACGCCCTTGGTCGGGCAACGGGGCCCGCCAGAGCTCAAGAGAAGACGTGGCCTCCGACGCGGCCACGCCCGTGTCCGGCCGGGGTCCTCCGTCTGCGGTAGGGTGGGCGGGTCCTCGGAGGGGCCCTTGAACAGCGCCACCGACGGGGCCGGGGCCCAAGGGCGCCTTCCCACTCGGAGGCGAAAGGCGGGTTCTCAGGAACGTAAGTCGGTGCTTGGCAGAGGCCGCAGGCGCAAGTTTCCCCCTCTTTAGTTCCATTACGGGGGCGGAAGGTGGCGGGCGGTCGGCGGCTCAGAGTCGTGTTTAGGGAAATGTGGACCCAGGGTCTCTCACCTTAATTAAACGTGCGACTAGCCGATGAGCCTTCCCAGAAAAATTTTTTTTTTACATTGAGAAGATCGTTTATAAAAATTTGTCCTGAAAGACTCGACCTAGACGAGCGTCCGGGTGTGGACAGCCGCTGGTCGCCGAAGCGGGAGTCGTCGGTACCAGCTACTGTGGGTCTCGACAGTTGACCGGTCCAAAACAATTAAATTGGAGATCTGAAAAGGACCAATAGGTGTATTAGGCGGGAGTTTAGGGGTGCAACAGTGGCTTAAAACTATTGAGCGCCCTAAACCTTTTCGTGTGTGAATAAAACTCCCCGGCTCCCCTCGGGTGCCTTTTCGGAACCCCTCCGCGTCGAAAGTAGGGGTGATGTAATCCTTTCTGGTGTTTCGCGCGGTTTAACCCGACGTTTATAAATGGATTGAAAGGACCCTTCTGTTTCAGTTGTCCTCACACACTCACACACACACGTCTTTCTTTCGCTATCTCTGTGTCTCTCTTACAGTCTTTCATCTCGTCGTTAGTTTATCAATAAGTTTAATACCGGTGAAGGTTTTAGGTTCGTAAACAGGTGTTAGAGGGTCAAAGAATCTTTGGACCGCCGGAAAGCAAGTAATTTCACTCTAATCCCTCTCGCAGCGTAAAGTTATTTTGTGCAACACTTCATATTACCGAAAGTTTAGAGCGACGCGTCATCTTAGTGGACGCCGCGGAAAATTTTTATGACTACGCGGAGGGGAGGAATGGGGATAGGGATGAGGGTCTGGTTAATTTCTTTACAGAGACGCCCGCCCTGACCACGAAAGCGGAAAAAAAAAAAAAAAAAAGAATTCGCGAGATCCATTAAGATTGGACGCCGGTGTCGGCTCTTGGAGACGATTCCGAGGTTAGTCCTTTATTCAAACAACACACACTTAAATTATTCTTTAACCGAGATCCCTGTTTAGAACGTCTCAAGTCAAGGTTTCAAAGAAGGCACGCTTTTGATAGATGAAGTGTTGAATTTCAATTAGGAAGGGGGTTCGACGTTCAGTCCCCGTTAACAAGAGATGGAGAGTTCAAACTGACGTTTGATGAAAATTTATGTGCGTGTGATCTGTATTTAGGATAGTTTCATAGTAAAGGTATACTATTCCTCAAAGTAGTAACACCAGTCTCTATCGACTCAGTAAGCTTATGTTGGTCTGGTACCAAGAACTCTATTATTAACGACTTTATTTTCACAAGACAAGAACGTCTCTAAATTACGAAAGTGAGGGCAAATAAAACCTTACACACAAACATTATAATCTCCAATCCTCTTGAAAAAACGTGTAGAAGAGATGGGAGAAAGAAGGGTGTAGTCGTAAAGGGGAGAAGGCGGGGCACCTCTACACCATAAAGATTTGGTTTCTATTAGGTTAAAATGTACGTTTCTGTTAAAGAAGATTCCCTTCACACGTGTGAGAAGGACTCGAGGATCCTTATAAAAACCTTTAACTTGTAATTTATGAGAGTAAAGGGACTTACATAAAGTTCTTACTACCACTTAAGTACTGTCTTTTTTTAAACGGAGAGCGGAGTCCATACTGACTACCTATCTTTGTTACGATTCCCACACATAATGTTTCGAAAGGAATTTACTTGTTACCCTTCTTTAGATCGTTTTCTATCTGTTTTAGAGAGTACTAAAGAAATAAGTGTATTGAGTCTTGATTCTAGACTGACGTCAGTAAAGATTATAAGTAAAGTCTTTATAAATGACATCGTTTATGATAAGACGTCTGTTTGAGTGTGATATTGTATATGTTAGTTTTGTATAATAAAGTTTCTTTCTTCATACGTTAAATGGAATTGTTCCTACGTCAGGTTACGACTTCCGTACTTGTATTAACAGAAACATAGTATTGTCTTGAAATTTTATGTTTATAATCGATTGTCCTTAATTCAATAATTTCTCCTACTCAACCTAGTGTCTGATTACCGCCTAATGAGTCGATGACTCTAATATTTAAATCGGTTAGATACTTCCTATTAAATACATTGCACTGTTTCTGACTTCTTAATTATTTTGTCCCCCATTGTTTATTACTCTTTAAACTATCTAGAATTGTATTTACAACACTCCTTTACAGTGACGTTACATTTGCATAGGGTTTATACATCCACGAGGACCGAAACCTCCCCTACCAAGTCTGTACGAATATTTCTTC
The DNA here is from genome assembly GCA_006410555.1 of Capra ibex. NCBI lineage: Eukaryota > Metazoa > Chordata > Mammalia > Artiodactyla > Bovidae > Capra > Capra ibex. Next base: position 22,587,836 of record SJYO01016970.1, on the reverse strand, counting down.
CTTCGGTTTTCCGTGGTGTAGAACTTTAGAACGTCACGTCTTTTACTAATCTTTACCTTCGGTTTACAGAAAATCAAAGAGTCACAGATGAAAGTGACTGATATAACGTTAGTCTCAAAGTAACACGAACTTGACTAAAAATAGTTTTGAGTTCTACGAAACCCCCATATAAAAAAGTGGAAACTTTTGAGGTGTACTTCAACCCTTTTGGTTAACAAATGGATTCAGGGGGTCCCAAAGTCCTCAACGACTCACCGTCACACGCATTTACCTCGGTTCCGTAGATTGTAAATCTTGTCCCAAAGGGTAATTCCGTTCAGTTGTCTGATCAATTGACAGTAAATGGTATATGGATCTCGACCAATTCCAAAAACACATATCTTACCCACTGGTCTGTTCAAAAGAAGAGAACAAAGGTAAGACCAATGTCCTCTAACTCTATTTCGTATATTGTTTAATCTGGTGACGTTTATCATTATAATTCTTTTTTCTCTTTTGAAGTCATCTATAAGGGAATCCTTATCTCACCAGTCCCATCTAGAGAGACACGACGATACGAATCAGCGAGTCAGTACAGACTAAGAAACACTGGGGTATCTGACATCGGGTGGTCCGAGGAGAGAGGTACCCTTAAGAGGTCCGTTCTTGTGACCTCACCCAACGGTACGGGAAGGAGTCACCTGAAGGGTTGGGTCCCCAACTTGGGTCCAGAGGGCGTAGTGTCCGTCTAAGAAATGGTCGACTCGGTGGTCCCTTCGGGAAGAGACCCCTCCACTATAACCTGGGAACGTTCGGACTTACTTTCGTTTTGATATCTAGGTGTATCCCTAACGAAGGTTTCATAAAAGTGGACATAAGGGAGAAAACATATGTTCAGGAATATAGTTGGGGTTTTCCTTTCCTCCCGACTAAGAAAAACAAGGGTAAAACATCTACTCCTCGGACTCTGAGTTTCTCCAATTTACTGAACGGTTCCAGGAAGGTTCTTTTCTATTTCAATCAAAAGTCTGAGTATTGACGACTACTACAATGACTAAAAGTCTTAGGTTTGGCTATAAGAAATACCTGCACCTGGGACAAGTGGTTTAGTATAATGTAAGTCTCCGGTTCATAAATTAGATAGTGAGGTTCTACTCAAAGAAAGTGAACTTTAAATCTACGATAACTTCAGAGTGCTATTAAGATGGGTTAGTGTTATTAAGATGGGTTGTCAGAGTCTTGCATTCGTCTTCGACCTGGTACCTTTGGTGTTCAAGAACTCGTACACACGTCGGGTCTGGTCAGACCGCAAAACGTCACTGAAATGACCACCAAATATAAGTAATCGATCTCTACACGAGTCCTGACTCAATGACGTAAAAATATTCTTTCCTCAGAAGGTGAAACTGTTCTCAGGAGGTCTGTAGAGAAACCAGTGAAGTTGTTAATGACGATTTAAGTACGAGATTCCACTACCATAAGGTCCTGAAAGGTTTCCTCCACCTTTACTACTTCAATATAGACGTTTTACCCCCCGTGGACTCTTACGGTCTTTTGATGAGCTTCAAACTTTTTACAAAAGGTAGTGGAGTAGGACGGTGAGTTAAGGACTATTTCTTAAGTCTTTAATCGTGATTTTGTTTCGTTTTTTCACTTCTTTTTTTGTTAGAGAGGTACAAGTCTATGACTCGAGGATTAACATAGATGAACTAAAATTTCATAAGTGTAAAGAGTAATATTCTCGAGATGTACATATGTTGGATACTTTCTTCACGTTACACCGAACATATCACTGAGTCCGTTAAGTTTCTAGAGAAAGAGTAAATACTCGTTATTAAGTCAAATACAGTAACAACATGGAAGGAGAGACCTTGTGTTTAAGTTCGTTCGACCAGGGGTTCATTGAAATCTGTGTGAAGATCCAACAGTTAAACTCCCTTACTTTATCGTTTGTGTACCCACACGTGTGTACACCTACATGTGTACCAATGTAAGTGTTTCGGTTCAAGACAATGATCGTGCATGATATGTATATGTACATCAACGTGCACATGTTGACTTGTAGACACTTACGATCTTAGAGTCGTGACCTCCGTTTGTTTCATATTTTCTATTTTTACTTATATCTTTAATTTTATCGGGTTCATTGAACAACCTCCATTTTCGTTTAACTTTGGTTAGAGACCTTACACTAACAAGTATAATCCTTGGACTTTTGTAAAATGTCTTTGACTCTTGTTTTAGGCTGTTGTCTCAAAGTAAAATCCCCTTAAGGTATCATCACTCACCCATTTTGAAATTTTATGTTGTCTAGAGTGAACCGGAAGTCCTCAAGGTCATTAAGGTACTTTACAGGAACATCACGTAAGGGTGTACACTTAATAGAGAGTCGGGATAGTTTTACACTTTAATCTTAGACCTACTCCTATACACATAAAGTCTTTTTGTTCACGACGGGTTTATTGTACCCGTACTCGTACTCGCTAAAAGGGTACTTTATTCAAAGTACTTTTGTCCAAAAAGATCTTTATGAAGAACAAAAATAACTGTCACGTCTGTATTTTGTGTAGTATAACGTTAAGGATTTAATGTCGGTATGGTGAATAGTTACCGGTCATTTAATGAAGTGAGATACTATCTATGTTTACGAGGTAAGTTCAAGTCAATTATCTTATCACAGTCCTATAGTACGTCTGTCGAACGTATTTATGTACTCCTTATTGTCGTATGGGAGTTATCGAAGACACCACAAATCCGTACTTTTGAAACAGAATAAGGTTTGAAGTTTTCTACCTTATTTCTTACAAAAGTATATTTTGTGTAAACCTAGTTGATAAAAAAAGAAATTTTTTCGTAACTTAGATGGACGTTGTATGTGAGGTTAAGTAGAAAAGTCAATGTTTTGGCCTATCTATATATAAGAAAAAGTAGATTACACTACTCTTCACTTGTAAAGTCACTAAAGATTGTTATAGTTTATCGATGTAAGTTTTATTATATATAAACATTAGTTTCCTTTTTTCTGAACCATAAACTAAATAGCCAAAGCAGAAACCCGTCATAAAAGAAAAAATAGTCTATTAACTTTCAGTCAATAAAGTGTCATATTTTAGAACTTAGTTGATGGTTGTGCGCAAATAACATACGGGGAGTAAAGCTTTACATAAGCCTGATCTCCATACCCTCTTTATAATGACGAATAGTTTGTTGAAAAGGCCTTTAAAATTACGTATGCAAAAGGTCTAAGTACATGAGATTTTATTTAATAAAATTTTTACTTTAATTCTTTTTTCCGTCCCCTTCGGATGTCAAAGATAAGACGTGCTTATCGAAAGTCATAGAAGGTCCACCCCCGTTGTCATTCAGTCAAAACTCTCCTCTTCCCTCTTGCCCGAGAACTTCGAGGGACTCAGGTCAATGTCTTCTACTTTACTGAAGGACCATCGTTGTAGCTCTTATTTCGCTAGTGTTCAAAGGTCCTCCACCCTGAAGAACCTGAGACAGCCCGGTGATTATCTTCCTAGGTGGCGGGTCACGCGAGGTGGTGGTAAGACGAGCTTTATTAGACCTGCGTCTACTCCCGCGCGTGCGCGCGACTCGTGGACGAGTTAACGCGTGTCTACGACCCGCCAACAAGATAGGTCGGAAGGGTGCGCACTGCGGGGGATTCCAACATGTAGTGAGAGTCGCTCGGCCGAGTGAGTGAGAGGTCCTGGAGGTCCCCCCGTCCCTCTGGAAAGAGAGTGCAAGTGTAGAGTAAGCAAGAAGGAGTCTTGTTGAATCCAGGTAAGTGTTGACGACGCCCGCACGCGCGCGCGAGTGGGTATGGGAATTTCTTTGCGGGTTCAGTGCCGTCAGTCTTTTTGTCGAAGGTCCTCTCCGGTACCCACAGGGTGAGGAGAAAGGAGGAGAAATACGTTTAGAAGCGTGAGGCCTCTCCCTACCAATACGTAAGGCCGCTCCTACTCCTGCCACGTACCTCCCCCGACTGGAACTTGTCAGGTGCCTCTGCATTGAGGGGTGGTCGTAGGGACGGAGAAGCCAAAGGGAGAGACCGGGTTGTGCTTCACCTGCCATTTCCCGTCTCTCCGCCTTTTGGCTCCGAGGAGTTACCGGCCCACCGCTTCCCCACTCGCAGACCCCGGGTTCCCCTCTCCCGCCTCTTCGAGCTAGCGTGCCCTGGTCTCCGGGGGAGGTGATCCCGGTGCGCCCCGACCTCCACGCGCTCCCTCCGGTCCGCACGCCGGGGCGATGCACGGCGAGGAGGCGCGCGGCGAGCGGCGACGGTGGCGGGCGCGGGAGCCGGGCGGTGGCGGGGGCCGACTCGGGCCCCGGCGCGGGAGCCCGGCCATGAACTCGGTCGTCTACTAGGTTCACTACTGCTGGCTCTTCTCGCGGTCCTACGACCGGTGGCTGTCCGTCTACCCGGGGTGCCCGCTCCCGCTCCCGCTCGGCCGACGCCCCCGACGTGGTCTCCCGCGGGGCGGGGGGCTCCCCCGGGGCGGCGGCGGCGGCGGCGGCGGCGGTGGCATCACCAACTGCTTCTACTCCGGCCACTTCTCGTCGTGGTGGTACCTCTCCTTCCTCTTCTGTTGCGTGTGCGTCGGCCGCCACTCGCGCCGCGCGAACGTCAAGACCGTCGAGAGCATCAACGGGCCGCGCGCGTCCGGCCGCGCCCGCGCACCAGGAGGCCGCCTCAGGAGCCTCCTGCCGACGCCGCCGCCGCCCCGGCCCCGGAGCCGCCGGCTGCCCTGGCTTCACCCGCGACCCGCCGCGCGACCGTCGCCGCCCTCCGCCAGGACCCCGTCGCCCAGCACGCGCCGCGCCTCCCGGTCGCCCTTCCGGAGCCGCTCGAATCACAACAACCCGTCCGGCACGTGCGCCGACAGCCCGTCGCCGCACGCCACCGCCGTGTGTCCCGTCCGCTACCGCGGCCCGCCCGGCACGGTCCCGCCGCCCGCGCCGCACGCGAGTCCGCGCCGCCGCCGCCGCCGCCGCGCCTCGACGTCGACCGAGTCCGTGAGGACCGTCTTCCACACGTCCGTGCGGTCGTCGAACCCGCGCGCGGCCAGACGCAGCTTCATCAACATCGTTTAAAACGTGAGCATCAGGAGCTCGCCTCCCTCCGGCCCCTGGCAGTGGCGACTCGAGGCCCGGGGGCGGAGGGGCGGCAGGGCCCGAGCGGGGCGCCACGGGGGCCAAGGTCATCTCGAGGGCCCTGACGACCAACCCGAGGCTAGCGGCGTCGGCGGCGGCGGCGACAGCGAGCGGCCGAGGCGGTACCGTACTAGGCGGGGAGTAGCCCCCGTTCCACTCCGCGGAACGAGGGGGACGCGGCGGCAGAGCCGAGGCCCGCCCCTCCTCCGCGAAGACGGCGGGGGCTGGCCGACGACAGCGGACCGCCCCCTCCGTGGCGACCGACACGGCCCGCCCCCGCGTCGCCGCCGGCGGAGGGGGCGTAGGGGGGGGGGGNGGGGTGATGGGGCTCCTCCGCGCCCGCAGCGCCAGGGAGGGTCAGGGGCTCTCGGAGAGACGGGTCAGGGGGAACCTGGAGAGTTCCGCTGAAGGGACCGGTTAAACCTACAGTCTTAACTCTCAACTCCCGCCCACCCTTCAACCTCCCCCTCGCTACGCCCTTACTTTAAACCCCACGCCGACGAATTCTTGGTCTTCGGTCACGTTGTGGGAGGAGTATAAGCCTCCCCATCACCCTTTGGACCAAGAGGAAAAAGGAAGAGAGAGCGAGCGGGGGAGGGCGATGTAGGAACGACAAGGCATAAATAGGAGGCCTCAATCCCCGATGCTGGGACCACCTCGGAGGCGAGGGGTCGGGGGAGGTCCTCGAGTGGCCACTACATTATGCCCTGGGCGCGACCCTCTCCTTCGCCGTCTGAGGCGCCACCGCCGTCGACTCCAAGAACAGGAAGTACTTTTGGCACTAGAGCAAAGAGGCAGGTTCCCGCTTTCGATCAGTAGTGGTTTGGTAAATGTGAAAGGCGAAAATAATCGTTTCGGGTCCGCCGGGACGTCGCAAGAAGAGTCCCACCTTCGGCTCTCTACCGTAAAAGGAAAATTGGTAGATCTCCTTTTAAACCCTCGACTTTTCATGCAAAAGGAGGGGACTTTATAGCGAAGGACTTCCTCCGTACTTCTGTGGCTGAGCGACTAAAGGATTGCAACTGGGAATCCCTACCTCCAGCGATGAACCACCGACACGTACAAATGTCTAGTCTTTCCCCTTTACAATAACCGTGTCTCCAAGTGTCTTAAAGTTCCAGGTCGAATTTAGATGGGGACCGTAGTGAGGGGTGGCACCAGCTGAATTTGAAAATTGTGTGTGTACGTCTCTCGACTTTTGAGGTACTCATTGTCCTCTCCCTAGAAGAACTACAATAATTAATTTTGGTTCGCTTCGGGTACACTCGTCCAATCGTTCTTCGTCGTGAAGAACTTCCTTGCGAGTCGTCCCATCCTTACCTCCTACCCGTAGACTCCCTACTACAAATCTATAAGGATTATTCTTTCAAGACAAGGAGATAAAGAGGTCCAACCAGGAGTGAGATACTTCTCTTTTGGAGGGGTCGGGGTCGTCCCTTCCCTTTCCTCTCTCGAGAGACCCAAGGGTACTCTACTCTTACAAGGGTGAAAGAGAGACCTAAGAGACGTCGTCTTTCGTTCTATGGGGTCCCCTATAAACACCTTTCCTACTTACTTACTCTTAGTTCGACTTCCTTCTCTCTTCGACTTCCTTTCCTTCTATGGTTGTTTGGTGGTTGCATGTCTGGTTTCTACCTTAACAGTATTTATTGACAGACCAAAGATACTGTGAACTTTTATTTATCTGGAAAATGAGATACACTTATCACTTACACTAACTATACCATTTAGTGTACTATCTAAATCCACTAAAACTCTCTGGAATCCACTCCGAGTAATTTTTGGTACTCGAAAGGTAAAGGAACAAAGTTTAAAATGAAATTTAAATTTTTTTTAATATAATTTTTTTTACATAGTAAAACACTACCTCCGACACTGTTTGTCTCCCGTCCCATTACTTGTAGTCTTCTTCTGGGATCAGACCGGAACCTTATCATGTCAAAGTGTTTGGTTGGATAACACCTGTCTCAATTCAAGGACAGGAGAAGGACAGGAGAGGAGAGAAAGGGAGGAAATCGACAAACTAACACTTTTCGGAAACTTTAACGTACATTTCGTGATAAAATTTGACCAAGAAGATTTATAAAATTCGGGACTCGTCGGGATTCGGCTTTTCTATCTATTACGACTATACCCCCTTTTTAAAAAAAAATAAAATACATAAATATCAAAACTGACACGACCCAGAACCAACGACGCTCCCGAAAAGAGATCAAAGTCTCTCACCCCAGATCAGAGATCAACGTCACCCGTCCGAAATGAACACCTCGTCCCCGACATCCAGTACGTCCGAAGTCATCGACGTTATACAACGAGTCATCAACGACGTGTACCCAAAGATCTCGTGTCCGAGTTCTCAACACCACGTGCCCGAATCAACAAGGACCGGACACCCTAAAAAGACCAAGTCCCTAGCTTGGACACAGAGGACGTGACCGTCCGTCTAAGAAATGGTGACTCGGCGGTCCCTTCGGGTTCTTTATTTAAAAATTTGTCCCGTACCCGTCTTCTCTTTAAGTCTTTGTACTCCCCGAACACACGTAAATCCAGGAACAGGTAGAGTGGGTCAAGGATTCTGTGACCGTTGGAGGCACGGTTTCCCCTGACTTTCACAAGGCTTCTAGATGTGTAAATGTACACCACACGTAAACCTGTGTTGTAAATTCTAAAGTTTTACAGTGAGATAATACGTAAGAGTGGTGACTCACTTTCTTGACTCCTTACCTCGTACACCGAGGTGGTCCCAAAGAGTCGGAGTCGACAACTGTAAAACTCGACCTCTTAAGAAACGACCCCCACGACCACACACGTAACAGTCTACAAAACGTCGTAGAGACCGGAGGTACGTGAACTACAATCATCGTTGGGAAAGGTCGCCACTGTTGGTTTTTACAGGGTAGCCCCGTATTAGTGGGGACCAACTCCTAAATGTGTTATCGGTGACCAAACCAATTTTACTTTGGTTTTCGTCTTTGTAAAGGGTTCATAATTGACACGTTCCTTTCAGCAGTCGTAATGATCAGTTTCATTAATTAATTGTCAATACCAGAGGATATCGAGTACCAATGAATCTATGGTGCCGTGAGAAACTCTTCTGGTCCGAACCTAAAAAAGTCATTATATAAGACAACTACCCCAGTATTAGTTGACGGTCTTAAACCCAATTCTGACCTTAAATGAGACAAACTGATCAAAAAAAAAAAAAAATTTGGTCGTAAAGGTTAATAAAATATAGGACGACTACGATTCAGTGAAGTCAGCACAGACTGAGACACGCTGGGGTATCTACCGTCGGGTAGTCCGAGGGGCAGGGACCCTAAGAGGTTCGGTTCTTATGACCTCACCCATTGGTAAAGGAAGAGGTTACGTACTTTTACTTTTCACTTTCACTTCAACGAGTCAGTACGGGCTGAGAATCGCTGGGGTACCTAACGTCGGATGGTCCGAAGAGACAGGTACCCTAAAAGGTCCGTTCTCATGACCTCACCTCACGGTAACGGAAGAGGCTAAAATATAGGATCATGGTCAGTAAGTGAAAATCCTGAGGGTTCCACACTGTACCCCAAAGCTAGGCACCTTACTCTTTGATAACTACTTCTCATACTCAAACGTACTGTGTCTGGTGTCCGTAGAAGAGAATGTCTGACATTTCGGGCCACGAGTGTCACAATGGACGTCGTCGTACATCACTTCAGACCAGGAAGTTCGTCCTCAAAGGTGACGTCACTTTCTAGACAACTTTCTCCAGAATACAGTCTTTGTTCCTTGAGTAAATATAATCCTAAACTTAACTGAAACGTTCTTAGGACCAGTACGGAACTTATATAATCTGTGAATCATAAACGACTCAGTAAAAGAAAAACTCCTGGACTCTTTTACGCTCCGTTGTCACCAAAGTCCATTAGAGGACATATATAAGGGAGGAATATTTATCTCGGATATAAATTCAAAACCCCCGTCGATAGAGTGTTTCCTAAATCACCCCTTGTCTCTCACCCCAAACTGACGAGACCCAGACTTAAACTCTAGACAAGAAGTGGAAGACATATCACAACCTAACGATCGATCGAAGAGACACGGACAAAAGACTTGACATTTTACCCGTATTCTTATCAATGGCGGATTCAGACAACACTTCTCACTTGTACTACATGTGTATTGTATGTGTCTCAAGGGTCGGGGACAATTATGAATGATAAATACCAGTTCTCAAAGATAAGGATTGGAGTTATTAAAAGAGTTTACGGGACACTGTCTCCGGGTCTCCTAAACACAGTGGTGAGGTTCCACTGGGTCGGTTTTCTCCATCTCACCAGGTTGAGAAGGTAATAAAGTTTCCATCTCTATGTCCATCCTAGGGACAGTCTTCCTGGTCCATCCTCCGGACTGGACACTTAGAGTGGTGTGTAATAACTAGACAGTCGACTTTATTTATTTCGAGACGTACTTTATCCTCCTGTTTCACTTTAAAGTAACCATTATAACCTTCTTATTTACATATCTATCTATTGCGGTGAGTCTTCGTTGATCCTTTACTCAGTTAGTTTGTCAACTGTAAAAGTTTATGTTTGACCCAACTAAGTTAGACTGTAAATAACTTCATGATAAGACCTTCCGTAATACCGACACACTATTCTATTGGACTGAAGGTCTTTGACCCTCAAATTATCTCCTATAATGTGGCTACACGTTTTGGTCCTCTGTTTTACTTCGTCCAGACACCAGGTCAATGTTCAGACCACTCTTGCTGCTCACTCTTCAATAAAGACGACACCCTACTCCCTTTAAAGACGTCTGAGTACAAGTCACTTGACCCCTAAATTCCTTCTCCGTCTCTTTTTCTGAAAGTTCCGTCGTCGTCCCTTTCGCATGTCATGTACGACTTCCGTAACATTCATCGGACGAAGTCGTCAATGAACGACAGGTCCTTTCGAGTCTTGGTATCGTCGTTCCGACCTGAATTAAAACATCTGTTAACCTGTATGGTGCAGTCCCGGACCGTCCTCATGGGTGCCCTCACACCCCACCTGTTCTTAACCTTAACAGAAGTAGTTCTCTTTCGTATTGTTAATTGTATTGAAATCCTCGATCTTGAGAAACGGTATATAACGTTTCTATTTTGAAAGTTCTCATAAGTACGTTATCTTGATAATATACTGGCTTGTTAAGGTGAGGACTCATATATAGGTTTTTTGGGGGTTTTGGTAAGTAAAATTTTCTATGTTCGTAAAGCTACAAGTATCGTGGTAAAAAGTGTTAACAGTTCTATACCCTCGTCGGATTTACAAGTAATTGTCTACTTACCTATTTCTTCTTCACCGTATATCTCTCCTCGGACACCAGATGTCAGGTACCTCAGTGTCTCAGTCTGTGCTGACTTCGTTGAATCGATCGTGCGTACGTGGGAACTATACTACACAACTGTTACCGTGAAAGGTACTATAAGGAGAGTTTTTAGGTATTAGGTAAATTAGTACCTTATTTTGTGTTTCGTTTAGGGTTATCCTCCTGTAAGATGTTTTATCGATTGGTTATGGTGAGTCTTGACGGTTCTAGTAGTTTTTCTCCCTTTCAGATTCTTTATCAGTGTCGGTTTTCCTCGGATCCGTCTGTCCTACTGATTACACCATACTATAGGACCTCCTCTCTGACCTTGGTTTTGTCTCTGTAATCCATTTCTCACTCTTGTATACTTATTCCGTACCTGAACTCACTTATTAGTACATAGTTACAACCGATTATTCTATTTACACCGTATAATTACTTTCTATAATTATTATCTACCTTGTCATACCTCATCTACCCTTAAGAGACACAATAGAAACGTTAAAAAGACATTTAGATTTGGAAAAGACCTTAATTTACAAATAGAAAATTACACTAGTTAAGTACCCCTAAACGTTAGTGTTCGGTGGTTTTAAGGGACCCTATTCCGTATAGTCGAGTGACACGTAAACAAAGTTCATTTTAGGTAATTTGTTTGAATTTTTTTTACAAGATCCTTTTATAGACTTTTATTTAGTCTTTTATAGACTAAATAACGTAATCCCATAGAATTATGAATAATATTATCCGTTTACTACGACTAAAATTTTATACATATTTTTATCACGTTAATGAAATTTCTTTGAAGTCTTTTCTCTCAATACAGGGGTTTGAAACCGTATTGATAATGATAGTGATTTAAATAAGAATATTCGTTTACAAAAATGTATAAACCCCATTATTACGTGTATTGAACGAAGTGAAGTTAAGCTAAATAAGTAAGTTTAATGATAAATACCACAGATGATACACAGTCTGTTACAAAAACTCCGACCACTACATTTTGTCTGTCACTTGTTTTGTTTTACGAACAGAAGTACCTCGAACATCAGTACACATACACACTATATTTTTTTATTTGTTTTCATAAATTGTCATTTTACTGATGACCTTTAAAGGATCAAAAAGGATGTACTGACATTTAAGGTCTTTTCAGTACATGTCTTTAAGGTCCAAAAAGGTCACCAGTACATATCTACACTCTCGACCTGGTATTCCTTCCGACTCACGACTCCTGGACGACGAAAACTTGATACTCTGACTCTCAGGGAACCTGTCGTTCCTCTAGTTTAGTCAGTTAGGATTTCCTTTAGTTCGGATTTATAAGTAACCTTCCTGACTAGAGGTTAGGAAACCGGTGGACTACCTTTTCTGGGACTAAGACCCTTTCTAACTCCCGTTCTCCTCTTCCCCCTCTGTCTCCTACTCTACCGAACTATCGTAGTGGTTGAGTTACCTGTACTCAGACTCGTTTGAGGTCCTCTGTCACTTCCTGTTCCTTAGGACCACACGACGTCATACACCCCATCGTCTCTCAGCCTGTACTGATTCACTGACTTGTTGTTGTTATTATACTTTCATTCAGATTTCAGGATGTTTCTTTTTACATCGTTCTATCCTTCTGTCCCACACAACCTGACACCTTACCTACTAAACAAAAAAATTTATTCCACCGGTCCTTCCGTGTAGATTATTTCATTGTACACTCGTTTCTGGAATTCCTTCACTTCGTGTCTTGGTACACCGAGAAGTTTCCTTCTTATGGGATTCGTCACTTATCGTACACGTTTACAGGACGCCACCCTTGTATCAGGTACGCAAGGTCCTTGTCGGTCCTTCGGTTACCGTCTTGTCTCACTCGATCCCCTTTCCTGTTCTATCCTCCGGTGTCTCCTCCAGTCCCATCCCTACTAGACCTGAACAATCTCATTTTTACTCTTAGGTAACTTCCCAAAACTCGTCTCTTCATGTATTAGCTAAATCCAGACTTTTCTTAGTGTCAATAACGACACACTTTTTATCGAATCCCCCTCGTTTAAATCTTCGTCCTTTGGACCCTTCCCCCGAGACCAATTTCTCCGATCTCTCTTTTGTCACGAACCTAACCCACTCTGAACAACCTAAGACTTACACTTCCATTCCGGTCGTCCTAACCACACCCCTCTCTTCCTTTTTCGTAAAAAGTTCCGAAAACAGGACTTAGGGGTTTGGGGTTTGAATATATATATATATATATAATGAGTTATCGTTAGTCATTGGATTGTTTATATATTGTTCGTAAAGGGTCTTATAACTATTAAAAATATTGGTACTGTAGAAAGTAGAAAAACGAATTTATAGTGTAGTCTCTATGAATGAGACTGGGGAAGACTAGATTTTTTAACGTTAGTGGAGGGGAGGACTATAGGGAGAATGGGAATTAACCACCCCACGTTCGAAGAGTCCACCGTGATCACCATTTCTTGGGTGGACGGTTACGTCTTCTGTATTCTCTATACCCAAGATAGGGTCCCAACCCTTCTAGGGGACCTCCTCCCGTACCGTTAGATGAGGTCATAAGAACGGACCTCTTAGGGGTATCTGTCTCTTCGGACCGTCCGATGTCAGCTATCCCAATGTTTCTTAGTCTGTATTGTGTAATCGTACGTGTGTCACGTCTAACTTTTACACGTCGGGAACGAATTGTTCTTAAAATTTTAATTGTTCTTAAAATTCTTCCGACGGTCGTCTCGTAATTTTATTCTCCCTCCGGGACTATTCTCGTCTCAGGACAGTGTTCGGGTGCTTCGGTCTGGATGTATAAGTACAGTATATAAATTAATTGTCTAAAAAATTACACATAGAAAGAAAAAGAAATACAATCGGATACCTCTTACCACTTAAAAACACAAAAGAAGGGAAGGTATAGGGATTGTGGTTCTCATCATGGATCGTATCTCATCTGTGAGTTTTTTATAAAAACTTATTTAGTTACTAAAAATTACCGACTAATTGACAAACAGATTAATGGGATAGTATTAAAGGAATTCCTCTAGTCAGGACCCATAAGTGATCTTCCTGACTACGACTTCGACTTTGAGGTTATGAAACCGGTGGAGTACACTTCTCAACTGAGTAACCTTTTCTGGGACTACGACCCTTCCTGACCCCCGTCCTCCTCTTCCCCTACTGTCTCCTACTCTACCGACCCACCGTAGTGACTGAGTTACCCGTACTCAAACCTATTTGAGACCCTCAACCACTACCTGTCCCTCCGGACCGTACGACGTTAAGTACCCTAGCGTTTCTCAACCTGTGCTGACTCGCTGACTTGACTTGACTTAAAGGAATTCGTAAGAAGGTAGTCACCTATAAACCCATTTTATAAACCGATGATGTTTAGTATGCCGTTAATTTTAAAAGTAGTATATCGGAAAAGGTATAAAACCTAATTAAAAGGTTCCGACTAAGAGTCTTTAAAACATCCGGTAGTAGGAGTTTTTTATAAAATGTTTTATGATAATCGACCACTGAAATGTAGGATAATTCGTATTTCGGCAATTTGTTAACCACAAGAAATAATTTCTTGTGTAAAAATGGTGGGTCCTTTTATGAAAATAAGACAATTGTAAGTACAAATACTTCCTTATTTTTTTTAAAAATTCTTCTTAAATAAAAAAGAGAAGTTCTTCTAGTAACATCTACAATTTTAGTAAGGAGATAACGAACAAAATTAAAACAAAGTGACTCTATAGTCAAATTTTTTTTCTTATTCATCCAGTTAAAATATGAAGTACATTAATTAAATAGGGTAAAGGAGTGTCCACAAGAACAAAGTGACCTGAAACTACAAAGTCATGAACAATGATGAAATACAAGACTACCAGACAGTACGGAGGGTCCCTGATAATCTTTAACGAGAACTTTAAAAAGTCATAAAATATTCACATTAATAATCTCCACGGTGGTTTTCTCCTTTCGGTCTCCAAGGTCAACAACCATTAGGACACATAAAAAATAGTGAATATGTTTCGACACTTCACAAATTACGGGGTCTCGAATATGGTCCACCGTCCAGCTAGTCACGATGGCAACCCAAAACACAGTCACCTGTCAGTGATTCCGGTTAGTTCACAGACGTATGGTCTCGATTTGTCTTAGTTCAGATTTGTTCAAACCTCTATACATTCTTCGAGTGTTTGAGACCACAGAACTGTAAAAAATATATTCTTTGAACTTTTTACCGAAAATACGAGAATTTAAACGGTTAAAAACTTCGTAATAAAACGTTACGGAACTAAAAAGATAAAGGCAAAATACTAGTCACACGATTATGTCTTGTGTTTCCAGGTTTAACGAATGGGTCCCGGTAGACCATTCAAATCGATTTTAGTTTTCGACATAAGGAAGACTTCGAAAATCCCCCTTCGAGTAAGGGAACGGAAAAGATCGAAGATCTCCGACGACCGTAAGATACCGAGCCCCGGTGTTGTGAGACTCAACTGTAGGGAAAAATGGGACTGAGACTAGGAGAGCAGAGGGAGAATTCCTGGGATTGGAGCCCTAATCCTACACATGTAGAAATCCCCGGTAATAAGAGAACCGGTGTCGGCGAGACATCGGGGGAGTTTCGACGAGTGTCAACCACTGACCGGGAATCCAACGTCGACAGGGTCCGGGAGGTATCGACGTTTTTCCGACTCCCGAGTCATAGGAAAGACCGGGAGGTCACCCAACGTCATGTGGTCAACCTTTGAAATAGTCTTTTATATTTTATTACATTTTCGTCTAAAGAACAGTCTCCTTGACGGTTATGGACATAAATAAAAGGACTGTTGAAAGAGGACACCGGCTCTGAGGAAACGACGGACTTCGTGACTCCTTAATTATGTGTGTGAGTCGGGGGAGGGGACTGGGGAAGGGACTGGGCCTCTAGTCGGGAGGTGGGGACTGATTACCCTTAAGTACATAGGGTCGAGGGAGAGGGGAACTCACTCAACTAAGACTCCGCACACAGAAGAGAGACGAGAGTCTCAGAGGGGTAGTCTTAAATCGGGGTCGGTCTCGCTACCGACCTAACTGTCACGTGGGAAGTCACCGACAGAAAGGAAGGGACGAAGGATAAGGAAGAGGGGATGACGACACAGGAACCCTAATGGAGAAAAGAGTTCCAGACAAAGACCCCTTTGGGTTCAATTCTACACCCCTGTTAGAACCTTTACCTCTCTCGTTTATGTAAGTCTATGTAAACGTTTTGAAAAAAAGTATAAATAAATCAATAAACCGAAGTGAACCAGAATCAATGTCGTCCTAGTAAATGAATATCGTACACCCTAGATCAAGGGACTGGTCTCTGGTTTGGGTCCAGGGGACGGGACCCTTCGGTCTAAGAATCGGTGTCCTGTTGGTCCCTTTAGGACGTTTTCGAAACGAACAACTTGGTGAGAACTTCATTGTAGACCTCAGCTCTCCATTATCATCGAATAAAATCGTACTTCCAAACACACGGTAAAAGTCTCACATAGGACCCTTCTAAGGTTTACGTCTCTTCCCTTATTCTACCACGACCCCGTCTAGTCACGTCTCTCCGAGTCTGTATGGAGTAGGGTGGTGGTCAACGAACTACGAGGTTTCTCGAGGTCCTAACGTACACCTTGTAGGACTCGGGACCCACCCCACGTCTTCAGTCAAGTCTCCCTCTAGGACCAAGTCTCCCCTTCCTCGTCCGCCTGAAGTTCTCGTCTTTAGTGTCGTCGTGTCGTAATCCACATGGTTCTTGGTTCCATTCTACTGTCAGTGGACTCGTCCCCGGTCCTTCCTGGGAGAGTGAGAAAGAGTGAAGAACGGAGACAAAAGGAACTTAGGTACACGGTGAGTCTCACTTTCTTTCTCCTCTTCCTTCTCTTGGTCTTAGGATTTTACTGACTTGGTAATGGGGGTATTTTCCACTACAAATTTTCACCTTCTCTCCACTGACTCAATGGTTTTATTCAAACAAGAAAACGAAAATTAATTTTTTCTTTTTTCCTTTTGTAGAATTTCTTGTTCTTATCATCTTCAAAAGAATACGTTAAACTGAAACAGGTTCGTTACCAGTCAATTAGTTTTTTTCTTTTCTTTTTACCCCTTCCCCTACGAATATTTAAGCCCCGTATTTTATAACGTGGATCGTAATCTCTTCCATAAAGTAAAGGGTAATAAACAAAATTGACACCAGGTGGTAAGTAAGTATACCGTGGTATTCTGATCGGTATCCTTTGTTATCCAATTAACCTATTACACCTCATTGTATGTGGACAATTGCTGTTGTTTACATAAAAGGTTGGGAGTGTCCACACACGTTCACAAAGGGTCTCGACGACACGAAAATACCGAGATTCCTTCGTCCTCCCACTCATGGTAGAACCTTTTCTCTCCCTGAGCACTCCTCTCACCCGAAGGGTCCACCGCGATCACCATTTCTTGGGAGGACGGTCACGTCCTCTACGCCCAAACTAGGGACATATCCCTTCTCGGGGACCTCCTTCCGTACCGTTGGGTGAAGTCATAAGAACGAACCTCTTTGGGTGTCTGTCTCCTCGGACCGTCCGATATCAGGTATCCCAACGTTTCTCAGTCTGTGTTGACTTCGTGAATCGCGTGTGTGTGCCTACATACTCCTCGTGATCGGGATGGACCCTCCCCAAACTTCCCTCTTCCCGAGGCTTTCTCATTCCGCAGTGTGTCCACACGACACAGCACCGAGGGAGGAAAGAGGAAGGGGACGGTCACTTGGGCACGTCCGCTCCACCTCGGGGTCTTGAATTATCCGTTATACTTCCCGAATAACAACTAAACAAACAATATTATTATCGTCACCCCAATCCCCTTTACAAGAATAGACGATATTTATATAGGACTTCCTAATGACCGTAGATATTAGAACTTACCGACCGAGGGTCTCTAATTTCACCCCCGTTAAAATCGGAGTATGTAAAAGGGACCACTCCTCTCCGAGACAGAGGTTTTGGACATAGAGAAACTTTTCTAGACTCGTTGTTTTTCTAACTCGGAAGGTTCGGTTGAGTGACGTCCGAGTGAAGATTTTTCGTCAATGAATGGGACAATAGTGAACCGTTGAAAACATGCCGTTTCCGTTCCATTTGGCCTGCACGTCCTTTGCATGAAAAGAGGTTTGCCAACCCTGGCAAAGGTAGTTGAGACATACCACCTATCTCTTTTTTCAAAAAGGTGAATGTTCAGACGGGAAACTAATCTACGATAATTTTTTTTTTATGAATCCATCGTTTACGCAATTTCGAAAGAGAAACTCGATGCCTAGAAGAAACTTCTTGTTTTCATTCCATGTCATAAAAATAAAATAAATAAATAAATAAAAGTGTCTTGTGTCGGTCAAAATAAGTGGTATGACGAGACCTCTGTCCGTCCGAGTGAAATTGTGTGACAGGAGAACCCGAAGAAGACGGTCAAGAGAGAGTTACTCGGAAACGAGTAGGCCGAAGAAAAAGAAGAGTCGACGATATGAGGAGAGGAGAAGACGGACCCAAAAGTCCATTACCATCGCGAGCCACGATATCCGGCGGGCGGCTCTTTGTGTGTGAAGTCTCGTTACCGACTCGAACTACTGGGCTCTACCTGGACGTGCCCGTCTCGGTAGAACAGGCACTGGAAGCGTGGCCTTCCTGTTAGGTCTGGCTCCTCCTACGGCGTTCCCGGGTCTTTTTACATACCAAAACAAACCAAAAACTGAACCTTTTATTGAAATAAAACAAACCCTGTCTCCTGTCCCCACATCATAGTCTTGAAGACCTTGAAGAACCACGGCCGTCGGAACCATTGGAACTTGTGCAACCTCGTGTGACAGAACGAACCCCAGTATCAAGACCTGTGGTAAAGACGACGACGACGACGACGATTCAGTGAAGTCAGTACAGGCTGATACACGCTGGGGTATCTGCTGTCGGGTGGTCCGAGGGGTCAGGGACCTTAAGAGGTCCGTTCTTGTAACCTCACCCAACGGTAAAGGAAGAGGTTACGTACTTTCACTTTTCACTTTCACTTCAGGGAGTTAGCACAGGTTGGGAATCGCTGGGATACCTAACGTCGGGTGGTCCGAGGAGGCAGGTACCCTAAAAGGTCCGTTCTCATGACCTCACCCCACGGTAACGGAAGAGGTAGCTTCACTCCCTTTCCACGTGAACATGAAAACCTACAAGCCTCCATCAGAGCCGACTACTGCCCCAGGAGACGTAGAAGTAGAACCAGTGGTATGGTCTATCCCAGACGGGAGCCTCTATAATGGTCATTTCCATTAATTCTATAATAAAAATTATAAAAATTTTATAATGAAATTAAATTATAATATAAATTATAAAATTGTAATAAAATTATAATTATATAATAATAATTCTATAATTCTCCATATTTCTATAATGGTCGTGAAGAACAGTTAGATCCACGGGAGGTACCGGAAGAAGTCACAGAACTTCGGGTTTGGTTATAAAAACATCATAACGTCCTCGAAAAGGATCGGTCAAAGGGGGTTCGTCCTGGTAGAAGAATAAAACTTTCTTACTAGCCAACGAAAACCATGGGTGCGAGTCAGACTTAAAGGTGGTAGAAGTGACGTTTTTTTCCAATTTTTTCCCCCCCCACCCATTTTCCCCATGTTATAAAAATTATTCTTTTAGTCGAAGAACCTACGGTGTTTATCCTCATTTACTACGACGTTAGTATAAGGTAAAAAGTCATTCCAAACAAGACCGGAAGATAATATCGTCTCGTGTCACTCGGGTTCGGGAATTGGGTAACGAGACCCAGTAATGAGTAGGGACAATGGTACGTTACCCAGGACGAGTCGTGACCTGTGACGTCGTCACCCGGGACGGGTGTTCACTGGTTGACAATTCCTTAAGATCAATCACTCCCCTTAGTCTGGTGTCACCTCATCTCCAACACGCTACTTCTCAGTCCATTCTCCGCTTAGGACCGAAGAGGACCTTCGGGAGGTCGAGTGGGGTGGAATCTGGTCGTCCACTCGAACCACCCCCGGGTCTCTTGTCTGACCCTTGGCACAGGACGTCTCCAGGTCTCGGGAGTGATTCCGGAAGGTGATCGGAGGCGGGTCCGGAACTCCGTCACCACTTGGAGAGGGGACAGGGACAGCGTCACTGGATTGTCATCACCGTTAGACGGACCCAGTGTCAGACACCCTGGACCAGAGAGGGGAAACCCACTGGACTCCTCGAACTCCCGGTCAACCCAACCCGTGGACCGAGGGAGTCTCCACTGTCGACCCGTCTCAGACCCCTGGATTGGGACTCACTTGACCGTCGACTCGAGACGGAGGAAAATCGATCCTGACCCTGGAACCTCCCACTTTCAACATGAAACCTTGGAACAGGAAAGAACAGTCCTGTCTCTTATTGTAAGTAAACCATCTCTAAATGTCCTTGTAGTAATGGACTGGTACTGGACTGAAGTTCTCGTTTCCTAGACTGGTGGTCCTTCAAATGTTGTCAATCGGTACAAGGAGGGAGTGGAAAACGAAAATTTTCTAGAAACGATTTTCAAAAGTCATTGAAACACGAAGAATCCCGTACTCGGTGGGTAGAGGAACGTACCGGGACATTATTTGGAAAGAGACAAGGTTTGAGGTTGCAAAATCAAAACAAACTGGAGTGGCACGTAGTCCGTCTACTTGAACACCAAAACCATTGTGATGGTGTCGTCACTTAGGGTTTTGAGATTTCTGATGGACTTTCAACACTTTATGATTTCCGTAAACTCAAAGGTTGGATTATGGTCCTGACAGAATTCGAGATCTCTCACATTTCCGGTTTCTACCATACACGATTCAACGAAGTCAGCACAGGCAAAGAAACACTGAGATACCTGACATCGGGTGGTCCGAGGAGACAGGTACCCTAAGAGGTCCGTTCTTGTGACCTCACCCAACGGTACGGGAGGAGGTCCCCTAGAAGGGTTGAGTTCCTGACTTGGGGACAGAAGATACAGAGGACTTAACAGTCCACCGAAGAAATAGGGATCGTGGTGGACCCTTCGGGATTTTCTACCATATTCAGATATGTATTTTATTGGTAGGGAAGTTGACTTTTTCTTCTACGACATCCATGAGTACCTGAGTTCCGCCCACTCCTCTTCCGGATTGGAGACTCGCAGAGAACTTATGAAACGTTTCTAGAAACATCACTTTCCAAAGGGTCTGCACACACTCAGTCCGTTCAGGAACTACACAAATTAGTGGTTATCGTTTTAAACTTTAGTTTCCCTTAAAGTTTATTTTTGTAAAGTGTGGGTAACACTTTAAGAGTGAGAAATCGAAAGAACAAAAGATAAGTATTAGAGAATTCATAAGACCGAAGTTCCCCTTAAATAATTTTCTTGACGTAAACTAGTCTTGTTTCCACTTGTCCTCTTCATAATCTTCCATACCTACATTTATAGGAGTCGAGTAGAAACTTATAGAGGTCCTGTCAGACGAAAATATATATAATTTTTTTTGTGTATTTTTAATAGTAGAATTGGTAAAAGTTCACATATCAAGTCATCGAAAGTTATATAAGTATAACGAAACTTTGTCTTGAGGTCTTCAAAAACTAGAACGTTTTGACTTTGGAATATGGGTAATTTGTTGGGGGAAGGGGGGAGGAGGAACGGGGACCATTGTTGGTAAAATGAAAAAAAAAATACATATCAACTACACGTTATAATATATTCAATGTCCACATGTTATATCGCTAAGTGTTAAAAATTTCCATATGAGGTAAATATCAATAATATTCTGTAACCGACATAAGGAGTGTAACATGATATACCGGAATATCGAATAAAATATATATATTAAACACGTAGAATTAGGAGATGGGGATATAACGAGAAGGGTGAAAATATAGATGTCACTATTGGTGATCAAACAAGAGATATAGACATTCTGACAAGGAAAAAGTCATAACTAAACAAACAACATAAAAAATCTAAGGTGTATATTCACCATAGTATCTCATAAAAAGAAAGACACAGACTGATTAAAGTGAATCTTATTATAGGAGGTGCAGGTAGGTACAACGACGTTTACCGTTTTAAAGTAACAAAACACCGACTCATCATCACGTAACACAGATATATGTGGTATAGAAGAAATAGGTAAGTAAACAACTACCTGTGAATCTAACGAAGGTATAGAACCGTCAACATATATTACGACGATACCTGTGACCCCATGTACATAGAAAAACTTAATCACAAAAACAAGAGTCTATGGATGAGTCCTCATAACATCAAGACTAAAATCGAAAACCTCTTTAAGAATATGACAAAAAGGTGTCCTGACGTGATTAAATGTAAAGATGGTTGTAAATATAAATGTAAGGGTCACATATTCCCAGAGAAAAGAGGTGTAGAAGTAAACACAAGAAAAATTACTATCGGTAAGACTGTCTATACTCCACTAAAGGGAAACACCAAAACTAAACATAAAGGGACTACCAATTATTACAACTCGTAGAAAAGTACACGGACAACCGTAGACATACAGGAGAAACCTCTTTACAGACAAGTCCATAAAACGGGTATAAAATTAGTCCAACAAACGACAAAAACTACAACTCAACATACTCGACAAATATATAAAACCTATAATTCATGAACAACTAGTATAGTAACCATTTATAAAAGAGGGTAAGTGATCTAATGGAAAAACAAAGTAGTCACCAAAGGAAACGATACGTTTTCTAAAATTCATTCAGGGTAAACAAATAAAAACAAAAATAAAAGAAACGAAACCTTCTGTCTAGATTTTCTTATAACGATACTAAATACAGTTTCTCACAAGACGGACAAAAGAAGACCCTTAAAATACCGAAGGTTAGAAAGTAAATCCAGAAATTAGGTAAAACTCCAATAAAAGTATATACCACAATTTCTTACGAGATTCAAATAAGAAAATGTACGTCACAGGTCAAAAAAAAGGTCGTGTGAATACCTTTTCTGACAAAAAAGAGGTAATGTACAGGAACGAAGGAAAGTATCTAATTAAGTACCACTCATGTACCCAAGTAAAGACCGGAGAGATAAAACAAGGTGAATAGACCCACAGACAAAAAGACGATCATGGTATGACAAAACTACTGACATCGAAACATCATATCAGACTTCAGTCCCTCATACTAAGAAGGTCGACAAAAAGAAAGAGTTCTAACAACAACATCTTCAAGAAATATATGTGTCCTATAATTAAGGAAAAGTTTATATACTAAACGTTTATAAATGAGAGTAATATCCAACGGAAAAGTGAAATACCAACACAGTAAAATTACGTGTTTTGAAAAATCCAAACTACATCAGAGTAAACGGATGACCCTGAAGGGTCCACCGAGATCACCATTGCTTGGGTGGACGGTTACGTCTTCTGGACTCTCTTTGTCCAAACTAGGGACTCAGTCCTTCTAAGGGACTTTCTCCCGTACCGTTGGGTGAGGTTATAAGAACCAACCTCTTAGGGAACCTGTCTCCTCGGACCATCCGATATATCAGGTATCCCAGTGTGTCTCAGTCTGTCCTGACTTCGTTGGAACGTGTGTGTGTGTGTAAACGGATAATACGAAACCAACGGACATGAAACCCATAGTGTAGGTTTTTTAATAATGGCGGAAGTTAGAGTACTTTGAAAGGGGGAAGAAGAGGATCCTCAACATGTCCAGAGTATAAATCTCGAAATTAGGTAAAACTAAATTAAAACATATACCACATTCTACTCTCAGATTGAAGTAAGAAAACATACACGTATAGGTTAAAAGGATTGTGGTAAACAACTTTTCTGACAAGAAAGGGGTGACCCACTGGAACCATAGAAACAGTTTCTATTAAACCGATATATACTCAACTGAATAAAGACCCTAGAAATAAGATAAGGTAACCAGACGAACAGACAGATGATGGTGGTTGAAAACAATGACATCGAAAATTATAAAAGACTTTAATTCTGGGTACCCTGAAGGTTGAAACAAGAATAAAAAGTTTTAGCAAACCAATAGGTCCCACGAAAATCTAAGGTATACTTTAAATCTTACTTAATAGATTAAAGGAGTTTTTACGGTTACTCTAAAACTATCTCTAACGTAACTGTCAGTGACAAGAAATTATAATTATTTACATCACCTTTTTAGAGTTTTTTCATCACTTTCATGACTCCGTCGTCTATCTTCGAAGTATTGATCTTCGAACATATCAACAAAGAATTGGAGAAAAAAATTTATTTTGATGGTGTCTCCTTTTAATACGCTCGTTTATGTAGACAGAATCAAGTAGAAAAAAAGTATTTGTTTATCAAACTTACCAGGGTCATCTTTCTTTACTCTATTAGTCAACTAAGGAAACTTGTATCACCAGTATTATTATTATCAAAAATAGTATCATAGTATATTAAGTAGATTAAAAATATAAGATATTTCGTAAATGTAGGGTAATTGAGGGAAATAAAATCAGGTTTCGTCGTAAAAAGTCCCAATATCGGGTAAAAGGAGTAATGTTTTTTCCAAACACACTAGTTTATTAAACCCGTCGTAACGTTTGTTGTAAGAAGATATGGAACGTGACTCTCTAAGTTTGAGGTTCTTCTGAATGACAACACATTTGGTCACAAATGGTGTGAAAATACCGAGGTTAAAAGAAGAATCATTTGGTTAATTATAGGGTACTTAGATTCTATACTGGTTTCTGTGAACCTCGTCTCTTAAATTTACTCGTCAAAAATTTACAACAAAACATTTATGACTCTAACAAACTTCACCGCGTCCTTTGTCCTACGTATCCTGTTTTCTCGTATGGACAGTAACATTCATAACTAAAGAGGGATTCGATATCCCCATTTAGGGAATGGATAATCGACGCTTCGACACTCACTCTAAGTCGTACGTGTCTCTGGGCTCACATAAACATTATCGAAGGTATTCGAAAAACGTAGTAGATGTACTTTGGTGCATGGTAAGATAAACGTCGTTACGGGAACGACTCTTTCTTCTTTACCTAGGACTCCAATATAACTCGGTTCGGTCTGACCGAGACAATCTGTTCTAGACGAATTAGTGGCGAAGGGTACTGTTACTAAAACATCATAAAGGATATCTCCCTTTATTTTCTATTTAGTGGGAAGTAGATCGTACCAATTAGTATTAACTAACAAATACATAAAGAGAGGGACAGGTACTACATGGGAAGAAGGATTAAAGAAAATTTCTTGTCGAAGAAGGTTTTGTGACAATCTCTAGTTTTTGGAAATTTACTACATACTAAATAGGCAGACCGGTGTGTCTAAGGATGTCTCAGTGATTTAGGTAGTTGTCATGTAAACGACTGAATTATTATTCGTCTAAACCAAAAGTCCTCTGGTTCCGTCGAATTTCCTGTTCAAATAATCCAAAATAGTGTAGGTGGTGGTCGTACGTCCCCGTTCCACGAGTGAAGTTGACTCCCCGTCTAGATGCCCGGACTTCGAGTATGTCTAAACCTCCGGGAAAAAATAATTTTTTTAAGTTTAATAATCTATCCTTTAATTTATAAGCAAATCTTAATATTTGTTTGTGTTATTGTCGTTGTGTAAATTTCGGCCGTTTAAGACTTCTCTAGAGTTTGACATCTTTTATTGTAAAAAACTATTAAGTCAAGTCAACGAGTCAGTACAAACTGAGAAACGCTGGGGTACTTAATGTCGTGTGGTCCGGAGGGACAGGCAGTGGTGGATAGCCTCGGATGGGTTTGAGTACAGGTAACTCAGCCACTACGATAGGTTGGTAGAGTAGGAGACAACAGGGGAAGAGGAGGACGGGAGTTAGAAAGGGTCGTAGTCCCAGAAAAGTCTACTCAGTGGAGAAGCGTTGTCCACCGGTTTCATAACCTCAAAGTTGAAGTCGTAATCAGGAAGGTCACTTGTGAGTCCTGACTAGAGGAAATCCTACCTGACCAACCTAGAGGAACGTCAGGTTCCCTGAGAGTTCTCAGAAGAGGTTGTGGTGTCAAGTTTTCGTAGTTAAGAAACCGCGAGTCGAAAGAAATATCAGGTTGAAAGTGTAGTTATATACTGATAACCTTTTTGGTGTCGGAACTGATCTACCTAGAAACAATCGTTTCATTACAGAGACGAAATATTATACGACAGATCCAACCAGTATTGAAAGGAAGGTTCCTCATTCGTAGAAAATTAAAGTACCGACGTTAGTGGTAGACGTCACTAAAACCTCGGGTTTTTTATTTCAGTCGGTGACAAAGGAGACAAAGAGGTAGACAAACGGTACTTCACTACCCTACTCTACGGTAATAGAATCAAAAGACTTACAACTCGAAATTCGGTTAAAAAAATGAAAGGAGAAAGTGAAAATAGTTCTCCGAGAAATCAAGGAGAAGTGAAAGACGGTATTCCCACCACAGTAGACGTATAGACTCCACTAACTATAAAGAGGGCCGTTAGAACTAAGGTCGAACACAAAGAAGGTCAGGTCGCTAAGAGTACTACATGAGACGTATATTCAATTTATTCGGCTCACTGTTATATGCCGGAACTACATGAGGAAAAGGATAAACCTTGGTCAGACAACAAGGTACAGGTCAAGATTGACAACGAAGGACTGGACGGATATCCAAATGAGTTCTCCGTCCAGTCCACCAGACCATAAGGGTAGAGAAAGTCTTAAAAGGTGTCAAATAACACTAGGTGTGTCAGTTTCCGAAACCGTATCAGTTANGTTATATACTGATAACCTTTTTGGTGTCGGAACTGATCTACCTAGAAACAATCGTTTCATTACAGAGACGAAATATTATACGACAGATCCAACCAGTATTGAAAGGAAGGTTCCTCATTCGTAGAAAATTAAAGTACCGACGTTAGTGGTAGACGTCACTAAAACCTCGGGTTTTTTATTTCAGTCGGTGACAAAGGAGACAAAGAGGTAGACAAACGGTACTTCACTACCCTACTCTACGGTAATAGAATCAAAAGACTTACAACTCGAAATTCGGTTAAAAAAGTGAAAGGAGAAAGTGAAAATAGTTCTCCGAGAAATCAAGGAGAAGTGAAAGACGTTATTCCCACCACAGTAGACGTATAGACTCCAATAACTATAAAGAGGGCCGTTAGAACTAAGGTCGAACACAAAGAAGGTCAGGTCGCTAAGAGTACTACATGAGACGTATATTCAATTTATTCGGCTCACTGTTATATGTCGGAACTACATGAGGAAAAGGATAAACCTTGGTCAGACAACAAGGTACAGGTCAAGATTGACAACGAAGGACTGGACGGATATCCAAATGAGTTCTCCGTCCAGTCCACCAGACCATAAGGGTAGAGAAAGTCTTAAAAGGTGTCAAATAACACTAGGTGTGTCAGTTTCCGAAACCGTATCAGTTATTAACCGATAGACTATATTGTTTATTTTCATGACGGACGTACAAACCACTGGAGAAGAATCTTGTTACCAAAACGATGTGAAAGATAGATCTCTTGTCTTCCTTAGTCAAAGGGAGATCGTACCACCTAGTTTACTTAAAAATGAAAAATCGGTGGGGTACTCCGTACATCCTAGAATCAAGGTACTGGTCCCCGACTTGGACACCGGGGACATAACCTTCGAACCTTAGAATTGGTAACCTGATGATTCCTTCAGGAGTTTATTACCACAAAAAAAAAAAATTACTAAATACCTTACCCTTCGAAAGAGAATCGAAGTGGTGCATAATAACCATAACAATAACCATACATACAAAAATCCTAACAACAGTTAAAATTCTTTTGAAGCGAGTCCACAGAAAGTACATACTCGACATTCTACAGTTCTATAAAGTCTCCAAACAACGTCCTTGCTTAGAGTTCATGATAAACTTAACTGTTGTAAGTGATTGGTCGAAGAGAAAATAAGGACTATAACACAGTATAATACTTCCAGTACAGTCCGGGACTTGAAAGTAAAAAGTTCCACCTCATACAACCATATCTTCCACCACCCTGGTAAGGATTTTAAACAAGAACATGACCCTGTCGACTGTCATTGATTTGGTATGTACGTTCTCCGACACCTGGTGTACTTATAATGTGAATTGGTTTTGATATACATTAGAGTAGTCGAAGGAATCCGTCCCAGGTTTTTATGGTACCCGAGGAGGGTACGGTGGGTCGTGTTCCCCTTTATACTGACTAATCTTCAGTTTTACCTTTCTCTGTCACCAGAGTTGGTAAACGCTAATTTTATAACATGAGGAATTTAAAGTTTTCGGGTCTACCAGTGTCTTCGTGAATGTTCAAGTTCATACCTCGGGACTTTGAATTCGAAATAATCAAAGTACCATTTAGGTGAAGAGTTAAAAGAAGGTGAGTTAAAAAAAAAGGGTGGTCTCGATGACGACAAAGAAATCCTTCCAACACACAAACGAAGAACTTGAATTCCTGGTCTAGAATTTTTTATATTACGTTTGTTTGTTCTGTGTACATAGGTTGACAAAAGGTCGACTGGTTAAATAACGAAAATTATCTTGTTAATGAACCGTAATACGCCTAGTCACCGAGAATTTAGACCGTGATCTAATTTTGATAGGTGTATCGAAACTTTTTTTCTATGAAAGGAACCGGTGTTTGGGTCTTTAAGACTAAGACATCTGGATGTAACTCCGGGTCATTAGAGGTTAAAAATTCAGAGGGTCAAATAAGATTACACGACGGTTTAAACTCTTGGTGACTACATCTGTTTGATAAACCTACTTACGGATACGGTGGCTTCAAGGTGCCCTGATTTGTTTCCCATTTGAATATTTCTCCAAAAAATTAAACCACATTCGTTCTCACAACTCAAGGGGTAGTTTAGGTGACATAGTCGTCAATCATTCCTCCAATACTCTCCTAAACACAATCGGGTCCGAAAAAACCCGCCCTTTACCTTTTTGATTAAAGTTTACTCAAATCTGTTTTTTTCTTTGAATAACCGAGAACTCCGACTTTTCGGATAAAGTCTGTACCGACCTGACTCCAAATTTTATCGGATGTGTCTCGTTAAGGGTACCTCTCTTTCGTGGGAAAGTTATTATAGACAAAACCTCATCTCAAAATAACGGTATCAACTCAACTCACAGGTAAAGATTGTATTAGTGATGTAGGTCCAACCGACTCACAGGTCTGAACCGGGTGTCTGGCGGAGTCCGTGTGTTCCCAACCAATCGGAGGTGGGTACACTGGACTTGTTCTCCCACCAATAAGGAAATCCCGTCCCCAGGGGTTGGAGGTCCTAGATTACGAACTACTAGACTCCTCGACTACATTATTATTATCTTTATTTCACGTCACGAGAATTTAATAGGACTTTGATAGGGGGGTGGGGGTTGAGGCCAGGTACCGTTTTGACAGAAGGTACCTTGGTCAGGGACCACGGTTTTTCCTACCCCTGGTGACGGGATTCCGTTTAGTCCCAACGTCCGTCTTTGTTGACTACTTACCCACCGCCCGAGTTTCTGGAGAGTTTGGTGAAGGTTGACCCCCGTCTGAGCGAAACAGAAACGACTTAAGAGACTGGACGGGTCGGGGACCACAGTACGTAAAGACTACGAGACGAGGACTGTTGATCCCACCCCCGATACCTTGGACACACCACTAGACGACCAAAGATGGATGAAAAACCCACTCCAAGGACGTCCGTTACAACTTTGTTTCATCGAACACTTAGTTTATTCCGAGTTATCTCTCTCACACAGTTCTACGTTTCGGTTCCTTCCGTCTTCAACTTTTCCCCTACAAAGATTTACGAACCGAGTCACCTAGGATTTTAGTAAAAACTCTTCTTCGTTCTACCGACTTCGGTAGATGTTTCGGTAAAGGGTATCGGTAACATCCCGGGCCGTATCGATTAGTCTTCGAGTCGAATGGTCTAGACAAATTGGTGTTATTCCATCCACAAACGTAAATTGATAGTGTCTAGACTGGACGGAGAACTCTTTGGATAGACGTCCAGTCCTTCGTTGTCAATCTTGACCTGTACCTTGTTGTCTGACCAAGGTTTATCCTTTTTCTCATACAGTTCCGACATATAACAGTGGGACGAATAAATTGAATATGTGTCTCATGTAGTACTCTTTGCGACCCGACCTTCTTCGTGTTCGACCTTAGTTCTAACGGTCCTCTTTATAGTTAGTGGAGTCTATACGTCTACTGTGGTGGGAATACCGTCTTTCACTTCTCCTTGATTTCTCGGAGAACTGCTTTCACTTTCTCCTCTCACTTTTTCAACCGAATTTCGAGTTGTAAGTCTTTTGCTTCTAGTACCGTAGACCAGGGTAGTGAAGTACCCTTTATCTACCCCTTTGTCACCTTTGTCACCATCTGAAATAAAACCCCCGAGGTTTTAGTGACGTCTACCACTGACGTCGGTACTTTAATTTTCTGAGAATGAGGAACCTTCCTTTCAATACTCGTTGGATCTATCGTATAAGTTTTCGTCTCTGTAATGAAAAGTTGTTTCTAGGTGGATCAGTTCCGATAGCAAAAAGGTCACCAGTACATACCTACACTCTCAACCTGACACTTCTCTCGACCCGCGGTTTCTTAACTACGAAAACTTGACACTACAACCTCTTCTGAGAACTCTCAGAGAACCTGACCTTCCTCTAGGTTGATCAGGTAAGATTACCTCTAGTCAGGACCCACAAGAAACCTTCCTTAATACGATTTCGACTTTAAGGTAATGAAACCGGTGGAGTACACTTCTCAACTGAGTAACCTTTTCTGAGACTACGACCTTCCCTAATCCCCGTCCTCCTTTTCCCCTGTTATCTCCTACTCTACCGACCTACCGTAGTGGCTGAGCTACCTGCACTCAGACTCACTTGAGGTCCTCAACCACTACCTGTCCCTCCGGACCGCACGACGTCAAGTACCCCAATGTTTGTCAACCTGTGCTGACTCACTGACTTGACTTGTCTAGTCGTCACTCCATCTGTGTCTCTACTCGTTGGGTCTAAGGGGAGTTCTTTTCAAGAAACGAGTCGACACCCCTTACACTGGTCTTATGTCGAAAGGGTGACTGACGACGAAGTCTCAGACGGACCCAACGTTTGTCGTCGATCCAGACTCTGGTGATGACAGTACCCTGTCGGACGGAGATCTCCACCCATGTTTCCTGGTCGGTAAAATCAGGTTACCCTTCTGTTGAAATACTCCGCTCTAAACGAGATCTCGGGGGGTCACCAGGTCCCCGAAATAGCCCGTAATATTAAAGAGAAGAGAGATACGGTCAAGAGCGTACGAAAGTGTCTACAACTTTAGATATTTGTAGAGCGTGAGATTCGAAACAAAGTCGTAGACGAAGACCTGTTGGGTTGGACACGATTCACAGTAATCCAAGGTAATATTAACCTGTTAATTTCATCCTCCTTTGTAATTTATACGTTTAATAAAGAATTTATAATTATTTCTGTGTTCAGAAAATACTAAGGAATAGAAAAGGAATTTTTTTTTTCCTATAGTGTAAATTTTAGAATTGGACAAATAACACCAACAACAACAAATCAACGATTTAGTACAGGTGGTCCGAGGGGAGAGGTACCCTAAAGGGTCCGTTCCTTACCCAATGGTAAAGGAAGAGGTCCGGACCCTTAGTTTGGGAGTAGAGGACACAATCGTCCGTCTAAGAAATGGCACTCGATGTCAGTATTTCCTCTCTCCGCTCTCTTCTCACCTCTTCGGACGAATATACGTGTCAGTATTTTATATTGTATCTCGTCAACTAAGATTCAGCTACCTAGAATATACGTCTATAAGGGGAGTCAAGAAAAATAATCAAAGAGAATTCTTAGTTTCATCTTGTAGAATAAACTAAAAACGGTTTTAAACTTCTGGTCACTTTTCAACATGTCTCTTTTTCTGGATCCAATCAGTTTGTAAACTCATCAATTCCTCAGTAACAGAAGTAGTACACAAAAGTTGATTTTAAAAAATTCAATTTTATTCTAAATTGAGTTTTGACTTCGAAAAACTTCGTGTCATATTAAAAGTAATTATTTCAGTATAATCTTAGAGTTTTGTGTAGACGTGCTACTAAAACTTGAAGTCAAAATGAAGTAATGTCGACACCTCTCATCGGTCAATCGTCTTCGGACATCAAAAATCTCAGACAATTTAATCAAAGACATTTACCCCAATTTTATAGTATTGACTCCCCGAAGGGGTCACCGAGTCGTCATTTCTTAGACAGATATTTCGTCCCTGGTGTCCTCCGTTCCCAAACTAAGGACCCAGCCCTTCTAGGGGATCTCCTCCCGTACCGTTGGGTGAGGTCATAAGAACGGACCTCTTAGAGGTATCTGTCTCCTCGGACCGCCCGATGTCAGGTGTCCTAGAGTTTCTCAGCCTGTGCTGACTTCGCTGAACCACGCTGGCGTAGTTGAATCTAAAAATTTAAAAAAAAAAATAAAAAATTTATGTTCATTGTTTCGTGTGTCAATTTTTTCTTAAGTGTATCAAGTCTTTTTGAATATTCCTCTTTCTCGTCAGGGGTGTAGTACCGAGGAATAACAGTCGGACCGAGAGGTCTTCGTCGGTGCCAATTAGTAAATACAACAATTCAAGACAAGCACCGATGGATTACGTAGACATTTAGTATGTGAGGGTAATGGTGAAGAACTAGACAGTTGAACCCTATAATTTATAACTGAAAGACGATAGTGCCCACTCCGAAATCGAGGGGGTAACAGGGTAAACATAAAGTATAATGATAAAAATCAGAAAACATTGACATTTATCATATGAAGTTTTGACAAAGAATGAGGTAACCGAAAGTTTTCGGGGAGACCTGACGAGTAGAAAATACGACTCCTACAATCGTTGGGAGGGGGAAGAAGAATAAAGAGAGGGGAGGGAATAAAGGACGGGAGACAATCGACAAGAAGTTGGAAATATAACAGTTACAACTATTAAGTAATAGACAAAACATTAGTATTAATTTGGAGGACACAAAACAGATATCCAACTCAGATACACAACTTCGTTTTTTTGTTTGGTTTTGTCGTAAATGAGAATGTACTCGGTACTGAGACCGAATAGTGTTTCGGTATATTGTCCGCTATTAGTGTGGGGAGAGAGACCAAGGTGACAGTTCTTGGGACTTAGAGTGTTTTCCTTTACAAACGCCATAGTCGTAGTTTATAGAGGAGGAAAGAATGTCAGAGGGTCGATAAGGTTCGGTGTGAGGTTATATCGACGGTATATAAACTTAACACAAAAATTATCTGAACGGGATCAACGACTGACTAAAAAGGTAATATAAAGATCACTTACTTTTTATTATACGAAATCAGTGACATAAGACTTATAGAATACCTAAGACGGCTAAAAAAAAGAGGAGGAGGAGGAAGATGAATAACCTTCCACAAAGGAACTTCAGGGTACTAAAATGTAAGATTAAACCTGACTAGAAAATAGTCTTATCGACGAGTTAACAGTGGAACTTTAAATGAAAGTAATCTAAGGAAAAATCACTGTACCGAAGATAGAACATAGAAGGAGAAAGAACCACAAGTAGAAGTTCATTTAAGAAAACTTTATTTATCATGTTTCGTTTAAGACGTTCAAGTACGTACAATTTTTTTTTCCTTTTAGTGGTAAAGGTAAGTTTGAACTATCAAAAATGTACCATGGGGAGCAAGTTTCAATAAAAAGGAATCTTTAAACTACGACTCTTCCGACTACGACAACTGAAAATAAAGGATATTAAAAATAATGGTTTAAAAGAATAAAGTTCCGTGAGTAAGAATAACAAAAAAGACTTTAAGTTAACCGTATATTGTACCGTAATCAAATTCCGTATGTTGTATTACTAAACTATTAATACTATAATATTACTATTATTAAACTAACATTATAATAGATTTATCATTCAAATCAATCACAGAGTGACGTCAATGTTAAAAAAAGAACACTACTCTTGAAAATACAGAGTCGTTGAAAGTTTATACATTGTTTCATAATTGATATCAGTGGTACACCCATATAATGTAGAAACACTGACTGAATAAATAATAATTTTTAAATCAAGAACAAAAGACTCCCGGGGAAATATATTTATGAAAAGTACTCACGATACACAATATCTGAGAGACTTCTATGACTGTTTCTAAAGAATTTTCCCAAGAATTGATGGACTTAATAAAGAGAAAAGAGGTTTAGTTGGAAGGTCAGATTGTCTTTCCGACTTACCCTCTACACACATACATATACTTTGAACATCCGACTTCCTAGGTCCTCCACCTAAAAGGGACCTCTGGTTGTTTTACTGTTTTATACCGTTGGGAAACAAAGAAGCGACCATCAAGTGATATAAAGAAATCTCCTCTTGTGACCCCCATAAGGAGACTCGTAGTCACGATCTACCGTACAGATAAAATTTCATCTTTAGCCTCTCTATAAGTTGAACGTCAGATAGGGAAATAAAAGGTGAGGAGGGTCCGGAGATAGGATAGATAGTATCGACGTGGGTCTTGGTGTGAACAACGTTTCTACCTCGGAATAACGTTTCTACCCAAGGGAAGAGGTGACGTCGGTGGAGGATCTTACGAGATCTGACGTCAGAGGAGTTGGTAATTTTTTATATATATAGTTGAAGATAGACGACGACAGAAGGTCTTTAAATAGAGAGAATAGACAATTCCAGTGAGAGAGTTTTATTTTCAAAACGAAAATAAGGAAAAATTTAAAGACATGATAATAAATTACTTTAAATGTCTCTCTACCCTCATTTATACACACGAATTTTCCTTTGGTAATTTTTTCGTTTGATATTTGTTCTACTTTTCTATTGCATGTCTGTCCCTCTTTTATAAACGTTTGTTGCACTAGTTGTTTTCCAATTAAAGGTTTTATATGTTTATTGAATATATTGAGATATAGTTTTTTAGGTTAGTCTTTACCCGTCTTATCGATTTATCTGTACAGGGGTTCCTTCTGTATGTGTACCGGTTGTCCGTGTACTTTTCTACAAGTTGTAACGATTATTAATCTCTTTACGTTTAGTTTTGATGGAGTTTGACCAGTGTTACCGATAGTAATTTTTCAGATGTTTATTATTTAAGGCCCCTCTGACACCTCTTTTCACTTGGGAGGATGTGACAACCACTCTTACCTTTAACCATGTCGGAGACCTTTTGTCATACCTCCAAGGAATTTCTTTGATTTTTGTTTTTTATCTCAACGGTATACTGAGTCACTAGTGTGAGGACCCGTATATAGGTCTCTTTTGAGAATAAACTTTTCTGTGTACGTGGGGTTATCGGTATCGTCGTGAGGAATGTTATCGGTTCTGTCCCTTCGTTGTTTTTACAAGTAACTGTGTTCTTACCCATTTCTTATATATATGTGTTACCTTATGGTCAGTCGGTATTTCTTCTTACTTTATGACGGTAAATGTTGTTGTATCTACCTAGATCTCCAATCGTAGGATTCACTTCATTCAACCTCTTTTTGTTTATAGTATACTATAGTGAATTTACACTTTAGCTTTTTATTATGTTTGAATAAATGTTTTGTCTTTATCTGAATGTCTGTATCTTTTGCTTGAATACCAATGGTCTTTCCCTACTCTCCCCATTGAATCCTCAAACCCTAATTGCCTATGTGTGGTGATACATATTTTATCCATTTGTTGTTTCTAAATTACACATTGTGTCTCTTGATATGAGTTATAGAACATTATCGGATATTACCTTTTCTTATACTTATATATATATAGACTCAGTGAAGCCACATGTATACTTTGATTGTGTCATAACATTTAGTTGATACTTTCACTCTCACTTTAGTCACTTTAGTTGATATGAAGGCAATTCTTCAGACACGAATCGTACACCTACGGTGAAACTTAGGTTTTTTTATTCCTAAAATGTAGAATTGGAACTAAATTTTTGAATGTGTGCAAGTAACATTTTTTAGATCTTTCAAATACTGTGCAAAGAGGGTTTCCTGGTATGTCCCTATTTGCAGATATAACAATTTTATATTTTGTCACTTTTATGGTTTGGGTCAACCTAGACCTACGGGTGTCTCCTCTCTTATTAACTGTAAATGACTTCCGGAAAAACACGGACTATGAACTATCTTGAATGGAGTAACTTATGATAAAATGTCTACTTCTTTGTCTCTGAGTCAGTCCTTTAAATGTGTTCCAGTGTCCATCATTTACCGTTAAGACAAAGTTTTGGAAAAAGGGAACCGAAGGGTGTGGTACGTAGAAATGGTGGTCTCCGGTTTTCGACCATGTTTCGTACCTACTACGATTGTTTCCGTTAAAGACTCATACTTTGTCTCTGGATTCATAGATCAAGTCACCCAACATCGGTAGTGGGTACACATGTCGTCTCCACTAGTCTTTCAATGACCACTCTTCCCTGAACTCTCAAACGCGGGGATTCTACCTTGTAAAGTTCCCTTGACCAAATTAACCGAATTCAGAGGACATCGATCTACCGACAACGGAAGGTAAAATCAAGATGAGAACTCTCCGAGATGACTTGAGACGGGAGTCGTCTACGTAATATTAGTTTAACTGTAAATTCAAAGTCTATTTTCTTTAGTAATTAATTTCACATGTAATAACTTGTGGGTATGGTGTACATCCTAAGATAATACCCTTGTAGTCATTTGTCTGTTAAATAATTAGTTAATCACAATATCTAGATTTCGTATGACTGTTATGATCAGTACACTAAAAAAAAAAATTTCTACCTTGACTAAATGAATGTAAGTAGAGGAGGAAAGGAAAGGAGTCAAACTTCAAGATTTTCTGACTACCAAAGACACCCAATCAATTTAGTTTATAAATAACGATAAAAACTTTGGATAAAGTACTGTTACGTAGAATATATACGTCTATCTTTTTTTTTTTTTTGGGTTGTTCTTGACACCGAAAGGTTTACCTTCGAAGAGTCTTGTCTACAGTAACAGGTTTACACACGACACCTCCTTCTCTTAATTAGTTTTATTCCCTATTGTTCCATCAAGAATTACCAATACCGACCAAAGATTAAATGTTCTATTGACTACACACACCCCCTCAGTCTCGTATGAATCCGTCTTCGGGTCTCAGAGACGAAGAATATCAGGTTAAACGTTCCCTCACTCCTTGTTCTTATGTAGAACAGAATAAAATTAATAACAAAATTAACGAACGACGTTCACGTTGACGACAGAACTTCGGAGTTATGTCCGTGTTGTTATTCCTCTGTCTCTGGAATGGTGCTCGAGTCCTAGTGTCAGAATCCCTAGATCAAAACAGAGAAGACGTCGAACTATCTTTGTGTATCGGATCCCTTTAAAAATAGGCGATGATAAAAAAAGGCGTTGCATAGGAAAAGGTAATTCGGTTATTTAGAAACTCTTCGCAAGAGAAAAACGTAAAGTATCTAACTCTTAACCATAAAACAGACACGATAAGGCTCTTTCTTTCCTTCTAAGGACCGTTTTATTAAAAATTTTTTACAACGACAATTAATCTTACCTTTCTGAACTACTCAAGTCTATTTAAGATGGATGCAAGACGGTTTATAAAAAATTTCTTGTTGATCATTGTTAAACGGTTTTTAAAGACGTGATGTAAGTTTATGATTTCGGTGTAAATGGAAACTGAAGAGAGACTTATCAAAAGGTTTGAACCACATGAATTTACATTCATTCCAGTCATTTTCTTGNGAGACCCGAAAGATAAAACAAGGTAACTAGATATAACCCGAACGGTTTATAAAAAATTTCTTGTTGATCATTGTTAAACGGTTTTTAAAGACGTGATGTAAGTTTATGATTTCGGTGTAAATGGAAACTGAAGAGAGACTTATCAAAAGGTTTGAACCACATGAATTTACATTCATTCCAGTCATTTTCTTGGACATTCGGACCGTTTTCAAAATCTCGGTCTCGACCCATTGTGAACAGCCATTTTAGTAGAAATACTCTCTCTTCTGTTGGAGTCACTACATTCTATAGTCCTACTATACTCTACGACATGGACTTGATACTAGGAACCTCAATTCTAGGAACCTCAAATCTAGGGATTTTCCCTTGATTTGAGACCAAATTATCTTGGAGTCCACGGAGTCCAACTACAATCTTTACTTGAACCTTGGTGTCTACTGCATTACATCAAAATCTGGTTACAAGTATGGGTTTTCCTTTACCTCTTAACTCCGGTATTAGATCTATTACTTCTGTATAGAAAGAAAGGAAAACCTGTATAGAAAGAAATAACCACTAAATTTTCTGATCTTTTTGTTGAGAAATCGGACCCTACCTACTTTCAAGAGATACCTCTGTTCTCCTACGCGACTTTCTGTTGACGATACTAGAGTACATTTTCCGGTCCCCTCCGTATAAAATATCATTTTATCTTCACCTACACGTCACTGGATCATCAAGTAAGTACTATTGTCGTCTCTTTATATGGTGCATTGTAGTTTGATACATTATTAGTGTTTGTCAGGTTCCCTTCCATGTGTAATTTTTAAGACATAACTTGAAACGAAAAATTTAATACACTTGAGTACACATAAAATTTCATCACCGACCATTGAAAATTTACTATACCATCGCAACCTTAAATCTTTACGATAAAATTAGAAACCTTCAGTCCTTGTTAAACTAACCAATGAGAGTGTTGTTTATTTCTAGCATTGAAGTTGAGACAGGGTGATTGTGACATTGACCATTCTCATAACCCCGTCTATCCTTATAGGACGTTTAAAGAACGTCTCAAGATTCAATTAACGTTCACAAATTTTTTTGGACCACCGAGTCTGACATTTCTTAAGCGGACGTTACGTCCTCTGGGTTTAAGCTAGGGATCCAGTCTTTCTAGGGGACCGATTCCCTTACTGATGGGTGAGGACATAAGAACGGACCTCTTAAGGTACCTGTCTCCTCGGACCACCCGACGTCAGGTACCCCGGTGTTTGTCAACCTGTGTTGACTCGTTGGTTGGGAAATTTGTGAAAGTTTTTTGGATTTCACGAATTCTCTTTGAAAATTTCAATGTTTATAGGAGAGAAGTAAAACGGTTGAGAGGACATGAAAGTTCAATTGATGATTGATCAGTACTACAAATTGACGATTTGAAATCGTTTTGTAAATATAATTGATCTGAATGTATTGTGTCTCGAATTTTCAAAGTAAAATGACACTCATGTTTCATCCGATATATCCCGTTACCGATTCGGGACTTCGATATCAGTCTTTTTGGGACACCCTTAGGACACAGGGGACACTTTCACTGAAGATTTGGGACACAAGGATTTAAAGTAAACTACCAGATTATTATCATGGATAAGAAATCGACAACATTCCGAATTTATAATTTCATGAATTGCTTACGGACTGAATGTTCTAAAAAAACAACAACAATGTATAATCACTTGAAATAAGTTGTATGATGATAAAATCATCTATAGCAAGTCCTCGTATTTATGTTCCTTGAAGTTTATCTTTCGAGTTTTATAATGTAGTACAATTCTATCTACTACCGAGTGATAAGAATGGTTTCAGTAGAAACGTTTGAAGATGGACACCTATTAACCCCGTTTATTGACTAAAGTCACCAAATAGAAGTTAATTAAAAGATTGAGGTTCCTTTTATTACGACCTAAATAGACAAATAACTGGGTAAGTAAGTGTGTATACGAGTAAGTACCTAAGTTGTTAGTGTGAGGGAAACGGATCTCAGAGATGATTCTCTGGGAGGTCCTTTAACTCGGTTCCTCCTCTTCTCCTTCGTCTTCGACCCTCTCTTCCGTTCTTACCTTTGGACATACTCACTTTTGTCTGACTTTGTGACCGTCTCTGTTACTCGTTCCGGACCTTCTACCTCCGTTCCGACACCAAGTCCTAAATAAAGATAAGGATCTGAGCACGTGGTACTACTGGGAATCCGAGACCCTCAGAAGGAACTACGGGATTCAATAACGGCAAAGAGGGGGGTAAAGATGGATACGATCAAACTTACCCAAAGAAACGGAATTTTGAGTTTCTTGGAGCACATATGACCTACGACTTTTTTCTTCAAAGGAAACCTAGACTACTAAAAACCCCCAAAGGATAACTCAGTCGATTTTTGAGAACCTTCGACCTCCTCAGTTCTATATGATTATAGTTCTAGAAATAAGATCACTCAATTCTCCTAAATTTTTTTTACCTTCCCTCGTGAAAACCCCTTGAGTCACCAGAACTGGGAACGAACCGTAGTAATCGAATGTGTAGATAACGGTGACTCAAACGACGAACCGTTCACCTATACCAATCCTGTCGTACTTGTGAGTTAATCCATGTCTTCCTTCTTTAATCTTGCATACAGAAAATGACTATTCAGTAATAAAGAGATTTATTGCACGAATAAATGTCTAATAAAGAGATTTCTATACTACACTAGACCAATGTACTAATAAATCTCTATACTATATACGACAGACCAATCAAACCCTCCCTGTTTCCGAGATCCTACGGTTTTCTACCAGGTCATTCTGACATACTTCATTATAAGGAGTAAAAGGGGGCTTAACAGAAAGACGTAACATATACCATCAAGAGATCGGAGAGACAATACTATACGTACTCGTCTCAAACAATACGACTTAAATGTATTACGAATAAATAATGATAATTATACTGTAAAAGTTTTCGGGATCTGTGACATTTGTGTTAACAAAATTCGATTACGTGTCCTTACAGTCGTGTCTTGATGTCCCCAATCGATTACCTCCGACTTTAAGGTGTGACGATTACTTTGTACTATAAATTCTCAACTTCGTTTAAAATTCTAAAGTTGTAACTCGAGATCCTTTATTTATAAAATATTTTAAGTTCCATTCTCATTGACGGGTTTATAATGAGGTCAAATCAAGTCAAGTCAGCGAGTCAGTACAGGCTGAGAAACGTTGGGGTACTTAATAT
Source organism: Capra ibex (assembly GCA_006410555.1). Classification (NCBI taxonomy): domain Eukaryota; kingdom Metazoa; phylum Chordata; class Mammalia; order Artiodactyla; family Bovidae; genus Capra; species Capra ibex. The sequence continues at coordinate 22,547,422 of SJYO01016970.1, read as the reverse complement.
CGTGCGGTCCGGAGGGACAAGTAGTGGTTGAGGACCTCAAGTGAGTTTGAGTGGAGGTAGCTCAGTCACTACGGTAGGTCGGTAGAGTAGGAGACAGTAGGGGAAGAGGAGGACGGGGTTTAGGGAGAGTCGTAGTCCCAGAAAAGGTTACTCAGTCGAAAAGTGTCGACCACAGGTTTCATAACCTCAAAGTCGAAATCGTAGTCAGGAAGGTTACTTATGGGTCTTGACTAGAGGAAATCTTACCTGACCAACCTAGAGGAACGTCAGGTTCTCTGAGAGTTCTCAGAAGAGGTTGTGGTGTCAAGTTTTCGTAGTTAAGAAGTCGTGAGTCAAAAGAAGTGTCAGGTTGAGAGTATAGGTATGTACTGATGACGTTTTTGGTATCGGAACTGATCTGTCTGGAAACAACCGTTTCATTACAGAGACGAAAACTTATACGATAGATCCAACGAGTATTGAAAGGAAGGTTCCTCATTCGTAGAAAAGTAAAGTACCAACGTCAGTGGTAGACGTCACTAAAACCTCGGGTCTTTTTATTTCAGACAGTGACAAAGGTGACAAAGGGGTAGATAAAGGGTACTTCACTACCCTGGTCTACGGTACTAGAAGCAAAAAATTTACAACTCGAAATTCGGTTGAAAAAGTAAGAGGAAAAAGTGAAAGTAGTTCTCCGAAAAATCAAGGAGAAGTGAAAGACGGTATTCCCACCACAGTAGACGTATAGACTCCGCTAACTATAAAGAGGACCGTTAGAACTAAGGTCGAACACGAAGAAGGTCGGGTCACAAAGAGTACTACATAAGACGTATATTAAATTTATTCGTTCCACTGTTATATGTCGGAACTACATGAGGAAAAGGATAAACCTTTGTCGGACAACAAGGTACAGGTTAAGATCGACAACGAAGGACTGGACGTATATCCAAAGAGTTCTCCGTCCAGTACACCAGACTATAAGGGTAGAGAAAGTCTTAAAAGGTGAGTAGAGTGTGCGATCATTTCATTACGAGTTTTAAGAAGTTCGGTCCGAAGTCGTTATGTACTTGTCACTTGAAGGTCTACAAGTTCGACCAAAATCTTTTCCGTCTCCTTGGTCTCTAGTTTAACGGCTGTAGGCGACCTAGTACCTTTTTCGTTCTCTCAAGGTCTTTTTGTAGATAAAGACGAAATAACTGATACGGTTTCGGAAACTGACACACCTAGTGTTTATAATGAATAACGGAATATTATAAGTCAAGAAATAGGGAGTCATTAATACTAATAAATGATTTATTTATAATGATAATGATTCCCCATTTGTGATATACATTTTTGTTGATAATATTTATTTAAGTAATAAATATACATAGTATATCTTGAAACGATAATAGTCAAGTCAAGTTAAGTCAGTGAGTCAGTACAGGCTGAGAAACGCTGGGGTACCTGACGTCGTACGGTCCGGAGGGACAGGTGGTCGTTGAGGACCTCAAATGAGTTTGAGTACAGGCAACTCAGTCACTACGGTAGGTTGGTAGAGTAGAAGACAGTAGGGGAAGAGGAGGACAGAAGTTAGAGAGGGTCGTAGTCCCAGAAAAGGTTACTCAGTTGAGAAGTGTAGTCTACCAGTTTCATAACCTCAAAGTCGAAGTCGTAATCGGGAAGGTTACTTGTAAGTCCTGACTAAAAGAAATCCTATCTGATCAACCTAGAGGAACTTCAGGTTCCCTGAGAGTTCTCAGAAGAAGTTGTGGTGTCAAGTTTTCGTAGCCAAGAAGCCGTGGGTCGAAAGAAGTGTCAGGTTGAGAATGTAGGTATGTACTGGTGTCCTTTTTGGTATCGAAACTGATCTGCCTGGAAACAACCGTTTCATTACAGAGACGAAAACTTATACGACAGATCCAACCAGTATTGAAAAGAAAGTTCCTCGTTCACACAAAATTAAAGTGCCGACGTCAGTGGTAGACGTCACTAAAACCTCGGGGGGTTTTATTTCAGACAGTGATAAAGGTGACAAAGGAGGAAATAAACGGTACTCACTACCTTGACCTACGGTACTAGAAGCAAAAAATTTACAACTCGAAATTCGGTTGAAAAAAGTGAGAGAAGAAAGTGAAAGTAGTTCTCCGAGAAATCAAGAAGGAGTGAAAGACAGTATTCCCACCACAGTAGACGCATAGACTCCAATAACTATAAAGAGGACCGTCAGAACTAAGGTCGAACACAGAGTAGGTCGGGTCGTAAAAAGTACTACATGAGACGTATATTCAATTTATTCGTCCCACTGTGATATGTCGGAACTGCTTGAGGAAAGGGATAAACCTTTCTCAGACAACAAGGTACAGGTCAAGATTGACAACAAAGAAATAGACTTATGTCTGAAGAGTCCTCCGTCCAATCCACCAGACAATAAGGGTAGAGAAAGTCTTAAAAAGTGTCAAACAAAACTAGGTGTCAGTTTCCGAAACAGTATCAGTCATTTCGTCTTCATCTACAAAAAGACCTTGAGAACGAAAAAACTACTAACCTACAACCGTTAAACTAGAGACCAAGGAGACCAAGGAGACGGAAAAGATTTTGGTCGAACTTGTAGACTTGTAAGAGCCAAGTGCATGACAACTTCGGACCGAACCTCTTAAAACTCGTAGCGAAACAGTCACACACTCTACTTACGTTAACACGCCATCAAACTCGTAAGAAACCGTAACGGAAAGAAACCCTAACGTTACTTTTGACTGGAAAAGGACAGGACACCGGTGACGACTCAAAAGGTTTAAACGACCGTATAACTCACGTCGTGAAGGTGTCGTAGTAGAAAGTCCTAAACTTTATCGAGTTGACCTTAAGGTAGTGGAGGTGATCGAAACAAGTATCACTACTAAGGATTCCGGGAGAACTGGCATAAGGTCCTACAGACCGAGATCCACTCACTAGTGTGGTCACACTAATAGACCCAGTACTTCTAGAAAAAACATGTCAAGACACATAAGAACGGTGGAGAAGAATTATAGAAGACGAAGACAATCCAGGTATGGCAAAGACNCGTCGTGAAGGTGTCGTAGTAGAAAGTCCTAAACTTTATCGAGTTGACCTTAAGGTAGTGGAGGTGATCGAAACAAGTATCACTACTAAGGATTCCGGGAGAACTGGCATAAGGTCCTACAGACCGAGATCCACTCACTAGTGTGGTCACACTAATAGACCCAGCACTTCTAGAAAAAACATGTCAAGACACATAAGAACGGTGGAGAAGAATTATAGAAGACGAAGACAATCCAGGTATGGCAAAGACAAGAAATAACACGGGTAGAAACGTACTTCTACCATAGAGATTAAAAGAACTTCTCTAGAGATCAGAAAGGGTAAGATAACGAAAGGAGATGAAGAAACGTGACTAGTGACTCCTACCGAAAGAATAGAGAGAAACGATAAGAAACCTTGAGACGCAAGTTTACCTATATAGAAAGGAAAAGAGGAAACGGAAAGTGAAGAGAAGAAAAGAGTCGATAAACATTCCGGAGGAGTCTGTTGGTAATGACAATATACTGTTAAGTTTATAATTGGTAGGTGTAGAGTACACAGACGATAAGTGACATAATGTTATATATTATTTGTAAAATAAGAATATATTAGTGGTTATAAATTATTATGATCACAAAACATGACCATTATGATCGTTAACCATTAGTAACTGATTTATTAGTAACGATAATAAATCCATATTTTATGCGATGGACATCATTACATATTTCAGTTTATTACATCGTCACGTAAGTAGGAAATCATTATTATAGAGATATGAATTTCAAGACTTTGTGAACATTCTTGTGTCACGATATATCATAGTTAATAAAGTCTTATAAAGACATAAAAGTCTTTTATGTCTTTTTAACAAAGTTCTTTTGTAAAAAATTAAATCTAAAAAACTTAAAAAATTTAATTCAGTTGATATATCAACTAAATGTTACAAACAATCAAAGACGACATGTCGTTTCACTTAGTCAATATGTATATGTATACAAGTAAGAAAAAATCTAAGAAAGGGGCATTTCCAGTAATATCTGCTGACTTATCACTCAAGGGACACCATATGTCATCCAGGAATAATCGATAGATAAAACATATATCGTCACACATATACAGTTAGGGTCAGAGGGTCAAAGAGAGAGAGGGGTAGTAAAGGCCGAACCAAATTCAAACAAAGAGGTAGACACTGTGACACAAGACATTTATTCGAGTCAACATATATTCCTCGTAAACAAAACAAAATGTGGTGTGTAGAACAAGGAGTTTCAGAAGAAAGTGAATGATTATATGATACCGATAGAGGTCTCGTTTTTCAATGTACTTTGTAGGAAATATTTTCTACATATTGTCATATATCACACTTATATAGTATTAAATAAGTTGACAAAGAATGGTCCCTGTAAGACCAATAAACCTCTAAAAAAAATTTAAATGAAATATATATTACGGTTCTACTTTTAAGAATTTGTATATGAGAATCCATAAACAAAAAATTATTAAATTAACAAATAAGTAAAAATTAACCTCCTATTAACGGAATGTTACAACATAACTAAAGACCGTATGTAGTTATACTTAGTCGGTATCCATACGGATAGAGGAGAGGGACAACTTGGAGGGAAGGTAGAGTGTGGGGTAGGGTGGGGAGATCCAACAGTCTCATGACCCAAACTCGAGGGGTACAGTATGTGGTTTAAGGGTGACCAATAGATAAAATGTGTGCCATTATATATACAAAGGTACGAACAGAGAGTTAAACAAGGTGGGAGAGGAAGAGTGTGACACAGGTGTTTAGACAAACGGACACAAAGGTGACGACAGGCCGTACATTCAAGTAGTCATAGTAGAAAGATCTGAGGTATATACACAATTAATGTTATATGTAATTATATGTTATAAACAAAAAGAGAAAGACTGAATGAAGTGAGACATTTTATTCGAGGTCCGAGTAGGTGGAGTAATCTTGACTGAGTTTACTCAAGAAAAAATACCGACTCATTATAAGGTAACATCCATACATGGTGTTGAAGAAAAAGGTAAGTAGACAGTTACCTGTAGACCCAACGAAGACACAGGATCGATAACATTTACCACGACGTTACTCGTAATCCCACTTACACAGAAAAAGTTAATACCACGGGAGTCCCATTTGTACGAGTTATCACCCTATCAACGTAACATACTATCAAAAAGGACCCAAAAATTCCTTAATGGTACGACAAGAGGTAGACGAAGGGTCCACCACGATTACCATTTCTTGTGTGGACGGTTACGTCCTTTGTATTCTTTACACCCAAACTAGGGACTCAACCCTCCTAGGGGACCTCCGTCCGTACCGTCGGGGAAGACCACAAGAACAGACTTCTTAGGGTACCTGTCTCCTCAGGTCACCCGATATCAGGTTCCCCAACGTCTCTCAACCTGTGTCGACTTCACTGAATCCAGCGTGTATAACAAGAGGTATCATCGACATAGTTAAATGTAAGGGTGGTTGTCACGTTCTCCCAAGGGAAAAGAGGTGTGCGAGAGGACGTAAATGACAAACATCTAAAAAAACTACCACCCATAAGACTGGTCACACTCCACTATGGAGTAACATCAAAACCAAACGTAAAGTAGTTATTACTCACTACCTCTTCCGTTACCGTTGGGTGAGGTCATGAGAACGGACCTTTTAGGATACCTGCCTCCTCGGACCATCCGACGTCAGGTACCTCAGCACTTCTCAGTCTGTACTAACTCGTTGAAGCGAAAGTGAAAAGTGAAAGTACGTAACCTCTTCCTTTACCGTTGGGTGAGGTCACAAGAACGGACCTCTTAGGGTCCCTGCCACCTCGGACCACCCGACGGTAGATACCCCAGCGTGTCTCAACCTGTGCTGATTTCACTGAATCGTTTTATTACTCACTACAACTCGTAGAAAAGAACACAAACAATCGGTAGACATACAAAAGGAACCTCATTACAGACAAATCCAAAAGATGTATTAAAAATTAACCCGACAAACAAGACTACAACTCGACATACTCGACGAATATATAAGACCACTAATTAAGAACCAGTGAACAAAACAAAAAATAAAAAAGGGTCAGACTTCAAACAGAAAATTAGAACAAACGACAAAGGAAACGACACGTCTTCGAAAATTCAAATTAATTCAGGGTAAACAGACAAAAACGAAAATAAAGGCAATGAAATCCTCCACCCAGTTTCTTCTAGAACGACACTACATACTGTCTCATATGGAAGATATAAAAGGAGATTCTCGAAATATCGAAGACCGGAATGTAAACAGAAATTAGGTAAGACTCAAATAAAAACACATACTATAGTCCTTCACAAGATCAAAGTAAGAAAATGTACATCGACAGGTCAAAAGGGTCGTGGTGAATAACTTCACAATCAACGAGTCAAGTCAAGTCAAGTCAGCGAGTCAGCACAGGCTGAGAAACGCTGGGGTACTTAGTGTCGTGCGGTCCGGAGGGACAGGTAGCGGTTGAGGGCCTCAAATGCTTTTGAGTACAGGTAGTTCAACCACTACGGTAGCTTGGTAGAGTAGGAGACAGCAAAGGAAGAGGAGGATGGGGTTTAGGGAGAGTCGTAGTCCCAGAAAAGGTTACTCAGTCGAGAAGTGTCGTCCATAGGTTTCATAACCTCAAAGTCGAAATCGTAGTCAGGAAGGTTACTTGTAGGTCTTGACTAGAGGAAATCTTACCTGACCAACCTAGAGGAACGTCAGGTTCCCTGAGAGTTCTCAGAAGAGGTTGTGGTGTCAAGTTTTCGTAGTTAAGAAGCCGTGAGTCGAAAGAAGTGTCAGGTCGAGAGTGTAGGTATGTACTGGTGACCTTTTTGGTATCGGAACTGATCTGTCTGGAAACAACCGTTTCATTACAGAGACGAAAACTTATATGATAGATCCAACCAGTATTGAAAGGAAGGTTCCTCATTCTCAGAAAATTAAAGTAACAACGTTAGTGGTAGACGTCACTAAAACCTCGGGGGTTCTTATTTCAGACGGTGACAAAGGTGACAAAGGGGTAGATAAACGGTACTTCACTACCCTGGCCTACGGTACTAGAAACAAAAGACTTACAACTCGAAATTCGGTCATCAAGTCAACACAAGTCAAGAAACGTTGGGATATCTGACATCGGGTGATTCGAAGAGACAGGTACTTTAAAAGGTCCGTTCTTATGACCTCACCCAACGGTAAGGGAAGAGGTCCCCTAGAAGGGTTGGGTCCCTAACTTGGGTACAAAGAATACAGACGACGTGACGTCCGTCTAAGAAATGGAAGACTCGGTGACTCGGTGGATACCACAATCCTTCACAAGACTAAAGGAAGAAAATGTACATCAACAGGTCAACAGGGTCGGGGTGAGTAACTTCTCAAACAGAAAAGAGGTAACATATAAGAACGGTTGACGTACCCAAATAGGGGCCGGAAAGATAGAACAAGAGAACCAGACATAAAAGCAAAAACACGGTCATGGTATGACAGAACTACTAACATCGAACATAATATCAGACTTCAGTCCTTCCAACTAAGGAGGTCGAGGTAAAAAGAAAGAGTTCTAACGAAACCGATAAACCCCAGAAAACACAAAGGTATGTTTAGCACTTTTAAAAACAAGATCAAGACACTTTTTATGACAATCATCAAACTATCCCTAACGTAACTTAGATATCTAACGAAACCCATCATATCAGTAAGAGTAACCTTCTTATAACTAAGAAGGTTAGGTTCTTATACCGTATAGAGAGGTGAACGAACACAGTAGAAACTAAAGAAAGTGGTTACAGGATATCAAAAGACGTATATCCAGAAAATAGAGAAATCCATCCAAATAAGGATCCATAAAATAAGAAAAACAACGTCATCACTTACCCTAACAAAGGAATTAAAGAGAAAGACTAAAAGTAACAGTCACATATCCTTACGTTCCCTAAAGACACATAATTAAAATATAGGATACTATATGAGTAACTAATCGAGATGATTAAAAGACCACGTTAGAAATCCCAAAAGATATATATCATAGTACAGTAGATGTTTGTTACTCTCAAAATGAAGAAAAGACTAGACCTAAGGATAATAAAGAAAAAGAAGAGACTAACGACACCGAACCTGAAGGTTTTGATAGAACTTATTATTACCGCTCTCACTCATGGGAACAGAACAAGGACTAGAATCTCTTTTACGAAAGTCAAAAAGTGGTAACTCTTATTACAAACGACACCCAAACAGTATATACCGGAAATAATACAACTCTATCCAAGGAAGATACAGATGAAAGACCTCTCAAAAATAGTATTTATCCATAACTGAAAACAACTTTCTAAAGAAATGTAGATAACTCTACTAGTATGCCGAAAATAGAAAGTCAAACGACTATACCATATAGTGTAACTAGCTAAACGAATATAACTTCTTAGGAACGTAGGGAACGTAGTCACTATGACCGGACATTAAAAAGACACGCACACCATAGAAACAGACTAAGAACATAGTCCCACTACCACCGGAGTATCTTACTCAAACCATCAAAAGGAAGGAAACGTTAAAAAACCTTCTCAAACTCGTCCTAAGTCGAGAAGAGATTTGAAAACCATCTGAAGTGGACACTCCGGTAGACCGGAAAAACAAACAACCTTCTAAAAAATTTTAGTGTCAAAGTTAAAATCACGATACTAACCAGACAAGTGCGAAAGAGAAAGAAAGACCAAGTCAAAACCTTCCAACATAAAAAGATTCTCGAACAGGTAAGGAAGGTCCAACAGTAAAAAAACCGTTTATCAAGGAGTATTATCAGAAAATACTAGGAAACATAAAGACGTAAAAAATAAAGATTAAAATAACTAAGAGGGAGAAATACGATGTAAGAAGATTCACCTTAGGAATTCCACAAACTTGAGAAATCAAAGGTCATATAGAAAGGTTCAATTAAAGTATTTTCAAACATCATTGACTGTAAGAATAGTCAATATATACTTTAACGATTAAAGTCGTGGTGGGAGTTGTTAAGATCTTAGACAACGAGAATTATTAACCGTTATACTTCAACTCTTTAACAGAACGAATTGAACATAAAGGTATGATGATTACCCCAATCTGTATCAAGGAAAAATAACTTCATATCAACTATCTGTCATAATATATTCAAAGTCCACATTTTATAACCGATGTAAGGGACACAATATGTTATATAGGAACATCTAATACATAAAATATACATCATTAAACATGGAGACTCAGGGAATTGGGATAGAACAGGGAGGTAAGAAGGAAACGGGATGACCATTGGTGATCAAACAAAAGATATAAAACTTAGACAAAGAAATAAGAATATAAGTGATCAAACAACATAAAAAATCTAAGGTGTATATTCACTGTAGTATGTCATATACAGAAAGAGACAGGTTGAATAAAGTGGTCCATAGTTTGGAGGTAGGGGACGTGACCTTTCGTTTAAGAGGTGGTGACCTGGTACTCCTTTTAGAGACATAAGAAAGAAAATAAAGTATTAAAGTCTCTAAAATCTAATTTAGTGTAGAGGACGACATAAAAGTAGTCAGAAATAATAAAAAGTACAAAAAATAAAGTTTACGAAAAAAAGTCAGAAAATTGTTAATATCCTTGAAATTTGAAAAAAATTTAGTATCAAAAGTAACGTTATTTGTAAAAATTACATTAAAAAATTTATAAATCCAAATAAGAGAAACATAACTAAGGGTCTTCAGTCTATTCAACAACGTCTTTTTTTAAAATTCCTAGAAACATTGTAAAATCTTTAAGATGGATCGAGGATTTTAGGGTAGAATATCTTTCGGTACATATCCTCTCTCGAGTTTTTCATCGTGTTAATTTTTTATTTAACAAACCTGCCTAAAATTAGTAGAGATGATGAACTTAAGATATAGATCGTCTTAACGAAGGAGGAACTCTTCACGAAGTTAACATGAATCAGATCACGATACCTTAAATAATTAAACAGGATTTTAGATATAAGTTTTCTCTAATATACAAGTACTTTCTCGGAAAATTAATTTTTGTACCAGCTCTCCTCATGTAACATCAATGGTACTATCATACTGGAAATATTTACTCCAACTTACTCTTATGATACTAAACTTCGCGTGTTTGTCTTCCTATAAACGACAGTCCAAATCTAAAAGAATAAAGTAGTATCGAAAACTCGATGAACCAATCGATCATTTATAAACTATATTAAACTTTTGAAACGTGGAGAAACGGTGTAATTAGAAACAAGTATATAGTAACCAAGTATATAGTTTCTTTCTATCTACGTAACTGTCCCCCTTCCTAACCCTCTTCCCTATCAATCCTTCAAACCTTACCTGTACACGTTTGACGATATAAATTTTACAATTGGTTCTTCCTTAATGACATATAGTTCCATTGAGGTGAGTCACAATACAACGTCGGACCTACCCTCCCTTCAAACCCCCTCTTACCTATGTACATATACATACCAACTAAGGGAAGGGACAAGTAGACTTTGATAGTGTAACAATTAACCGAGATGACGACGACGACGATTCAGCGAAGTCAACACAGACTGAGACACACTAGGGTATCTACCGTCGGGTGGTCCGAGGTGGGAGAGACCCTAAGAGGTCCGTTCTTGTGACCTCACCCAACGGTAAAGGAAGAGGTTACGTACTTTCACTTTCCACTTTCACTTCAACGAGTCAACACAGACTGAGTCGCTGGAGTATCTGACGTCGGATGGTCCTAGGGGGTAGGTACCCTGAAAGGTCCGTTTTCGTGACCTCACCCCACGGTAACGGAAGAGATGGGGTTATGTTTTATTTTTCAAAGATTTTTTTTCGTTCTGTCTGTACTGTGACACACACTATTATGTTGTGGTAACTGTGTTAATGACTAATACAGTAATTATGGAAGACAAACACGAATTGACAGAGATAAAGATCATTACCTAGTTGGGACATTACCTTCTTTATAAAAGTCATCGTCTGAATAAAAGGTTATGACTGTCTCTTTTCATCCATTCTTAACACAAGTTTTATGTCGTATATTAGATTCCATAATAATCGGAGTTTATATTTTTATTCTATTTCTGACTGAAGGGACAGTGACGAAGAATACATATCCTGTTCTCGAGACAATTATTTGAGTCTCTTCGGACTGTCGACTTATTCGGATTCTTCTTTCTTTTCTTTCACTTCAGCGAGTCAGTACAGACTGAGGAACACTGGGGTACTTGACATCGGATGGTCCCAGGAGACAGGTACCCTAAAAGGTCCGTTCTTATGACCTCACCCAACGGTAAAGGAAGAGGTCCCATAGAAGGGTTGGGTCCCTAGCTTAAGATCCAGAAGACGTAACGTCCGTCTGCGAAATGGTAGACTCGGTTGTTTATTCGGATCCCGTGCAATTTTTCACCACTTTACCTGAAGGGACACCAGGTCATTTCTTAGACGGACGATCATGTCCCCTGTACCCAAGATCGGGACTAGACCTTCCTAGGGTGTACGGCTACCCGTTGATTCGGACACATGACGTTGATGATTTCGGGCATACGAGATCTTGGGTACGAAACGTCGTTCTTTTCAGGAGGGTGGTGTTACTTCTCATCGGGGTGAACAGTGTTGATCTCTTTCGGACATGCGTCATTGTTTCTGGGTCGTGTGGGTTTTTTTTTTTTTTTTTCTCTCTCTTTTACACCACTTTATTAACCAACTTTTTCTGTTTAGACATTTTATTTATTTATTCCGCTGTAAACTGGAAAGTGGAGAACTTCATCTGAGATGTTCTTACTTGAATCTGTATCTACCACCTTCTCTAGTGGAGTCAACACTCCAAAATCCCGTTACCTTTTCGACTTACGAAACACTTAGGATGAGATTGATGACTCTTCACGGACTTTAAGGGTCTCAAAGTAAGAAAATCGTCGTAAAGAAGAAAAATCCAATGCCATGACGAAACTCTTTGGATGAAACTCTTTGGTTCTCTTCGTTACTACATGTACTGTCTTTTTTCGTATATTTGTACTCGGGCGTTACAAAATGTAGTAAAGGTTGTTTCCTTTAAGGAAAAAGTAAGAATGTTTACATATTCGTTAGAAATACGAATTCGAAGTACAAATACGAATTCCTGGAAAGTCTTCGTCTTCTCTAATTCTTCTCCACCGTTCTTATGTGTCTTCTTGACATGTTTTTTTCAGAATACAAATGAGTGGATATCGGTCTGTTGGACCTAACACTTTAATTCACCTGGAATCCTTCGTAATGATACTTGTTTTGTTCACCTCCACTACCTTAAGGTCGACTCGATAAAGTTTAGGATTTTCTACTATGACACTTTCACGACGTGAGTTATACTGTCGTTTCAACCTTTTGAATTGTCACCGGTGTCTTGACCTTTTCCAGTCAAAAGTAAGGTTAGGGTTTCTTCCCGTTACGGTTTCTTACCAGTCTAATGGCGTGTTAACCTGAGTAAAGTGTACGATTGCTCAATTACGAGTTTTAGGAAGTTCGATCCGAAGTTGTCATACACTTGGTTCTTCTAGAGATATTAATATATACCCGTTAAAAGAAAAGTGAATCCGTACACCACTTAATGGAACTTCTCTCTTCTAAAACACTCTCCTTTATACGTAAAACTGTCAAAAAAAAAAAGGCCCCAACCCCCCCCGCCAACCTAAACGTTAACGTGAGTAGAGTATACGATCATTTCATTACGAGTTTTAAGAAGTTTGGTCCGAAGTCGTTATACACTTGGCACTTGAAGGTCTACAAGTTCGACCAAAATCTTTTCCGTCTCCTTCGTCTCTAGTTTAACGGTTGTAGATGACCTAGTGCCTTTTTCGTTCTCTCAAGGTCTTTTTGTAGATAAAGAAGAAATAACTGATACGGTTTCGGCAACTGACACACCTAGTGTTATTTGACCCCTTTAAGACTTTCTCTACCCTTATGGTCTGGTGGACTGGACGTAGAACTCTTTGGATATGCGTCCAGCCCTTCGTTGTCAATCTTGACCTGTACCTTGTTGTCTGACCAAGGTTTATCCCTTTCTTCATGTAGTTCCGACATATAACAATGGGACGAATAAATTGAAGATACGTCTCATGTAGTACTCTTTGTGACCTTCGAGTTCGAACTTAGTTCTAACGGCCCTCTTTATAGTCATTGGAGTCTATACGTATACTGTGGTGGGAATACCGTCTTTCACTTCTCCTTGATTTTTCGGAGAACTGCTTTCACTTTCTCCTTTCACTTTTTCAACCGAATTTCGAGTCGTAAGTCTTTTGATTCTAGTACCGTAGACCAGGGTAGTGAAGTACCGTTTATCTACCCCTTTGTCACCTTTGTCATCGACTGAAATAACAAAACCCGAGGTTTTAGTGACGTCTACCACTAACGTCGGTACTTTAATTTTCTGCGAATGAGGAACCTTCCTTTCAATACTGGTTGGATCTGTCGTATAATTTTTCGTTTCTGTAATGAAACGGTTGTTTCCAGACAGATCAGTTCCGATACCAAAAAGGTCATCAGTACATACCTACACTCTCAACCTGATATTTCTTTCGACTCGCGACTTCTTAACTACGAAAACTTGACACCACAACCTCTTCTGAGAACTCTCAGGGAACCTGACGTTCCCCTAGGTTAGCAGGTAGGATTTCCTCTAGTCAAGACCCACAAGTAACCTTCCTGACTACAACTTCGACTTTGCGGTTATGAAACCGGTGGACTACGCTTCTCGACTGAGTAAACTTTTCTGGAACTACGACCCTTTCTAACTCCCGTCCTCCTCTTCCCCTGCTCTTTCCTACTCTACAAAACTACCGTAGTGACTAAGTCACCTACACCCAAACCCATCCGAGGTTGTCAAGCACTACCTGTCCCTCCGGACCGTACGACGCCAAGTACCCCAGAGTTTCTCAGTCTGTGTTGACTCGTTGCCTTGACTTGACTTGACTTTAACGAAAATAATCCCGCTCACGCTGTCCGGGTGGTACCAGCCTAATCACAAGATGGGAGTCTCCGTCGATTTCTATCTCAAAATTAGGAACAACTTAATAATAGTCAACAGAAGTTTTACAAAAAACGAAAAAATTCGTTTTAAGTTGTTTCCGAGTATACACCGTATCCAGTAAGGAGTAGTTAAAAAAGAGTGTATAGCTGAAAAAGTTCTCTGATCCTTTTAACAGAATATCTCATAGAGTGTAAGAACTAACCGGACAAAGTATAGAATTAGGGGGGTAGATAGGGACCATAAAAGAGATTTGAACTTCCAAACTATGCTAAATCCAATTCGGAAAACACATTTCTATCCAACGACACCCTTGAAGGGACGTCCAGGTCACCAATTCTTAGGTACCCGTTTGCGCTCCCTGTACCCAAGTTTGGGACCAGGTCCTTCTAGGGTATATGGCACCTCATTAACTCAAGTACGGTAATGATGACTCGGGTGTTCGGGACCTCGGACACGACACACGTTTCCCTTCGGTGATGGTACTCTTTGAGGGTGTACCGTTGACCTCTCCTCGGGGTAGAGTTCCGTAGATCTCTTTTGGACTAGTGTCGTTACTTCTGGGTCGTGTCAGTTTTTAACTTATTTATTTAAAAGTTTTATCTAACGACATTCGAATTCATGATTCAATATTGTCCTCCGTGAATAACGGGAAACAGGGTAATCATTATAATTCTAAATAATTGACCAATGGTACTGTTGACGGTCCATAGACAAAGTATCCAACCAAAGGGCGAAAAATTAATCGTTACTTCGACACCCTATTATGAAACAACAACAAATCAACGATCCAGTACAGGTTGAGAAAACGTTGGGGTACCTCACATCGGGTAGTCAGAAGAGACAGTTACCCTAAAGGGTCCGTTCTTATGGCCTCACCCAACGGTAAAGGAAGAGGTTCTCTAGAAGGCGTATATCTCAACTTGGGCATAGAGGACGTAACGTCCGTGTAAGAAATAGTGACTCGGTGGACTCTTTGGGTTTGATTATGAAACCATCGTCCGTTTGTCACATAGTTGAAAATTTTTGTAGGAATAACCGTATATTAACGGTATATAAATTTCACATGTTAAACCATTCAAAAGGTTACACATATGTCAATACTTTACTATTGTGTTATTTCCGTTACTTGTATAGGTAATAGAGGAGACGTTCAAAGGGGAACAGGAGAGGGGGTAGTAATACCGTTGGGTTCTAGACGAAGACAGTGATATCTAATTAAACATAAAAGATCTTAAAATATATATTCATCTTAGGGTATCGTCCATGAGATAAACAGACCTAAGAAAGTGACTCATATTAATAAGACTCTACGTAGGGATAACAAACACATAATTATCAAGTAAGGAAACATAACTTATCCGAGGTACCATACCTATGACGTGGTAAACAAATAGGTAAGTGTACAATTCCTTATAAAACCCTACAAAAGGTCAAGTCCGGTAATGTTTATTTCGACAAAACTTATAAGTGTTTATCCGAAAACGTGTCTGTACACGGAAACATAGAATCGCTGATACAACAACAAGTCAACGAGTCAGCACAGACTGAGAAACGTTGGGGTACTTGACGTCGTGCGGTCTGAAGGGACAGGAAGTGATGGAGGGCCACAAACGAGTTTGAGTACAGGTAACTCAACTACTATGGTAGAGATAGTATTTATTGGACTTCTAATTGAAGAATTCTGTGATGGTTTGACAACAAGTTTCACCAACGTGGTAAAATGTAAGAGTGATCGTCACTACTGTCAAGGTCAAGATGTATGAATTATCGTGAACCATACCAGTTGGAAATATCTAGAAACGATAAAATTAACCATACATCAAAATAGGGAAATACCAAAATTTAAAATTAAAGTTTAACAAAGATCATATATTCTTTCATTTTTTTTATTCTTTACTTCAACTGAAAGATATAACTTAATCCTAGAATGTTCGAACGATTTGAGTGAATAAAAATTAACGAAAATATATCTAAGAGATCCTAAAAGATACGTTTACTAGTACAATAGACTCTTATCAAAATATAGAAAGAATGATTAGACATACTGAAAAAGAAGAAGGAAAGAAGGAAAAGAGAGAAAGAGAAATACCAAACGGAATAACACGGTCGATATTGGAGGATTTGTTATAACCTATCTTCTTCACTTTTAAACAAGACTCCCCTTCCTAAATCACAAAATGGTGAGATATATTACAGACGTCTAAAGAAAAAAATTAGTCTAACTCTTCCAAGAGAAGACGACAATTAAATGACCCAAAAGAAAAATCTTTGTAATTTAAAGTTTACGATTTGGTTGAAACTTAAGGACCTTTACGTTTACTACATAATAGGAAAAGTAAATGACAATCTAACTTGAACACTCGAAAATCTTAAACATGTAGATACAAGTATTTTCTATGACCAGACATTTTTAAAAAAAAAGAAAAAATTCTTCAGACACAGAGTAAAACCATAGTCTCATTAGGACCGGAGTATCTTATATAATCTTTCATAAGGGAGGAATTTAAAAGTCCTTCTGAATCACACTTGAACTATAATAAAGTGGTTTCTTTGGTAGACTTAGGTCTCAAAAGAAATAATTTTTCAAAATTATGTTTAAGATAAAGAATTGTACAAATTAGAAACTAGGTCAAAGAATTTGTATATGTCATGTCAATATTATTTCCAAAATTACAAGAAAAAGACGGTGGACACAGTATATACTCAGTACAAGTCAACTATTAAAAAGAAGAGTAATACCCAACATAAAAAGACGAAGTGACTTCAATAGAAACTAACCAACAGTTTATAAAACTTAATACGGTATACCAAGGGGAAAGGAGGGTATTTACTTACGAAAGTCGAAACAAGATCTTGTACTGATTCAACGAGTACTTTCACTTTCACAATCAGCGAGTCAGCACAGACCGACAAAAGTTGGGGTACCTGATCTCGGGGGGTCCGAGGAGACAGTACCTCAAGAGATCCGTTCTTATGACCTCACCCAACGGTAAAAAATGAGTTCCGTAGAAGGACTGAGTCCCTACCTTGGACCCAGAGGACGGAACGTCCGTCTAAGAATTGGTAGACTCGTTGGTCCTTTCGGACTCTTAATGAATATCAAATTAGGAAAACCTCGAATGTAAATTCATCACGATCCACCCTGGTTTTGACGTAATTAAGATCCCATTTAAAAAGGGTGATAACTTTGTTCTAGGAAGTTTTATGATATAGACCAAGAGACACTTGACACTCTAAAAGGTGAGACAGACCACCTTTTGTCCGTGATAAAGATTGGGACCCATTAGAGGTCTGCGACAAGAGAGGCTGGAAAAGAAAGGCACTACAGTCTATCGAAGGAGTGTACGTACACGATTTGTTGTGAGTATATACTCCCTGAAAGGGAAATCTAGAGTACAAAGAAACAAGTCGAGTGAAAATAGGAGGGGACGTTTGAGATCCGTAGAATCGAAGGAACTTAACGGTAGAGATGGTCGAGTTTCGTCAAGTCCTTATAGTGACCCGAGACGGATTTAAGGGGAAGAAGTGTGACGTCGGATCTTTGACGTCCTTATTCGGTACTATAAGTCTCCTGAGTAAAGAGAAACGAAGGTCAAAGAGCCCCTAGTGACAGGAATTGTTCGACTTCAGGTTGTAGAAAACCCACTAACAAAGTATATAAAAACAGACCACAAAACCAACAAAATGCTATATAGAATAGAAACAATGAAGTAGGTATTGTTTTCGTCTTTAGGACAATTGTAAAATAAGTCATAATAGTGTAAATGATTACTGACGACATAATTAGTCAATAAAGTAACTTCGAACCACTAAAAAAAAATTCAGAAGGAAAAAAAAAAAAATTAATTCATCGTAGGTAATTCCCTTCTCTAAAGGTAGTAGTGGACGTCTAATCACAGACAAGAAAGATATTCCTATTTTAATGATAGATTGAGTAAAGAAAGTCTTATTTCTCAATAATTATCAGTGGAGGTATCACCGTTTATTTAAAGAGGTAAAAAAAGACCAAGAAAAAGAAGGTAAAGCTCATAACAACAACAACAAGTCACTGATTTACCACAGACTGAGAAACGAAGGGGCACTTGACGTCGTACGGTCGGAAGGGACAGGAAATGATAGAAGGTCTCAAACGAGTTTAAGTACAGGTAACTCAGTCACTACGGCAGGTTGGTAGAGTAGGAGACGTGATGGAAAAGGAGAACGTAATACCTGACCCTTAAAAATAAATGACAAGACATTAGTGAAATATCAATATTAAAGAAGACTACGAGTTTAACAGGGTTTAAATCGGTTTTCCTCGAGGAAGTAAGACCTAAGTCTCGGGAAAACTTTGTAGAGGTAATCGGAAACTCGCGAAAAATTTTTAAATAAATAAATAAATTAAACCGACACAATCCAGAATCGACACCGTATACCCTAGAAGTGACACAGTAAGTTCTAGAAAGTGACGCCACGTGCCCAAGTCATCAACACCGTGCGTCCGTTTACCGAATCAACGGGGAGTCGTACACCTTATAATCAAGGAACTGGTTCTTAGCTTGGACGTAGGGAACGTAACTTTCCACCTAAAAATTGGTGACCTGGTGTTCCCTTCAGGATCTAAAACTCGTGAAAGAACAAAATTACGTTTGTCTACAGAACCGGAATGGTACGTGAAGGGTACGAAGTCTTGACTTTCACGAATAACTTCAAAACCAAAGGAAATTACCTTTTATAATAAACCTTTAATTCTAAACACAAGATCACCTTTAAGTACAATACGTCAACAGTTATCCCTTTTTATAAATCTACAACATTAGACCGTCGACGTATGGGAGAAACGGGTTATCGTAGGGACCGAGTAACAATAAGTCAGCGATTCAACACAGGTTGAAAAGTCCTGGGGTACCCGACATCGTACAGTACGAAGGGACAGGAAGTGATAGAGGACCCCAAACGACTTTGAATGTAGTACAAATGGGACCGATCATACCGAAAATTGTAAAAAAATTCCCACTTTACTAAGAAATTATCATATAAACCTTTATTAAAAAAAAAAGTTTTACTTAAAATAGTAGTTTCTTTTCCTAGTACAACCTCTACCAAATTTCTTAGGAAATTTCCGAGAAATTTCTGAGGAATCTTCATGGACCTGAACACCAATCCTTGACTGAAATCCACTGCCGTCAACAAGAATGTCCGACGTTTAACAATAGTGGACTCTTCGAAAAATTTTTATGGAACCATACCACCCGAAGGGACCACCGAGTCTACCATTTCGAAGACGGACGTCACACCCTCTGGGCCCAAGTTAGGGACCCAACCCTTCTAGGGGACGTCTTCCTTTACCGTTGGGTGAGATCATGAGAACGGACCTTTTAAGGTACCTGACTCCTCGGACCACCCGATGTCAGGTGCCCCAGCGTTTCTCATCCTGTGCTGACTCGCTGAAGTGAAAGTGAAAGTACCTGGGAAACCTCTTCCGTTACCGTTGGGTGAGGTCATGAGAACAGACCGTTTAGGGTACCTACCTCCTCGGACCATCCGACGTCAGGTACCCCAGCGATCCTCAGCCTGTGTTGACTCGCTGAAGTGAAAGTGAAAAGTGAAAGTACGTAACCTCTTCCTTTACCGTTGGGTGAGGTCACAAGAACGGACCTCTTAGGGTCCCTGCCCCCTCGGACCACCCGACGACAGATACCCCAACGTGTCTCAGCCTGTGCTGACTTCACTGAATCGTCGTCGTCGTCGTCGTCGTCGTCGTACCTGGGTATGACCCGAAGGGACCACCAAGTCACCATTTCTTACGTGGACGGTTAAGTCCTCTACATCCAAGTTAGGGACCCAGCCCTTCTAAGGGTCTCTTCCTTTACCGTTGGGTAAGGTCATAAGAACGGACTCTTTAGGGTACCTGTCTCCTAAAACCACCCGATATCAGGTACCCCAACGTTTTCTCAGCCTGTACTGAATCGCTGATTTGTTGTTGTTGTTACCTGGGTACAACTCCAGGATGACGTCTAGTATAATTAAGTTTTATAAATCCCTATACAGGGTCGTAACAACAGAAACAGTAAAACAAAATTGAGAAGGTTTACACGATGGTCCTAACTCTTGATGAGAGAATCCTAGAACTACGATAATCTTTACGTTGGTGGACGACTCTTATCACTGTGGATTTACATACTAACGAAGAAAAATATAGAGTACCTACGGTCCCTCTTCTCTTTATCTATCCTGTGAACTCACAGACTCGTTGACAACTTTTGTCGTCTTTTTTCTTTTCTGTCGTTTTATATGTTTTACTTGAACGAAAAAACGAACCTAGTTTAGGTCACTGGTTCAAGAGATTTAACAAATGATGTCTTCGTTATTTTAGAATAGTCTTCATGAACAAACTCGATGACCGTCTCCCTGTCTCAATTACGTGGTAAACCTATTAAGTTTGTAACTACAGGGAATAGGTACGGTGGTACAGGGTTTCAAACGGTTGACGGTAACGACGACAAAACACCATTGAACCTTGACTTTGAGTCCTGTAAAGGACAAGACAGGAAAGTAAGACAACGTGTTTAGTAAAAGGTTTAGTCAGTACAGTGACTCACAGAGAAATCTACATTACCGGACTTTAGACTTTGTTACTTTGACGACCACATCACTCTTTACCGAAGGAGTAAATTAAACAGTCTGAAGGTTGATGAGGAGATAAGAGATTCGTTTCAAAGTCGGTTCAGAGATATAACGTCTTAAGTTAAGATTAACTAACTTTTATAAAAGAATTCTCGGTCAACTTATCTCTCCTACAGGACTTTCCAAAACAGGAAGGTTGAAAAATAATGTACTTAAAAGTTTGGACGTCTTTTCAACTTTTTTTTATCGTGTTGCTTGTGGACATATAGGGAGTGAATTTAAATTGTTAATTTCTTAAAACGGTACACACAATCAAACGATCTCGACAGTATTTTTCGTCGTATCTGATCTACCGAATTTGTTGTCTTTAAAGACAAGAGTGTCAAGACCTCAGACCTTCTTGTTCTAGTTCTTCAGTCGTCGCTACCAAACAGGACTCCGGAGGAAAGATCCAAACATCTATTAATAGAAAGGAACACACGAATGGGGACCTCTCCCTTTACCGTTGGGTGAGGTCATGAGAACGGATCTCTTATAGTACCTGTCTCCTCGGACCGTCCGATGTCCCACAGCGTTATCAGACTATGTTGAATCACGAATGTGACAGTAAGGAGAGTATCAGACACAGGATTAGAGAAGAATATTCCTATGGTCAGTCTAACCTAATCTCGGGTAGGATTCTCGGAGGAAAATTGAATTAGTGTAAAACTTTCACTTTCATAATCAGCGAGTCATTCGATAGACTGAGGAGACAGGTACCTTAAGAGGTCCGTTCTTATGATCTCATCCATCGGTAAGGGAAGAGGTTCCCTAGAAGGACTGGGTCCCTAACTTGGGTCCAGAGGGTGTAACGTCCGGCTAACAAATGGTAGACTCGGTGGTCCCTTAGTGGAAAATTCCGTGACAGAGATTCATGTCAGTGTAAGATTCCATGACACCATTTTTGAAGTTGTATCCTTATCCCCTCCGTGTCAAGTCGGAGATTGTGTCAAAAGAAAGAAATAGTATATATTTGTGTGTCTACATGACTAAACTACTAGGTGAAATTTGATATAATGTCCGTAATACTGTAGAATGAGGATTTATTCAGTGGAATGTAGAGAACTCTTATTCGTATAAAAGAATGTGTTGAAATTACGGTAATAGTGTTAATTCTTCAAATTTTATAAGACACATAAGTTAGGTATAAACTAAAAGGGGTCAATAGGTGTCTGAAAAATTACTGGTAAAAATAAAAGGACTGATTACTAGGTTATTCCAAGTAGAGACTTAAACCAACAAGGTAACAAATCAGAAAATGTCAGAGGGTAGGAGGTGGGTAGTACAAAAAGTAGAAATAAAAGAGTTATCGTAACCGAAAAATTTTTTATGTATTTGTTCAATATAAAACTTACGAATTGTAAAATTTACTCGTCAATGAAGGGATACTGTGGTAAATTGAACGAGGAGAGGTATGACATAGATGTCTTTAATCTTTAATCTACAACACGCCTGAAAAGACCACCAGGTCACCAATTTTGAGACGGGAAGATTACGTCCCCCGTACCTAAGGTAGGAACCCCTCGATTCTAGGGTGTACGACGTACCATTTGGTGATTTAAAACCGCACTAAAGAGGACGTCGTTTTCGTTTACGATGTCTAAATCTCCGAATTAATTTAAAGTCCAATTTAAAAAACAGTCCTGATAAAGTATCTACTACGACACATGAAGATAATATGGAGTAGTCTTCCGAGGATTTTAGTCATCGTCCGGTTGAAAACTTGGATCAATCTTCACCTAATCCTTTCTTTCTTTGGACGAATATACCAAGGAGTTCACTCGTAAAGGGGACCTAATTTTTTTTTTTGTTATAACTTCCGATCTAGTACCTTTTTCCTTCTCTCAAGGTCTTCTCATAGATAAAGACGAAACAACTGATACGGTTTCGGAAACTGACACACCTAGTGTTCTTTGACACCTGTTAAGACTTTCTCTACCCTCATGGTCTGGTGGACTGGATGGAGAACTCTTTGGATATACGTCCAGTCCTTCGTTGTCGATCTTGTCCTGTACCTTGTTGTCTGACCAAAGTTTATACTTTTCCTCATGCAGTTCCGATATATAACAGTGGGACGAATAAATTGAAGATACGTCTCATGTAGTACTCTTTGCGACCCGACCTTCTTCGTGTCCGACCTTAGTTCTAACGGCCCTTTTTATAATTGTTGGAGTCTTTACTCTATTGTGGTGGGAATACCGTATTTCACTTCTCCTTGATTTTTCGGAGAACTACTTTCACTTTCTCCTCTCACGTTTCAACCGAATTTCGAGTCGTAAGTCTTTTGCTTCTATACCGTAGAACAGGGTGGTGAAGTACCCTTTATCTACCCTTTTGTCACCTTTGTCACAGTGTGAAATAAAAAAACCCGAGGTTTTAGTGACGTCTACCACTAACGTCGATACGGTATTTTAATTTTCTACGAATGAGGAACCTTCCTTTCAATACTGGTTGCATCTGTCGTATAAGTTTTCGTCTCTGTAATGAAACGGTTGTTTCCAGGTAGATCAGTTCCGATACCAAAAAGGTCACCAGTACATACTACACTCACAACCTGACACTTCTTTCGACTCACGACTTCTTAACTACGAAAACTTGACACCACAACCTCTTCTGAGAACTCTCAGAGAACCTGACGTTCCTCTAGGTTGGTCAGGTAAGATTTCCTCTAGTTGGGACCCTAAAGAAACCTCCCTTACTACGACTTCGACTTTGAGGTCATGAAACTGGTGGAGTACCCGTCTCAACTGAGTGACCTTTTCTGAGACTACGACCCTCCCTAACCTCCGTCCTCCTCTTCCCCTACTGTCTCCTACTCTACCGCTTACCGTAGTGGCTGAGCTACCTGTACTCAGACTCACTTGACGCCCTCAACCACTACCTGTCCCTCCGGACCGCACGATGTTAAGTACCCCAGCGTTTCTCAACCTGTGCTGACTCCCTTACTTGACTTGACTTGACTTGACTATGAACTAAATGTTACGATACAATCAAAGACAACATATATATTTGTGTATAGAACGAGTCTCATAGGAGTCAAGTCAATTCGAGTCAGCGAGTCAGTACAGGCTGAGAAACGCAAGGGTACTAGCGTCGTACGGTCCGGAGGGACAGGTAGTGGTTGAGGGCCTCAAGTGAGTCTGATTGCAGGTAGCTCAGGCACTACGGTAGGTCGGTAGAGTAGGAGCCAGTAGGGGAAGAGGAGGACGGGGGTTAGGGAGGGTCTTAGTCTCAGAAAAGGTTACTCAGTTGAGAAGCGTACTCCACCGGTTTCATGACCTCGAAGTCGAAATCTTAGTAAGGAAGGTTTCTTTAGGGTCCCGACTAGAGGAAGTCTTACCTGACCAACCTAGAGGAACGTCAGGTTCCCTGAGAGTTCTCGGAAGAGGTTGTGGTGTCAAGTTTTCGTAGTTAAGAAACCGTGAGTCGGAAGAAGTGTCAGGTTGAGAGTGTAGGTATAGTACTGGTGTCCTTTTTGGTATCGGAACTGATCTGCCTGGAATCAACCGTTTCCTTACAGAGACGAAAACTTATACGATAGATCCAACCAGTATTGAAAGGAAGATTCCTCATTTGCAGAAAATTAAAGTACCGACGTCAGTGGTAGACGTCCTAAAACCTCGGGGTTTTTTATCAGACTGTGACAAAGATGACAAAGGGGTAGATAAAGGGTACTTCACCACCCTGTCTACGGTACTAGAAGTAAAAGACTTACAACTCGAAATTCGGTTGAAAAAGTGAGAGGAGAAAGTGAAAGTAGTTCTCCGAAAAATCAAGGAGAAGTGAAAGACGGTATTCCCACCACAGTAGACGTATAGAGTCCACTAACTATAAAGAGGACCGTTAGAAATAAGGTCGAACACAAAGAAGGTCAGGTCGCAAAGAGTACTACATGAGACGTATCTTCAATTTATTCGTCCCACTGTTATATGTCGGAACTGCATGAGGAAAAGGATAAACCTTGGTCAGACAACAAGGTACAGGTCAAGATTAATAACGGAGGACTGGACGTATGTCTAAAGAGTTCTACGTCCAGTCCACCAGACCATAAGGGTAGAGAAAGTCTTAAAAGGTGTCAAAGAACACTAGGTGTGTCAGTTTCCGAAACCGTATCAGTTATTTCGTCTTTATCTATAAAAAGACCTTGAGAGAACGAAAAAGGTATTAGGTCACCTACACCTACAACCATTAAACTAGAGACCAAGGAGACGGAAAAGATTTTGGTCGAACTTGTAGTCCCTCAAGTGCCAAGTGCATAACGACTTCAGACCGAACCTCTTAAAACTCGTAATGAAATGATCGTACACTCTACTCACGTTAACACGCCATCAAACTCGTAAGAAACCGTAACGGAAAGAAACCCTAACCTTACTTTTGAGTGAAAAGGTTAGGACACCGGTGACGACTCAAAAGGTTTAAACGACCGTATAACTCACGTCGTGAAAGTGTCGTAGTAGAAAGTCCTAAACTTTATCGAGTTGACCTTAAGGTAGTGGAGGTGATCGAAACAAGTATCACTACGAAAGATTCCGGGTGAACTGAAGTGTAAGGTTCTACAGACCGAGATCTAATCACTAGTGTAGTAGTACTAATAGACCCAGCACTTCTAGAAAAAACATGTCAAGAAGGCACATAAGAACGGTGGAGAAGAATTATAGAAGACGAAGACAATCCAGGTCTGGTAAAGACAGGAAATAGCTCGTGTAGAAACGTACTTTACAAGGGAACCATAGAGATTAAAAGAACTTCTCTAGAGATCAGAAAGGGTAAGACAACAAAAGGAGATAAAGAAACGTAACTAGTGACTTCTTCCGAAAGAATAGAGAAGAACGATAAGAAACCTTGAGACGTAAGTCTACGAATATAGAAAGGAAAAGAGGAAACGAAAAACTGAGAGAAGAAAAGTATCGATAAACATTCCGGAGGGGTCTGTCGGTAAAACGAAAAAACGTAAAGAAAAGGTAACCCTACCAGAACTAGGGACAGAGGACATGTTACAGTGCTTGGAGTAAGGTATCAAGTAGTCCGTGAGATAGATAGTCTGGATCTGGGAATTTAGATAAAGAGTGAAGGTGACATATTAGTATTCCCTAAACTAGATCCAGTATGGACTTACCAGATCGCCAAAAGGGATGAAAGAAGTTAAACTCAGACTTAAACCGTTATTCCTCAAGTACTAGACTCGGTGTCAGTCGAGGGCCAGAACAAAAGCAACTGACATATCTCGAAGAGGTAGAAAACGACGTTTCTTATGTTAGTTAGACTAAAGTCACAACTGGTAGACCACTACAGGTACACATCTCAGAAGAGAACACAACAACCTTCTCCCACAAACGATACTAGTCACGTAAAAGAACCGTTTTGAGATAATCAGAAACGGGACGAAGTAAGGTGTAAGGTTCCGGTTTACACGGACCATGAGGTCCACAAAGACCTGAAGGATGAAAACGTAAGGTCAGGGGATATTACTTTTCCTGTAGAAAAAACCCACAATCAAGATTTTCTAGAACATCCAGAAGTATCTTGGCAAGTTGAAGTCAAAGAAGTCGCAATGACCAACCCCGTATCTGAACCTATTGACACTATAACTTATCAAACGGAACCTCTGCTTGTCTCTAGTAAGACAGTAAAAACTGTAACGTAGGTTCATGACGTAAACCCTGAGAAAACAACTGGTACTACCGATGAGGTAAAGAAGACTCCCTAAGGACGGGCGTCATCATCTACATTACCAGTAGACTCAATTTAAGTGGGTAAGGTCAGGTAAAATCAAGCGACTAAGGATCTTACAACTGCAAGTGGGAACGGTAGAGAACAAACTGGTGAAGGTTAAACGGAACTAAGTACCTGGACTGTAAGGTCCAAGGATACGTTATAACGAGAAATGTCGTAACCTAGAACGAAGATAGTGGTCAGTGTAGGTGTTGACCCATAACAAAAACGAAACCGAGGTAGGGAAGTAAGAAAGACCTCAACAAAGAGGTGACTAGAGGTCATCGTATAACCCGTGGATCACTGGACCCCTCCAGGAGAAAACCATAGATAGTAAAACGGAAAAGTATGACAAGTACCCCAAAAGTTCTGTTCTTATGATTTCACCGAACGGAAAGGGAAGAGGTCACCTGGTGTAAGACAGTCCGGAGAGGTGGTACTGGGTGGGTAGAACCAAACGGGGTGTCCGTACCGAACCAAAGTGACTCAATCTGTTCCGACACCAGGATCACACTAATCTAACTGATCAAAAGACACTCATACCAAAGTCACACAGACGGGAGACTACGGGAGAACGTTGTGAATAGTAGAATGAACCCAAAGAGAATGGAACCCGTACCCCATAGAGAAGTGTCCACGAGGTCGTTTCGTGTCGGCGACAAGGAATGGAACCTGCTCCCCAGGGGAATGACGGTGGCAAGGACTGGAAGTTGCAACCTATCGAGGAGATCCGGGAGGACACGGACGCGTCGGTGACGAGGGCCCAACGAGAAGGGCCGGCGGCCGGGACCGGAGCCTGCACGCACCGAGGTGGGTCGACGAGGGGGACCGGAGCCGAGCCCCACCGAGGAGTTCCAGTGGCGAGGACCGGAGACCGTGATCCCCGAAGAGGACCGGCGGGGACTAGAGTCTGGACCCCACAGAGGAGGGCCGGTGGCGGGGACTAGAGACTAAGCCCCATCGAGGAGGGTCGGCGACGGTGACTGGAGTCTACGCCCCATCGAGGAGGGCCGGCGGCGGGACTGGAACCTGGACCCCACAGAGGAGGACCGGTGGCGGGGACTGGAGCCTGCGTCCCATCGAGGAGAGCCGGCAAGGACACGGTAGCGTCGGACCGTGAGATCCGACGACGGGGATAGGATCCAACGACTAAAAAGGTAAAGTCCTAAAAATTATAGAAACTTATATGGAAAAGTACGGGAAGACCGGACGTTATAAAGACATCTCTTTAGTCGACTATCGACATATTCCCAAGGGAACATTGATTGAGAAACGAAAAGAGAACGACGGAAATTGAAAACAGTAAAACTAATATACAAACCCACATCCAGACAAACCCGAGTAGAACAAACTCTGGGAGACACCAAGGAAATGGACCTATAGACAAAGGAAGAAATCCAAACCCTTCAAAAGTCGGTATTAAAGAAATTTATGTAAGAACTGGGGGAAAATAACAGGAAGATCCTAGGGTCCACAAGTATCTAACCGTACGAAATATAATAGTGTATCCGAAATACATAACGAAAGTAAAAAATTTAAACAGAAAGACAGACGACGAAAGTGACCTACTGAAGGTAATAAGACAGAAAGTCTAGTGGACAAGTAAGAAGACGTAATAAATCAAACGACAAATAAACGGAAATCGAGTCGTTTAGTCAAGATCAAAAATTGACCGAGAAGAAATATCTAAGATCAAGGGAAAAATGTCACTAGATGTAAAGACAGTTATCGAAAAGAATTAAGGAAGTCATAAAATTAGTGGAGGAAAAGCTTGAGACCTAAACTATCTACCCTACCGAGACAAAGTAACAAGAAAGTCCCCTTAAGAGAACTAGAAGACAAACCCTCAATAAGGAGACGAAGAAGTGACACGAATATAAAGAGATTAAGATACCACCGAGTCACCATTTCTTAGGTGGACGGTTACGTCCTCTACGTCCAAGTTGGGATCCAACCTTTCTAGGGGGCTCTTCCTTCACCGATGGGTGAGGTCATAAGAACGGACCTCTTAAGGTGCGTGTTTCGGACCACCCGATGTCCGATACCCCAGCGTCTCAGTCTGTACTGACTCACTCGTGTGTGTACACCCAAATCCTCAGTACTTCCCGATAAAAATACACCCTAGTAGGGAAACATCGGACGTCTTCAGATTATAAAAAACACGTTCACGACAAAAATTATACCTATAGACGGTGTAGAAAGGAGCCACACACGACTGGTAATAGGGGAACTATCCCCAACACTGACCACAATACTACTGGTGACCTACAAGTCGTCCCGGAGGATAAACGACGCACCAATAGGGTCGTGACAGAGGTCGTCCCAAAAGAGGAGTCAAAACCCCCCATCTTCGGACGTCTAGGTAAAGAGTCGATACTACACTCTATCCACCCTTACGTCGTGAAGGGGATCCTCTCTTCGGTGACTCATAAGGAGACGGCCTGGTCCGGTGGTCCTCCACGTGTGACCCATAGTGGACAACGTACCTGAGTGTTTCGTGTAACAACAACCGTAACGGGGGTCGGGGTGGAATGGGTACCCTTGTGTCCGTCAGTCAGGGTCACAGGGAGTCCGTGATACGAGTTTTTCGTGTCTAAGCAACCACGGACGATTCAGTGAAGTCAACACGGACTGAGAAACACTGGGAGTTTAGCTCTTACTTCGACGCTACCCTTCGGGGTGGGACGGGAAACGCACGAACACTTGTCACTCCGGGGAGACCGTCTGGGTCCGATCCAGGACACACGTGGGGTCCAACGAACCTGGAGTGACGTCGGGGAAGTCCGACAGAGGTAAGTTTGATGGGGTCAAGAGAAGGGTTCAGATAGACGACTTCGGGTACAAAGCCCTGGGTGAGGACACACGTGTTCGTCTGTACGTAAGTGCAACCCTTCATGTCCCTCACCGGTCCTGGGAGACACGACGAGAGACAGACAACACAGACGACGCGAGAGGGGACTTCGAGGGAAAGACAGGGTCGACTAGAGAGTCGACCACTTCCTGTAAAGGCCTCTCTGTCCTGGAAACTAGAAAGTGGTGAGGGAGGGTCCCCGAGTCCAGGGTAGGGGTAAGGTAAAAAAAGGGAAGTAGGATGGATCAATACACTACTAGAAAGAACGTTAAAACCGACATACTCTAGACACTCGAAAGTCATCCATAAGACGCTCTTAAAAAGATGTACATCTATATAAAAACTACATAAACACCCTCCTCCACTCGAGGTGCGGGACGACAAGGTGGTGGAAGTAGAGGAGAGGGAGGGGACCTAAAGTTATAGTCCAGTGGTAAAGCAGTGGTCCTAACATCCTGTGATTACCACTGTTCATCACTACGGCGAGGGGAAACAAGTCTGACTGGTTACTGGTTCCCATCGGTGGTCGTAAACCGAGTCCCTTCTGTAATAGGGGATCAAATATCGGTGTACACCGGTATACAAGATTGTATTACGACTACCCACATATAGATTTCTAAACCGGGGTAGATTAAAACCTTAAAATGTCTATGGGAAGACAATCTTCCCATTATGAAAGGAATTCTATTGGTTCACCCATTGATAAGGTAAAAACGTATAAATTTTATTCGTTCATCAATAGATTATGTTCTTATTTTCCTCTCAAAGGTGAGTCATGATGACCTTTCCGTTTTTTATCGATTTAATACTATGACAAAAAGAGTCTTCGATTTTGACTCATCTTTTCAATTTCTTATCTCCTTTTTCATCTTTCTACCGTAAAAATAACTAACAAAGGTTACGAGACCCGAGGAACCTTTAAAGGTCAACGGTGTCACCACTCCGAAGGGACCACCGTATCTACCATTTCTTAGACGGACGTCACACCCTCTGGTCCAAACTAGGGACCTAACCCTACTAGGGGACTCTTTCTCTTTCTGTTGGGTGAAGTCATAAGAACGGACTTCTTAAGGTATCTGTCTCCTCGGACCGTCCGATGTCAGGTACCACAACGTCTCAGTCTGCGTTGACTCACTGATTGTGAAAATGAAAGTGTCACCCCTCCGTTGTGACGAATTTACTAGGTTGTAGACCCTAAAGATAGTTTAAGGTTGGTAAACAAACAATAACTTATCTTGGGTAGGACCTCATTTTCTTTCAAATAACCTGTTTATCGGTCGAGGTTTGATAAAGAAATTCGTTCATACACATTATTATTAAATTTCTGGTCCTTTTTTTTTTGGAATATTAATAAAGAAGTTCCCTAGAGAAAACAAGGAAGAGTCTAGTAGTTATATACTAAAGTACATGAAAACAGAAGAGAAACGAGAAACGACACGGTAAATAAATAAATATTATAAATCATATATAATGGAAATATTAATCTTCGTTTTATCATTTACGTCAATCACTCTTGTAAATCTTCAACTTTTTCATAACATAGGAAATTTTGAAAAAAAGACATAGAAGAAACATTATAAAGGTTTAATCTAACTTAAAATACAACATATTTGAAAATTTTGCACGTGTTCTTATCTCTGATATTGTTTTGAAGTACTTAAATGATGTTCTCAAGTGGTTAGTAGTAATTAGAAGATATGATTAAAGAAGACAAGAGAGAGAGAGGGAGAGAGAGATAAATTTGTAAAATTTCGTTGAAGGTCCGAAGTGCAATAAAATCGGGAATTATGACATCATACTTACAGTTTTTTCCTTCCCGTGCAAAAGAATGGATTGACCTATAGCACCGGTATGTGCGATTTTGATTTTAAGGATTACGGTAAAGTTCGGTTTAAAGGGGGTAAACGATTTTATGTAGAAGAATTTTGAACCAAACATGTATAGTTCTAGGTTTGTTCAAGGTAAGTAACACAATCCGATAAGTCTTAGCATATGGACAGAATTGACAATTAGATCTTCAGAGAAGGGTCAAGATAAACAAACAAGACCCGGTAACTGAAGAACTTTTTTGGACCAGTTTACAGGATACCTTACCGGGTGTAACACGCAAACCGACTTATGTACAAAATTTTTATTTTCCGTAAGGTCAACACTAAGATATTGTAATCGGAAAAATTTGTAGAGGTTTTGTATTTTGGGGAAAGTTACTATCACTACTTGTTGTTTGTTGGGTATCACCCTAAGAAACCCCTTTCTAACTAAATTAGTTTGTCGTATGATTTACCTACCCGAGGGGTCCACCGAGTCACCATCTCTTAGACGGACGTTACGTCCTCTGTACCCAAGTTAGGGACCCAACCCTTCTAGGGGACCTCTTCCTTTACCCTTGGTCATAAGAACGGACCCTTTAGGGTACCTGTCTCCTCAGACCACCCGATGTTAGGTGTCCCAGTTTTGTCGACCTATACTGGATCGTTGATTTTGTTATTGTGATTTACCCAAATTATGTAAAGTTAGGGGAAAACTTACACAACAAATACTATTTTTTATTTAATTTAAATATCAAAAATCCAAAAATTTCTTGTAAACTTTATCACGGAATTCTTTTTATAAGAGATGACACACGGAACATTTCCTTATGGTAACATATTTAACTTTTGACTACGATCTCTTCGATCGTTCCTTGTTTTGCCAGAAACTTACACTCTCATATCTACGACACTGAGACAAAGGTAAATAAACTATACAAACCTAACGGTCTTTTCTTTATGTCCCACGGGTCGATTTGAATTTAGAGTCCATTTGTTTCTTATTCCTAAAAATCGTATTCATATAGGGTACGTTATAAAACCCTGAATGAATATGATTTATAATAAATAATAAATAGATCTTAAGTATAAATTGAGCCGTAGGACATAAAAATAAACGATTTAGATTGTTGTATACCTGTTTGAGAGATAGTGTCATCCCACCCCTTCTGGGTCCTTCCTCGAAATTATGATCTCTTCTCATAATAAACTCCTGTGACAGTCGGAGAACTGGGGCGAAGACTTTACACCCTTCTCGGTGCTCAGAGACCATGACGGTTCTACAAACGAGTCCTTCGGACCGAAGAATAAAGACGTGTATTTAAGGGAGTCGACTCTAAGACATGTCCGGGACGGTTTCGTCTCCTGTCATACTATAAGAACAAAGAGACTCTTTGTCGTGAGTGTCTTCGGTCTTAGTGTTCTCTAAGACCTTAGTTTTACCCCCGACCCTAGGTGGTCGTTCGAGGAGTTTCGGGAAAGACATGTGCAGTCTCTATGCCATTCCGACGTTAGTTCGACCCCAGAGGACGTAACATCCGTCTAAGAAATGGTTGACTCGATACTCCCTTCGGGGTGTTATTCCGACGTGTATAATACTTTATAATCTGTCCTCTGTTCCCTTTTGTATTCTGCTCATCTTTTTAATAAGGATTTCTAAGACCGAATTTTTAAGGGTAGTCACCTGCTATTTTGAATTGAGACTTGTAAGATCGTTAGTTCTGTTTCTTCTTTCGTGACCCAATGTCTTTACAACGCCGATCCAATCGTTACTAATCAAAGAGTTAAGTAAATCTTCGTTTACCAAAAGGGTCGGAATCAAGACTTCTTTTAAACACGACCTCTAGTTCGTATAATTCTTCTGCATTCTACACAGGGACCACCGAGTCACCATTTCTTGGGAGGACAATTACGCCCTCTGTATCCAAGCTGGGGACTACGTCCTACTAGGGTGTACGGAACCTGGCTGATTCGGACACGCGGTGTTGATGACTAGGACACGAGATCTCGGACCCTTGATCTCGGGTACGAGACGTTGTTTTCTTCGGTGCCGTTACTCTTCGGACACATGGTGCTGATCTCTCATCGGGGATGAACGACGTTGACCTCTTTTTCGGGTTCGTCTTTACTTCTGGGTCGTATCAGTTGTTATTTATTTAAAATTTTTAAAATTCTTATATATTCTTAACACATCTTCGTTGATAAAGAAGTTTCGTTCTGCTCTTTGTTTTGAAGGAACACCTCTTTAAAATCTTGGAGATGAGAGACATCCACGAGCTTATAAAATCACTGTCAATTATATCAAATACAGGACATACGGGAAATTATACGTTTCCAAAGAAAGTTTGTATAAGAAGGTTTATGTAAGAGCAACCCTTTCCCACTTTACTGAGTCCGAACAGATTTGAGGTTCAGGGGTAAGATCTGGAAAGAAGAAGAAATTGGGGAGAAATATCTCCGTGTGGAGTCAAAACACAGACTAAAGAATAAACCAGTGAGTTAAACCTGAACCTGAAGTCTAAAAATTAACCCGATGACAATGGTTTGACTTCAACTGCTGAGTGGGTAAGAACGCACGAGTCAACGAGTCAGTACAGACTGAGAAACGTTGGGGAACCTAACATCGGGTGCTCCGAGGAGAGACAAATACCCTAAAAAGGTCCGTTCTTATGACCTTAACACAAGGGTAAAGGAAGAGGTCCCCTAGAAGGGTTGGGTCCCTAGCTTGGGTGTAGAGGATATCGAGGACGTAACCGGCCACCTAAGAAATGGAGACGTGGTGGACCTTTCCGGGTAGGTGAATGGGTGATTTTTCGTTTCGGTTAAATGACTGGGGTCCTACACCACTTCCATTCATGTCACAAATGACTTTTGCGGGTCGTTCCTCATGTTCGGAGAGTACGACTTTTCTGAACTTGAGGGACTTCCAAAAGTCCCTTCCTAAAAACTTCCGCTGTAAACCTCGTTATCGAAGTCCCACGTTCTGAAAGAAGATTGACCAACCACTTCCAGTCAAAAGTAAGTTCAGGATTTCTTTCCGTTACGGTTTCTTACGAGTTTGATGGTGCGTTAACGTGAGTAGAGTGTGTACGAGTTTTAAGAGGTTCGGACCGAAGTCATTATGCACTTGACACTTGAAGGTCTACAAGTTCGACCAAAATCTTTTCCGTCTCCTTGGTCTCTATTTTAACGGTTGTAGGCGACCTAGTAACTTTTTCGTTCTCTCAAGGTCTTTTTGTAGATAAAGACGAAATAACTGATACGGTTTCGGAAACTGACACACCTAGTGTTCTTTGACACCTGTTAAGACTTTCTCTACCCTTATGGTCTGGTGGACTGGACGGAGAACTCTTTGGATAGACGTCCAGTCCTTCGTTGTCAATCTTGACCTGTACCTTGTTGTCTGACCAAGGTTTATCCTTTTCCTCACGCAGTTCCGACATATAACAGTGGGACGAATAAATTGAATATGTGTCTCATGTAGTACTCTTTGCGACCCGACCTTCTTCGTGTGACCTTAGTTCCAACGGCCCTCTTTATAGTTATTGGAGTATATACGTCTACTGTCGTGGGAATACCGTCTTTCACTTCTCCTTGAGTTTTCGGAGAACTACTTTCACTTTCTCCTCTCACTTTTACAACCGAATTTCGAGTTGTAAGTCTTTTACTTCTAGTACCGTAGACCAGGGTAGTGAAGTACCCTTTATCTACCCCTTTGTCACCTTTGTCACAGTCTGAAATAAAAAACCCGAGGTTTTAGGGACGTCTATCACTAACGTCGGTACTTTAATTTTCTGCGAATGAGGAACCTTCTTTTCAATGCTGGTTGGATCTATCGTATAAGTTTTTGTCTCTGTAATGAAACGTTTGTTTCCAGGTAGATCAGTTCCGATACCAAAACGTCATCAGTACATACCTACACTCTCAACCTGACACTTCTTTCGACTCACGGCTTCTTAACTACGAAAACTTGACACCATAACCTCTTCTGAGTACTTTCAGGGAACCTGACGTTCCTCTAGGTTGGTCAGGTAAGATTTCCTCTAGTCGGGACCCAGAAGAGACCTTCCTTACCACGATTTCGACTTTGAGGTCATGAAACCGATGGAGTACGCTTCTCAACTGAGTAACCTTTTCTGACTACGACCCTCCCTAACCTCCGTTCTCCTCTTCCCCTACTGTCTCCTACTCTACCGACCCACCGTAGTGGCTGGGCTACCTGTACTCAAACTCACTTGAGGTCCTCAACCACTACCTGTCCCTCCGGACCGCACGACGTTGAGTACCCCAGCGTTTCTCAGTCTGTGCTGACTCGCTGACTTGACTCGACTTCCATTACCCTATAGTCGTTAAAGGTAGTAGTCGGAAGAACAAAGTTGGTCTTCCAAATTGGTCTCTGACTTGGACGCGGAAACCGTAACCGTCCGTTTAAGGGTAGGAGATAGAAGTCCCTTCAGGAGTTGTTAACAAAGAACTGACAGAAACAAAGACGTAAAGGAGTGAAGGCGTCAATCATAGATGAACTTAAACGACAAACCTTGAGTCCGTTACGGGCCCTCTGAATTGTCGGAAAAGGATGTTTGTTCCTTGTCCCCTATGCCTTCCCAGGGTCTCTCAGGACGAGTCAAAGTCAGGGGGGCGGGGGGTAAAAGAAACTATAAAGAGTTAGGACTCCCTTGTGTTTCCCTCATTTTAAAACCTGTCTCTCCGGTCAGGGTTCTCCTTGTGTCCAAAGACAAAAGATAAGTAAAGACCGGCGTGACCCAGAAGTGACACTACGTACCCGAAAGAGACCGACGTCACTCGTCCCCCACGATCGAGATCAACACCACGCAACCGAGACGTGACGTCACCGAAGAGCACAACGTCTCGTGTCCGGGGTCCCGTGTACCAGAGTCGTCAACATCGAACACCCGAGATCTCCCGCTCGAGTCATTAACACCGTGTACCTGAAAATCAATGGGACGTCGTACACCTTAGAAAGGTCTGGTCCCTATGTGGACACAGAGGGCGTAACCGTCCACCTGAGAATTGGTGACCTGGTGGTCCTTTCAGGGTTCTCCTTGAGCCAAAATCCTCCTGAGTCAAAGGGATAGAAGCCAAGATAAAGGTGACGGGGACAGGGACACAGGGGTGTGTAAGTCGTTGTATTCTTTCACTGGGAAAAAGACCGAAACCTGACAACACGAGACTAGTATAGACCCATGTCCAACCGGAGGGAGATCCGTACGGGACGCCATTACGGGAGGATCAGATGAAGACGACGACGACGACGATTCAGCGAAGTCAGCACATAGTTGAGACACGCTGGGGTATCTGCCGTCGGGTGGTCCGAGGGGGCAGGGACCCTAAGAGGTCCGTTCTTGTGACTTCACCCAACAATCTGAATCAATTTATTGAAAGAAACAAGATACCCTATTCTCGATTGAACTGTTTCGTCTCTGAACTTTTCAAACGTATAAAAACGAAGACGAACAAGGGAACGTGTTAGTCTGGGAGGAAGAGTGTGTACCCGGTGGTGGGACTCTTGTACGGACTCGATCGGACGAGACCCTTCCACTTATTCTGTGCACGTTCTCTTGACAGTAGTCGACTCCGGTAAGACCTGGTTGATCGTGAAATCGGTTGACTTTGGTTCGTCTTGGGACATCCCGGGAGGGTCCATGTTTTCGGACAGGGGACTAAGAGTAAAGATCCTGTTTCCGAAGTTCGAGGACCTAGAAGGGACTCAAGGTTTGTCGTCTAAGTTTACCAATGAGTAATGCCTCCATTCACCTTCGTTTTTGTTTCCTTTTCGTCATCTCTATAATTTTGTTATGTTAGTCACGTCAAGTCAGTCAGTCAGCACAGGTTGAGAAACGCTGGGGTACTTGGTGTCTGGAGGTCCGGAGGACAGGTAGTGGTTGAGGACCTCGGGTGGGTTTGGGTATAGGTAACTCAATCACTACGGTAGGTTGGTAGAGTAGAAGACAGTAGGGGAAGAGGAGGACGGGAGTTAGAAGTGGTCGTAGTCCCAGAAAAGTTTACTCAGTCGAGAAGCGTAGTCCACCGGTCTCATAACCTCAAAGTCGAAGTTGTAGTCAGGAAGGTCATTTGTGGGTCCTGACTAGAGGAAATCCTACCTGACCAACCTAGAGAAACGTCAGGTTCCCTGAGAGTTCTCAGAAGAGGTTGTGGTGTCAAGTTTTCGTAGTTAAGGAGTCGGGAGTCGAAAGAAATATGAGATTTAGAGTGTAGGTATGTACTGGTGACCTTTTTGGTATCGGAACTGATCTACCTGGAAACAACCGTTTCATTACAGAGACGAAAAATTATACGACAGACGACGACGATTCAGTGAAGTCAACACAGACTGAGACACGTTGGGGTATCTGTCGTCGGGTGGTCCGAGGGGGCAGGGACCCTAAGAGGTCCGTTCTTGTGACCTCACCCAACGGTAAAGGAAGAGGTTACGTACTTTTACTTTTCACTTTCACTTCAGCGAGTCAGCACAGGCTGAAAATCGCTAGGGCACCTGACGTCGGATGGTCCGAGGAGGTAGGTACCCTAAGAGGTCCGTTCTCATGACCTCACCCCACGGTAACGGAAGAGACATTATACGAGAGATCCAACCAGTATTGAATGGAAGGTTCCTCATTCGTAGAAAATTAAAGTACCGACGTCAGTGGTAGACGTCACTAAAACCTCGGGTCTTTTTATTTTAGTCGGTGACAAAGGGGTAGATAAACGGTACTTCACTACCCTGGTCTACGGTACTAGAAGCAAAAGACTTACAACTCGAAATTCGGTTGTAAAAGTGAGAGTAGAAAGTGAAAGTAGTTTCCCGAGAAATCAAGAAGAAGTGAAAGATGGTATTCCCACCACAGTAGACGTATAGACTCCAATAACTATAAAGAGGGCCGTTAGAACTAAGGTCGAACACGAAGGAGGTCGGGTCACAAAGAGTACTACATGAGACGTATATTCAATTTATTCGTCCCACTGTTATATGTCGGAACTACTTGAGGAAAAGGATAAACCTTGGTCAGACAACAAGGTACAGGTCAAGATTGACAACGAAGGACTGGACGTATGTCTAAAGAGTTCTCCGTCCGGTCCACCAGACCATAAGGGTAGAGAAAGTCTTAACAGGTGTCAAAGAACACTAGGTGTGTCAGTTTCTGAAACCGTATCAGTTATTTCGTCTTTATCTACAAAAAGACCTTGAGAGAACGAAAAAAACTACTAGGTCGTCTACAACCGTTAAAATAGAGACCAAGGAGACGAAAAAGTTTTTGGTCCAACTTGTAGACCATCAAGTGCCAAGTGTATAACGACTTCGGACCGAACCTCTTAAAATTCGTAGTGAAATAATTGCACACTCTACTCCCGGTAACACACCATCAAACTCGTAAGAAGCCGTATCACGTCCTCATTTTGTCTCAGGATCAAGGAGGAGTTCCCGGTATGTCTTGTTATATAGAAACTTAACAAGATGTCCTTGATTCCGAGGGTGGGTCCACCTCCTACGGATGAAGGTGGACTCGGTTTCTAAGGATCTTATGGTGGGACAATGCAGTGGGTGGTTGGTCAGTCTTCCTTCAGTGTATGGGACATCGGGAGTGGAGTCTAAAACGGAAATTTTGAGAGGGGACTTTTGGAAACCCCTCAAACCCAGAAAACTCGTACTCGGTATACAAAGGGAACGAACCGGGAACGTTATTTGGAAAGAGACGAGGTTTGAGGCCGTAAGACCAAACAAACCGGAGTGGTATACAGCCCAAGTACTTGCACTTGTATCTAAATTGTTATGTTGGTCGGTTAACTGGTGTCTACGTGTTCGTCCGGATCGGTTCTAGTCTTCTTGGTGGGTCGACTAACTACCTAAGTTTTCGTCATTTCTCAACAACAAAATTCGGTAATTCAAAACACTAACAGATAAATGTGTTCGTTATCAACTAAATACGTCAACCCTTCTATTTGGAGTGTGGATTAAATTATCTATCGGTAGGATAAAGACGTGTTTTCACTCGAAGTACTTGAATATTTAACCTACTCCCGCAAAAGAAAAAGGTCTTTTATGTTAAGACTTAGAAGACTGTAAGTCACTCAAAAATTTTGGGGTTCAAGATGGGAAAATTCCTACTTTCAGTCTCTACTGTCAGTAACTGGACTTTTTAAAATTCGTTTTGGAATTATACTGAGGAGTCAGTAGTCTATACTCACTTTAATAAAGTTTCGGTTACCTCAAACGTAAACCCAGTCTTCTAAGACCATAGAGAATTTGCCATGTCTAACTATGGTAATCGAACACTTGGCACTTTAACCATCGAGGAGAGACTATCAAAACTAGATCGTAAACTTCGACTGAAGTGGTAAAGTTAAGTTCGCACTTATGAAGACACTAATTTTTTTCTCTTTCTGTGATATCCACCTCTTCTTTTTTTTCGTGCCTTATTATTTACGGTAGGTCTTTTCTTCTACTTCGGTCACGTTTACTACCTCTTCTTTCGTCTCCTTCAGAACCTCCAAGAACCTTTGGTGTGGACCATCACTGCTGTCTACTTAACAGTCCCGGTTCTAGTCTCTCTTCGTGAGACCGTTTGTATACCGTCACTTAATTTAATAGAAAATTTACTTTTTTTTTTTCAAAGGACCTCAGTTAATCTCGACCTGGTTCAGGACTGAGAGCATTAACTTATACCTTTTACTAAACCCCGACGTCAAATACAACTACTTCTTTGTTATACACTATGTCAAAGAAGGAAATTTTACGTTCAAGAAACCGTAAACTAAGTTTATGTGTTGTTTTACAAAGTCAGAATCATATCGTTGAGAATTCCGGTACTTTACTAATTTTTTTTTCCAGAAAATTGTTATGTAAAAAGGTCAATTTTGAATGTCCTTCCAGACAAAAACATATTAACAGATTTTCTGATAGAGGATACGAAAAGACCAAATCTGGAAGGTTCGCTTAATAAAAGACCTGGGTGATCTTCACTCCACCCTGTAAGACAGTTTAGTGGACTATAGTTCCTGTCTGTTTAGTAACTGCGACTTATCAGAAACGGATTAAACATCGTTCATAAGTACTTTTCCAAGTCCCCTGGATCCATGTCTGTAGAAGTATGGTATGAAATACGGTATGAAATACAGATCCCTTCCCTTAAATGGATCCTCTCATAGTTACTAAACAGACCATGGAGAAATACAGATCCGGTCTATCTTTGTGGACCATCTCCTATAATCTTCAGTAAAATCAAGGAGGACCGATTTCAGTGTGGAACCACCTCTAAACCAACACCCAACAGGAAGGCGACTTCGAATGTAATGGGTTAGTCTCCATTATGTCAATCCTTAACGGTACACTGAGAGCTGTTGGACCGTACATCGATTCGTCTCGAGATAATGTGTGTTTGTTCGATCTTAAGGCAACAACTTTTACTGGAAGACAATTTCGACCTTCACACGGTCAACATTGGAACTATGGTCTCTGAAGTGTTATCTTCGGTGATACCCCCGACCCTCTCCCTCCCTCTGTTGTTTGGGGTGGTTTATGACCTCCCCACGTTTTACAGACCTGTCAAACCTTTCTTTGTCTTACTTTCGTCTTCGTTAGCTCTTACTTCGTAAATGGTTGTTTTTTATTAGGTTCATTTTGTAGTAAGTACATTCGTATCACCTTTCGTACGAAAACTTCTGGTCCTTAGACGGAAGGTTGAGATTCCTTGAGAAACACATGACACCATTGAACAGAGAATGTAACGGTAAGGAAAGATAACTAAAATAATAGTAACCGAGTTGAAATATTTACGTGATTCTTTCCCCCTTTTATCTTTTCGTTTAATGACTTCACTCGAACCTTTACCCTTTCCAACATAGTTCTACTGTAAACTTTGTGACCGGGTTGAAAAGGAAACTGAACGTGTCAATTCTAGTGTCTTGTTATACCCTTTACTCGGTCTAATGTGCCATGTAATTTTATTTGATCTCAATAAAGGAGTCGGGGTGTTTCATCCGTTACGGTGCCTGGTGACGGAAAGGTACTCTACCTCTTTAGGAAAGGTAGAAAACCTCTCCAAGATAAAATCAGGAACCTTTCATATGAACCCAAAGAAATAAAAGTAACATGAAGGGAGGAACAATTGTATAAAACATATGACATTCCGGCTTTGTAGAAGGGAAGTCGACCATTATAACACTCAACATTATTGTATGACAAAATCTAAAAAAGTTTCCAATAGTTACTAACCCTCAAAAAGGATAATATCTTCTCAATTCATCGTATAAGATTTTCAAAGAAACACTCTTACAACCAGAATAAAAAGGATCCGACTCTTCGTCGGAGTATCAAATATGGTCAGAACCTGTTAGTCCAAGGAAATATAGATGAACATAATTTTTGTACTTAGTGAAGTTTTATTAGATCGTAGAAAATAAATCCAACCGAAAACTCCAGACGTTATTATTCATTTTCTTTTCGTTGATTATATTCTAGGTCGACGGTTTATAATATAAATTTTAATCTCTAAGGAATGGACAAAGAGAGACCATCTGGAACCTTACAGAAGAAGACGTCTTGAAAAGAGTCCTCAACGAAATTTCGATGAAATTTTAGTAAGTCGGATTCTAATATTGGTTTTCACCTGTTCTGAAGAATCAAGAGAACCAGGATCCCAGTCGAAGTTTCAAAGTCCTTCATAAGTAAGGATGTTCTGTTCCGAATATCATATGGGTCAATTTGATTTCTATTGTTCTCTGGTCATGACGTGACTT
The DNA here is from genome assembly GCA_006410555.1 of Capra ibex. Classification (NCBI taxonomy): domain Eukaryota; kingdom Metazoa; phylum Chordata; class Mammalia; order Artiodactyla; family Bovidae; genus Capra; species Capra ibex. The sequence continues at coordinate 22,505,622 of SJYO01016970.1, read as the reverse complement.
TGGACTTTTCATACACAAGAAAAGTAATTTACGTACTGATTTATAAAATAATTTATTTTTATTTCATCCCTGAAGCGACCACCCTGTCACTTACTCTTAGGTCGACGGTTACGTCCCCTGTACCCAAGCTAGGGACCAGACCCTTTTAAGGTGTACGGCACCTTGTTGATTCGGGTCCATGGTGTTAATGACTCGGGCTCGAGATCTCGGATGTTCGGCGTTGATGACTCGGACGCACGACGTCCGACACTCGGATCTCTGACACGAGACGTTGTTCTCTTGGGTGACGTTATTCAGGTGCGTGATTTTGTGTCAGACAGAAAGGTAGAGAAACACAGTAGAAGTTTAATAAAGTAGTCATAGAATTAACAAAAGACTCATGCCCGGAAATTGGAGGAATACATACAAATAAAGTTCCATAAAATAGGAAAAACTACATTACCATTCACCCTAATAAAGGAAAAAACTATTTAAAACAAAATCACATATCTTTTCGTGGACTGAAGATATATAGTTAAAACACAGGATGTTGAAGTGGTTTAAATAACTACTCGAGATCATCAAAAAAATCACCGGTGAAACAACAATTCAGTGAAGTCAATACAGGTTGAGACACGATGGGGTATCTGCCGTCGGGTGGTCCGAGGGGGCAGGGACCCTAAGAGGTCTGTTCTTGTGACCTCACCCAACGGTAAAGGAAGAGGTTACGTACTTTCACTTTTCACTTTCACTTCAACGAGTCAGCACAGGTTGAGAATCGTTGGGGTACCTGACGTCGGATGGTCCGAGGAGACAGGTACCCTAAAAGGGCCGTTCTCATGACCTCACCCCACGGTAACAGAAGAGGCCCACCGGTGAAATCCCAAAGGATACATTTCATATTACAATAGACTTTTGTCACTGTTAAGATAAAAAAGGAAAGGTCAAACCTAAAGAAAATAAAGAAAAAAGACAGACTAACGACCCCGATCTTGAAGGTTACGATACAATTTATTTATACACTTCTCACCCGTAGGACCAAAACAAGGACTAGAATCTCCTTCACGAAAGTCTAAAAACGGTAACTCAGACGACGATCTGAGTATATACCGGAAATAACACAACTCTATACAAGAGAAACACGGGTGAAAGACTTCTGAAAATTAGTATTTTCCCACAACTTAAAACAGGTTTCAAAAGGACCTCTCTTCTGTCTTACTACGTCACTCGTTCTCAACCCCACCTTTTAGTCATTTTGTAAGTGTCGTGATGGGTCACGAATACGAGTCGATAAAATTATTTCTCAATAAATAAAATTATTTGAAGAGACCACCAGACCACCAATTCTGGGTGACGACGGTGACGTCCCCGTGTCCAAACTAGGGACCACCGTCTTGATTCTAGGACGTATGGTATGTCACTCCGGGTTTTCTTTTCTCAGGATAAAAAGACTTTGAGAAAATTTTTTGTGGTATCTCATCCCTTCAGACCACCGTCACAACGTCTTTGGTCATGAGTTCTTTGGTTCGTGGTGTGAGTCCCTCAAACTCTTGAGTCCAAATAATACGTCCACCCGGGTTTCCTCAATTGTGAGATTCGAGACTCGGGGCTTGTATCCCCAATGTCTCAAAAATATGTACCTGTCAGTACTAATTCGTCCAAACACCCAAACGTCCCCGATCCCGCTAACGTTTCTCGTCCTGTTCCCACTCACTCTATTCGAGGTCAAGGATCATGACACTGAAAGACTCTGGATGTACTAGATCTGAAACGTTTCTCGTTCGACTCAATGCCACCGTCTTCCTCGTCCTACAATACACTTTTAAAATTAAAAAGGAGAAGTCGTCATGAGAATATAATGTAGAAATCTTTCATGTTCCTGAACCTTTCAGTCTCGTTTCAGGTAGACCAATTAATGCTCCACGGTTTGACCAATGGTACGAATTTCAGTTCACACGTAGTCTTATTAATGATTTAATTAAAGAGATTATACTTATTTGAACATAGGATAAGATATAGTATTTTAATATCAAACCTTTTATTTTAATAAAGACATTTCGATAAAGTGTTCTTACTTCGACCACTTGGTTTTCGATTTATTAGACTTTTTCTATGTACACATTGGGTTTAGAAAATTTTATTCTCCCCAAATAAATTTACCCACTTTTGTTTTGACAGTACACTTGAGATAAGTCGGAGTCGCAATACAAAGGGTAGAGTGAAAACGTAAAATTTGTTCTCGATACCGAGAGTTGGTCTAAATCAAGTTTCATAACTAGATATGAATTCAAGTTGTAAGAATCTTCAAATTTGTATAAAAGATGATTAAATTTGTAAAAGAAGAAAAAACTTTCGTGTTTAGTTATATACGAAAGAACCCCGGACAATAACGACAAAATCACTAAGTCGATTAAGATACTATTTCTCATGTAATACATTTTTTTTTTTTTTTCTCTAAGAGTAGCACATTTATTTCGTGAAGAGTGACAGTAATGACAAACGTACGGACACAGGAGGAGGGGTGGTTTGTGTGTGTGTATGTGTGTGTGTGTGTGTGTGTGTGTGTGTGTGTTTGTGTGTGACAGAAACATTTGGGACCCGGTACGGGATTATCTACGGGTTATTTACAAAGAACCCAATTACTACTTTACGGGACAGGTTAACACCCTCTGTGGTAGACAGTGGAGGATTATAGATGAGAACGGAGACGGGGAGGGTACTTCTTTTGGAACTACACAAGTCCACTACTGTCACTAGAGGTGGGGGCACTCTGTTCTACCCAACACTAACCAGATATGGTCACTATGATCCCGAAGGAACACCAGGCTACCAATTCTTGGGTGGAACGTTACGTCCCTTGTGACCAATCTAGGGACCAAACCCTTCCAGGGTGTACGACACCTCGTTGATAGGGGCTCGTGGTGTTGATGACTCGGACGACGTTAGACGTTGATGACTTCGGACACGTGGAATCTCGGACACGAGGTGTTGTTCTCTTCGGTGGCGTTACTCTTCGCGAACGTGACGTTGATGTCGTATCAGGGGTGAGAGATGTTGATCTCTTTCGGGGGTACGTCGTTGCTTCTGAGTCGTGTCTGTTATTTATTTCTTTATATAATTTTTGTTTACTTTTTTATTTAGTCACTATGATTATAGTAAGGGGAACCGACCATAACGAGATTCGACCAGTAACTTTACATTCGCTTTGAAGACTCATCTCGAAAGTCTTTTATAAAACGAAAGAGTACCGTTTTATAGTCTGAGTCCATCGTTTTGGGAAACGGATAGGGAAAGAAGGATTGATCTTTAATACGTTACCAACTTCCACGTCATCGTAGAATGTTAGCACTGTGTACTCCAGATTTTCGGTTTTTTATTTTTACAGTCCCTAAGTCTTTCTATCTTTCCCGAATACGGTCGTAGTGACTCCTTAGTGTTATCGAGACATTCTACTTAACGAACACGATGACTTATACGTTATGATCATCAAATCATAAGGTGATAAACGTCGGTTTACGTATGGAATGACAAGTCAAGTCAACGAGTCAGTACAGACTGAGAAACACTGTGGTACCTAACGTCGAGCGGTCCGAAGGGAGAGGTAGTGGTTGAGGACCTCAAATGGGTTCGAGTACAGGTAACTCAGCCACTACGGTAGGTTGGTAGAGTAGAAGGCAGCCAGGGAAGAGGAGGGTGGAAGTTAGAAGGGGTCGTAGTCTCAGAAAAGGTTACTCAGTTAAGAAGAGTGGTCCACGAGATTCATAACCTCGAAGTCGGAGTCGTCGTCAGGAAGGTTACTTATAAGTCCTGAATAAAGAAAATCCTACCTGACCAACCTAGAGGAACGTCAGGTTCCCTGAGAGTTCTCAGAAGAGGTTGTGGTGTCAAGTTTTCGTAGTTAAGAAGTCGGGAGTCGAACGAAATATCAGGTTGAGAGTGTAGGTATGTACTGGTGACGTTTTTGGTATCGAAACTGATCTGCCTGGAAACAACCGTTTCATTGCAGAGACGAAAACTTATACGACAGATCCAACCAGTATCGAAAAGAAGGTTCCTCGTTCGCAGAAAATTAAAGTACCGACGTCAGTGGTATATGTCACTAAAACCTCGGGGGGGTTTGTTTCAAACAGTGACAAAGGTGACAAAGGGGTAGATAAATGATACTTCGCTACCCTGGTTTACGGTACTAGAAGCAAAAGACTTACAACTCGAAATTTGGTTGAAAAAGTGAGAGGAGAAAGTGAAAGTAGTTCTCCGAGAAATCAAGAAGTGAAAGACGGTATTCCCACCACAGTAGACGTATAGTCTCCAATTATAAAAAAGGGTCTTTAGAACTAAGATCGAACACGAAGGAGGTCGGGTCGTAAAGAGTACTACATGAGACGTATATTCAATTTATTCGTCTCATTGTTATATGTAGGAACTGTATGAGGAAAGGGTTAAACCTGGGTCAGACAACAAGGTACAGGTCAAGATTAACAACGAAGAACTGGACGTATGTTTAAAGAGTCTTCCTTCCATTCCACCAGACCATAAGGGTAGAGAAATACCTAAAAGGTGTAGATAATCGGTACTTCACTACCCTAGTCTACGATACTAGAATCAAAAAACTTACAACTCAAAATTCGGTTGAAAAAGTGAGAGAAGAAAGTGGAAGTAGTTCTCCGAGAAATCAAGAAGAAGTGAAAGACGGTAATCCCAGAAGACGGATAAACTTCAATTACTACAAAGAGGACCGTTAAAACTTAGGTCGAACTCGAAGTAGGTCGACCGTAAAGCGTACCACATGAGACGTATATTCAATTTATTCGTCCTACTGTCATAAAAATGTCTGAACTGTATGAAGAACGTGTTAAACCTTGGTCACGTAACAAGATATAAACCAAGATTGACAACGAGGAACTGGACGTATGCCAAAAGAATCGTCCGTATATTCCACTAGACAATAAGGGTGGAGAAAGTCTTAAAAGGTGTCAAACAACACTAGGTGTGTTAGTTTCCGAAATCACATCAGGGAAAAAGTGAAAAAGAACGTGACGGTGTAACTATTAAAACACATATAAGAAGTTTACCCCTTTGCGAACCAGACTGTCGGTTCTATTTCACCAGATAATGATACGGGTCCCATGGGACAATGTCTATAAAGTGTTTCGCAAGAATCGAAGTACACAAACCAGGACACAGTCGGGTAAACAATCGATCCTTGACTTGTGGTTATACATAAAAATCGTTACACTAATACGAGAAAGGAATTCGATGTCTTCGACTAGAGAAACGGTCAATATCCTAGGTAATCAACTGGTCGACGGTACTCCCGAGACGAACGACAGTAGTTTGTACGAAAAGAAGGAATCCTACTCAAAATCTCTACGGTAAGAGAGAACTTTGCTCTGTTCAAAATGGTTTGTTATATGAACTCCATCTATTAAATCAATGTATTAGAAACACTCGGATTAATTTTCAACCATTTTACTTCGAAAAAGGAAACAAACATAAAATTTTACTTGTATCAGTCCTTGAAGGGACCAACAGGTTACCGATTCTAAGGTAGGAAGGTTACATCCCCGGACCCAAGGTAGGAACCAGTCCCTCGATCTAGGGTGTAGGGCGTTGATTATCAAACTCTCAACGTTAATTTTTAGGTAGTGTCGTGTCACCTCTGTCTTCTAGGGTGTACGACGTCGATTCTGGACCGTGTCGGTTTATTTATTTGTTTTACTTGTATCTAGTTTTAGTAGACTCTTTTTTTTTACCTAGGATTAGGTGAAATCACCACAGTAAACTTGGTTCGTGTATTAAAAAACATAATTCTATTTTTATGAGGTAAATACACTGGGTGTAGGTTACCATGACCGAAGACTTGTATTACCTTAAAAAGAAGAAATTTTATAAATTAGTCATGTACCTTTGGATGGCAATGAGAATTCTACTATTGACCAGAATTAAAGTACTAAAAATTGGGTTATCTATCTCAAATCATTGACACGATCCCGACTTATTGATATATACGAACACATTTAATTATGAACCGATTTAAAATACTCAGATTGAAAAAATAATTTAAATGATTAGTCTTTTTATAAACCTGTTAACCGATCTAATTTTATTAAGCAATAAAGGCAAAGTAGGTGTATATCGGGCAGCTACCGAGGGAAACGTCCAGGACCAGACCGGAATAACAATAGTAGAGGTGGGAGTCAGAGACTCTTGGGAAAGGGAAGTCAAGGGAGTACCTGAAGTCGGGTGTGACAAGACAAAGATGAAAAGAAACAAAAGACAGAAGATGGACGATATAGGAGGGTACTAGAGATAAACAGTGTCAGAAAGGTCGATGTCTGACCAGAAGAGTTTAGGACGGAGGAGGGATCACGAAAGAAACTAGGAGACCAACAGTAATTTAAGACAGAGGAAATAAAGGAGTAACAGAGTAGAATCGGGGGTTGAATCGATAATGTCAGTAATGATGTAGACGGTTATAGGAGGGTGTGTGAAAAAGAAGTACCTTCTGTTTCGGATACAACGAAAGAGGAAGGTTAAAGGATAGGAATTTTGTAATCTTGTCGAGAAGTAAATCGACCACGACCTGTTGAGACGTGACTTAGAGTAGGACAAAACAACAAAAGAAATAGACGAGAGTGGGTGCTCCTAAGTCTTAAGAAAGTATGTCAAAAACATCCAGAACCGCAATCTTCCGAAAATTTCTTACGACGACCTTCCTATATAATTGTCTAAGTCTCGTCTTAGTGATTTACACGTCTCTCGGGGTGTAGGACGTCTCTCAACCTTTGTTCGACCCTCCTCTCGTCTGGTAGGTTGACCTGTAGGGAAGTCTTACTTGACCAGGGTAGGAGTGAGACACGATCTTCAATAAATGATAGGTCCTGTATTACAACCGGAAGGATCATTAAAGTATTCCCTGACGACCCATTCCTCCAGTTCACCTTGAAGAGGGGTCGTCGTCGACTTACCTTCTTTTCGACAAAATACAGGATTCGATGTGTGTACTAACGAGAAGTGACCAGTCCGGTGATCACTTAACTACTACGATCAATTATTACCGAATTTAGATATAAAATATCGTTTACTAAATTGGAAAGATTTAGAATCAAAAGAGTAGACAGGTTATCCCATTATCATCGGAAAGGGTTAAAAAAACAACGAGACTACTAATTTTCATTACAAATATTTCATTGGTGTATGTAGAGGAGGAGACCAAGAATCTGGAAACCTGTGTCTGATCTTGTTACGGTGACCGACAGGACCCAGAGGTTCAACGCTCGAGTGTGATGTCTAGACCTTTGAAGGTCGGAGGTATTAGTGTACTGGGTTAAGGAACACTATTTGGAACACTATATACATCTATATCTTTAGTATCTCTATGTAAATATGTAGATACATAAACATAAAATGTATACTGTATGTATTATATTTATCTATATCTATTTTTACACGGAGGGTCCACCGTGTCACCATTTCTTAGGTGTACGGTCACGTCCTCTGTTGTCATCTACTTCGAAGTTAGGGACTCAACCCTTTTAGTGGACCTCTTCCTTTACCGTTGTGAAAAGTCGTAAGAACGGACCTCTTAGGGTACCTATCTCCTCAGACCGCCCGATGTCAGGTACCCCAGCGTGTCTCAGTCTGTGCTGCATCGCTGACTCGTGTATCTACATCCAGATATTTCTCTCATTTACCGGTTCACCGGAACGAAGACAAAGGAACCTCTTGGGACTGATTATGTAATGAGAACCATAATACACTGTATCTTTCTTTGTCTTTACTCTTCGAGAAATAGGTGACCTTTACTTACGCCTTACATCCCTTAAGTGGTCACTGTATATCCATTAATCCTATGACGTCACTTAGTGTTCTTCACCCACTAAGTTTCGTTCTGTGGGGTCTTGGACGACGGTTCGGGGTACAGATACCAGACCTTCGGAGATGACATCTGAATAGTCCGAAGTCTCATTTTTCCGAAGACGAACTGAGAGTGAAAGTTTATAGTGTGGTTGGATAGAGAGCCTTCCTTATATTTAACCTTGAGTTGATTGTTCTGACTCAAACCGTTTACATCCAAAATCCGAAGGTCGTCCACTATTTCCCCCTTGAATCTGTATAGTTTTTGTTTTGCTTTTGTCTCTTTTCTTACATATTCCATTTTAAAACAACTGAACTTACTGTTAGAGGGTTTAACAGGAGGAAGTAAGTGTGTCGTTTGCAGGTGTTAGAATCGACATGGTGGTTATCGTCCACCGCCACCTCCCCTGCGGACGGACGACTGAGAGTCTTCACCGGAACTGAGGTCCTTGGGACGAGAGACTGAGTCACCGATTCGGTGAGACAAGGTCTTCAGGTGCTCTTCCGTCCACTTCAATTAACAAGAATCCAGTCCCCACAACCTTGTCTAAGTCGATACGACAAGGGACTATGATTGGTGGTTCCGGTTTCCAATCGGTTCTTATCTCTTTCTTCGACTTTAAAATTCCGTCCGATCTAAAACATAAGTAACTTTTTTCCTTGTTAAAGGACCGAAAATACTTACTTTTGGAGTGAACACACCTTCGTTAGATGTTTTGTTGACTTTCTTGAGAGATCGGAGGAAAGAATTTGAAGGGACCACCGAGTCCGGTATTTCTTAGACGGACGTTACACCCTCTGGGACCAACCTAGGGACCCAGTCCTTCTAGGGGACCTCTTTCCCTACTGTTGGGTGAGATCATAAGAACGGACCTCTTAAGGTACCTGTCTCGTCGGACCGTCCAATGTGTCAGGTACCCTGGGGTTTCTCGACCTGTGCTGACTCACTGATTATGAAGATGAAAGTCGGAACAAAGATCACAAGTGGTTTAGGTGTCTATGGAGTAAATATGTTTGTCATAAATCGTACCAATTATTTGAGTCAAGTACTGATCTTACACCTAAATATTCGAAAGTGTTTATGAATGATCGATTCATTATATGACCATAAAGTTACCCTGTATTTTAGTTAATCTTTTTTTGTAACATTTTCGACATTGTAAACTGAGACTCTAAATCTTAATTACATCCGTCAGGTCTTTAGTTTAACACAAACTAATAGGATAAAAGGAGAAAAAATAGTGAAGTCGACTAGCAGTTCTTTCAACAAAAGATGACGTGGACTGGTGTCTACAATAACAATTCGTTCCACAATATAATAAAGTTGTTTCGGACAATAGAGTGAAATGTCTTACCTAATCGATTTACTACATTCAGTTCGATAAAATTACTACTACGTCTATGTTTTTTAAATTCCCCAAACCTCTTTTAAGACAATGTCACTTTGATTCCTTCTTTGTTCGTAACGTAATTGAAGTACTTTACTCGGAAGTTCTTTTTGTCCCATACCTCACTTTAGGGTTAAAATGTCTACCACTTAAACCCGAGTCGCTTCTTTTCTCTTAATGGATTCCTGATTCTCTGGACCTAAACTTGAACCCACAAGGACTGAGACTTTAGGTGTGACGGCCTAGGAAGACGGGAGGTTGAAATAACTCCTATCTTTTTTTCATAATACGCGTGTTTCCTCCGTTGTTCCTACTCTTTCGTGGTCCTCGTCTTACAACTTAATTGCAAAACAAGTAATAAGAAGACTCCTCTATTCATAAACAAAAGATTCGTTCTGTTGTATGGGGATAATTTTAATGGTTGTCCATGTGAATGGGAATCTCTTCACGATGTTTACACTCCTACCAACTTTAAATTTGCATAAGGTTTTTTTAACTTTATGTCCTAGTAAATACCTGTCAGTGATTGACACGATTCCTTCCGTTCTTCTAGGTTCCTGATTTAAATGTAAATCTGAATTACTATGTCTAAACATAGGACAGATGAGGTGACGGAAGATCTAAAGAATTCCACTCCGACACTAAAGAACACAAAAGAAAGAAAGAATTCAGAAATAAAAATAAATAAATAAACCAAAACGGTCCACAATCAACGTCGTACACCCTAGATCAAGGAACTAGCCCCAGTGTGGACCGGAGGGTCTATGACCCTCGTACCTCTGGTGGTCCCTTCAGGGGCTCTGACCCCCTACCCTAGGGTCACCTGTCGAAACGACTACTTGACGTGACCGAAAGGAACAAAATTTACGTCACTCCCATTAGGATGTACGAAGTTCATGGTTCAACCGTTACTGTACTCGTTCCCTCCTTCTTCGCTTTTATCATCTCACCCTCTTTACACCTTTTGGGATCTTACTACGGGACAGACCTCTTTCGTCTTCTGTAACTCGAATCCGTTCACACCGATGTCACTTATAACCGGGTCACCATAGCCTCAAAAGTAAAAAGTTCGCTTCAGTATTTAGATGAAGATGAAATGACTGATACGGCTTCGGAAACTGACACACCTAGTGTTGTTTGACCTTTTAAGAAGTTCTCTACCCTTATGGTCTGGTGGGCTGGACGGAGGACTCTTTATACATATGTCCAGTTCTTCGTTGTCAATCCTGACCTGTACCTTGTTGTCTGACCAAGGTTTATCCTTTTCCTCATGCAGTTCCGACATATAACAGTGGACGGATAAATTGAATATGCGTCTCATGTAGTACACTTTACGGTCCGACCTACTTCGTGTTCGACCTTAGTTCTACCGGCCCTCTTTATAGTTATTGGAGTCTATACGTCTACTATGGTGGGAATACCGTCTTTCACTTCTTCTTGATTTCTCGGAGAACTACTTTCACTTTCTCCTCTCACTTTTTCAACCGAATTTCGAGTTGTAAGTCTTTCGCTTCTAGTACCGTAGACCAGGGTGGTGAAGTACCCTTTATCTACCCCTTTGTCACCTTTCTCACTCTCTGAAACAGAAAAACTCGAGGTTTTATTGACGTCTACCACTAACGTCGGTACTTTAATTTTCTGTGAACGAGGAATCTTCTTTCCGATACTCGTTGGATCTATCGTTGGTTGGATCTGTGTCGACTCACCGACTTGACTTGACTATTTAGATATAAAGTGTGTTTTAATAGACTACAAACACACAAACGAGTTAGTACAAGCCGAGAAACGATGGGGTACCTCCCTGACATCCGACGGTCCGAGAAGACAGGTACCTTAAAAGGTCCGTTCTTATACCCTCACCCAACGGCAAGGGAAGAGGTCTCTTAGAAGGGTCGGGTCCCTAACTTGGGTACATACGAAGTAGACGACGTAACCGTCCGTCTAAGAAATGGTGACATGGTGGATCGAAATAGTCGACGTCAATTAAGGTAAAAAATTTAATACCACACCCGAGCTAAGACTTCGGAGACGAGATCCACAGAGAAGGATATATAAACATCGAGACTGAATTTAGACCTTTGAAACGAATTCCCTGGAGAGATGACGACTACCGAGTCGACTTCGGTACCCCATCGTGACTAAGACTTTACTATAACCGTCCGGACTACTCGTCCCGAAAGTATGTGTCACCCAGACCCTCAGGACACGTGAACCCGGTCAATACCTAACCAGTAGACGGGTGACATCTGTAATCAGTCTCGATGACGACTTTCCTTGAAATAATTGGATGGGAGCTATTGCTTCTTGTGCCTCTAGGGTATCTCAGGGACCCATGAACTAATGGTAGGAGGTGTGACATGGGGGGTGACGGGTGGTTAGAGAGTGGTGTTGTTTTACTAAATAATTCAGTGGTTTAGTCTTTGCGTCTTCAGGGACCTGGTGTACGAATTTTACTAAAAAAAAAAAAAAAAAACAGATAGTCTACTCAAACTGTCCCTACAACGATCGAAACACTCTTTCCGTACGATCATTATAGACCACCGAGTATCGGGTGAAAGTTACTAACATTAGAGAACCATATTAATGAGCGTTCTTAGAGTAAACATATTCGTAGAGTTTTTGGCCGAAGAGAGTGAGTGGTTCGGACTGGTCAGTCTTCTCAAAGTTTTCTTGTTACTTAGAATCTAACTACTTAACTAAAAACCGACACGACCCGGAAGTAACGAAACGCACCCGAAAAGAGATCGACAGCATTCGTCCCTGATGAGAAAAAACCCCATATACCCGAAGAGTGACACCACCACAGCAAAAAACGTCTCGCGTCCGAAATCCACGTACCCGAAGTCGTCACCGTCGCGTCCGAGTCATCAACGTTGAGCACCCGAGGTCTCGTCACTGAGCGATTAAATCCGCTTACCCGAATGAACGGAGAGCCGTGTACACTAGAAGGACCTGGTGCCTACCTTAGGGACAGTGGACGTAACCTTCTGTCCAAGAACAGGTGACGTGGTGGTCCATTCAGGTTTTCTTGTTGTTTAGAAAATTTTAATGTTTACATTATGTGTAGATACTTTTTAAGTTTATTTAAGGTCATGTATCTCATTTTTGACTTTCAAGGGAAACCGAGGATAGGGTACGGTCCTTTATCAAGGAGAATCAATTACCCACGGAAATAGGGTCCGGAAAAGGAAATCAACAAAAAAAAAAAATCCGACGATCTAGAGTCAAGGGGTCAGTCCCTAGCTTGAGAAAGGGGGACGAAACTCTCGAACCTCAGAATTGGTGACCTGTCTGTTCGTTCAGGGAGTCTGGGAAAAGTCAAGAAAACGTACACACGTGTGTATACGCATACACGTATGTACGTGTGTTTACGTATAAAATTGTAAAATTTGCATTATAGTTGTGTCATATGGATCACAAAGTATAATAAGACCCTAAACGAAACAAATAATCTGTTACACATGACCTCTACTTACACTCCAAAAAGTTAGCTGGACATCGAATGTCTACTTAGTACTTAAACTTATATACTCACTTCATATTGGGTTTCATAAAGTAAATCTAAACCTTCGAATAAAGTCTCATCTACTCCAAAATTTAAAAACTGTTGATTCACCATACCAAGATGAAGACGACGACGATGACGATTCAACGAAGTCAGCACAGGCTGAGACACGCTGGGATATCTACCGTCGGGTGGTCCGAGGGGGTTGGGACCCTAAGAGGTCCGTTCTTGTGACCTCACCCAACGGTAAAGGAAGAGGTTATGTACTTTCACTTTTCACTTTCACTTCAGTGAATCAACACAGGTTGGGAGTCGCTGAGGTACCTGACGTCGAATGGTCCGAAGAGGGAGGTACACTAAAAGGTCCGTTCTCATGATTTCACTCAACGGTAACGGAAGAGGATACCAAGATCAATCTAGATGAATTATTTGGATCAGAACCTTTCGCATTTGACTTAAATATTTAACTTAGTATAATATTTTCACAGGGCCTTCGACTAATAATCTTCACTTTCACTTCAGCGAGTCAGCAGAGGTTGAGACACGATGGGGTACCCGACATCGGGTGGTCCGAGGAGACAGGTACCCTAAGAGGTCCGTTCTTATGACCTTACCCAACCGTAAAGGAAGAGGTCCCCTAGAAGGGTTGGGTCCCTAGTTTGGACCCAGAGGACGTAACGTCCGTCTGCGAAATAGGAGACTCGGTGGTCCCTTTGGGACCACCTTTCCTAACCTTTCCTGAGTTGTTACTCACTATGAATTGTCCCTTATAAGAAATCGCTATTTTTACTGGTGGGATTATCTACTGAACACTTGTCAGTTTGTCTGTTAAAGAAACAGAATTGAACCTCAAGAGACGTATACTCGAACTGGTTGGGGTTACGTTCGGACTACCTTCACTTTCTTTACCAAACGAAAAAAGGTAATCTACAAACTACAAAATAGTTTCGTATTCAGTCTGTTTCTCCTGACTGGAAATTTTGACCAACCGTACTCTATTGGGGGTAGGGGGTTCAAGAAATCAACCCATCTCGGTCGATATGAGATATTATAAGGAGTATTTCACCAGTTTTAGGTAGTTTTGAGTAACCTCTTTTGATAAATCAGAGTATACCAAACTAAGTTGACATAAGTTTGGTTCTTCACGACCGACTTTACTTTGAGAATTAGTTATAAGTACCAACACTCTCGCACGTTTGACCTGGTAAGGAACTGACAAACGACGTCCCCTTTGATTTCTGAGGATCAGAAAGAAGAATAACGAAAGAGAGAAAGACGGGCGAGGGACCGGGGGGTGAGATGTCCTTGTAGTGGACATTTACAAAAGAAAGTTTCGTTCCAAAATTCGACTTTAAAGAGGGTTAGATTTTCCAGGGGGTCGGAGTTCTTTTATTAAATACAAACTACTAAATGACTTTGACAGAATTATCTTTTTTCACAAAAAGTAATCAATTTCTTTTCATGGGACTTTTTATCTTCTAGTCAAGATACGAAACGTAAAGTTTTAGAGTCACTAGATTTGTCAGGTACCTCGGATCCTGAAACTAGTTAAACAATTGTTTACTATGTAGAAATTAGAGGATTTCAATAATTAGGAACTCATGAAATGCATAGACGTTTCTATATTTAATAGTAAGGATTTTTATGACGGTCTTTTGTTTAAGTGTATACACCATCAAACGGTTAGAACTTTCCTAAGGTACGGTCTTCAAACAAACCTACAGTCTTACGGGAGGGGTATCTTTCACTGATCTAAAGGGGTTCGGGTCGTCCGTCAAACTCAGTGGTCCTCCACTTTATTATCGTTATCTGAGTGACACAAGGGATTAGAGAATCCTTCGGGAAAGGTTGTGCAACTCCCCGACTCCACCTCAGCCTTAGACGTCGAAGGTAACGTCGTTCTACTTTGGAGGTCGTCGTTCTGTACCCATACCGAAGTATTAGTGAACTACCACTGAATTTCCACTCCTCAACGAGGTCAAAGGGATAAGACGGTTAAGGACCGACAGACTTAATCCTGAGAAGTCCAGTATTCACTTTCTGAACCCCCTAAACGATGGTTCCTAAGTCCCCGTCAAGTCCGTGGGTCCGATTCTCCTGGAAGTGTTCCTGGCCTTGTTCCACGGCTGTGTCTCAACAGAAAGGTCTAATTAACGGACGTAACGGATTGAAGAGACACACAGAGAGACGAAATAAAGAGGGAACACTCGTGAGACGTGATTCAGACGACTCACTTTGGACTGAGGTACAACCTAGACAAAGAAACTAAACCAACACCAAGTCGACGAGTAAGTACAGGCTGAGAAACGTTGAGGCACCTGACGTCGTGTTGTCCGAAGGGACAGGAAGTAATAGAGGACCTCGAACGAGTTTGAGGACAGGTAACTCAGCCACTACGGTAGGTTGGTAGATCAGGAGACACTAGGGGAAGAAGAGGACGGAAGTCAGAAAGGGTCGTAATCGTAGAAACTGAAATTGACAACGAATGTATTACCGGACGGAGTCCCTTGGACAGGGAGACAAGGCTTACAATTTGATTTCTGGGAAACAAGACATCCTTCCCTCTGTAAGACTGGGACGGGTGGACACTTGCCAACGTCTTTTCTTCTTTAATTGTGTAGGGGAAGGCCTACGACCGAGTTAGTTCTCCATGAAACGTTTTACTTACCGGAAAAATGAAACGAAAGAGTGAAGGAGATAAGATAATTTCTTTGACCGTACGTCTGTGGGAGGGAGGGGAGTGGTATTCTACCATGAGAGTTCTGTGGTCGGACGGAAGATCCTACGGGTCAAAATGTTTAGTTCAGGGACAAAGAACGGAGTTGTGGAACAAAGGGCTAATAACCGATTCAACACACCGATCGTCTGACTCGAACCTAAGTCGTTGTTCTGGTGAACAGACGGGGTACCGTACCAGAGGTGAAAAATTCAAAAGAAGAGCGATCAAGTTGTCTATGACTGTCTCCAGACACTTAGGTTTAATGGTTCCTCTTTCGTAAACTACTAGGATTTACACTAGTTCACCACATGTCAGGTCCCAGTTGAACCGGGACCATTCCCCCGGTCCAGTACACCGAGTTTTTACCGACGGTAGAGGAGAGAGTAAGAAAGAGTGGGGGACTCATGTCTACTTCTTCCTTCCTTTAAGAGGGGTATTCTCGTAACACTTTACCGTCTGCGACGGCTCATAGATTATTTAAGAGATTGAAACCCTTTTTAGTAAAATGTAGAGTCAGAGTCAAAAGAAAAGAATTCTTTTGTTTGTTTCCTTTCTCCATTTTGACTTTGAAATGGAGTCAAACTCTTAGCTTAGGTGTTCTGGTCCTGAGCTTGGGTCGGTTTGGGGTGTGAAAGGGGTGCCTCCAGTGTCTGCACCAAAGTCCTGGATTATTTCAAGTTCAAGAACTGCAGAGCAGTGTCTTTCTTAAGTTACTCTCTGTTTCACTATCCATTCAACTAAATAAGTCTCTCCTTGTGTGAGGTGTCTGTCTCACGTCCGGTACCGTCTCCTGTTCACGTTACCAGAACTTTACACCGAAACAACAAAAAATCCCCGACCCATTAAAGTATCCGATTACTCACCCTCCTGACGACGACGACGACGATTCAGCGAAGTCAACACAGACTGAGACACACTGGGGTATCTACCGTCGGGTGTTCTGAGGGGCCAGGGATCCTAAGAGGTCCGTTCTTGTGACCTCACCCAACGGTAAAGGAAGAGGTTACGTACTTTCACTTAAGCGAGTCAGAACAGGCTGAGCATCGCTGGGGTACCTTACGTCGGATGGCCCGAGGAGGCAGGCACCTTAAAAGATCCGTCCTTCCCCCTGGGGAAGGTCTCGGGCTTTGAGCCGAGAACAGATTGTGATCCTTTACTTAACAAGCTCCTCTGTGTACACGACTGTTTCGTTCTCCAAATTAACCCTTTCCCGTGGACCCACCTCTCGGGTCCATCCCCTTGGGTCCTCTTGACGAGACGACACACCGAACTTCAGAGTCCGAAATACCACTACCCTAATCAAAGACCCACCAGAAACCGGTCAGTGAGATTAAGTCTCAGAAAGGACAACCGCGTTCGTAGCGAGTCGGTTCTACCTACGATCGCTCTCCCTAAGACCCTTCACCTGCCTGGGTGCCACAGAGGAAAGTTGGAACGGACTTGAGAAGACAAACCACCACCAAATAGTCCTAGGGGACAGCATTTTGTTGAGTACGGACCGGTCCCACCTACCAAAGTTAGTCACACGAAGGGGATTGTTCTCATGACCTCACCAAACGGTAACGGAAGAGGCCACCCTCCTGATAAGGTTGATAGACCCCGTTTCCCACCTCTAAAGGTCCTTAGGTCGATTCAATTCAATTCAGCGAGTCAGCACAGGTTTAGAAACGCTGGGGTACCTGACATCGGGTGGTCCGAGGAGGCAGGTACCCTAAGAGATCCGTTCTTATGACCTCACCCAACTGTAAAGGAAGAGGTCCCCTAGAAGGGTTGGGTACCTAAAAGGGTTGGGTCCCTAACTTGGGTCCAGAGGACATAATCTCCGTCTGCGAAATTGGAGACTCGGTGGATGGCGGGTGAAAAACCAGAAAACTACCACTGAAACCTGATAGGACCTTGGAGACCCACACAGTAAATCGAACGACTAACTCCTCTTTCCAGATTAGTTTCAACTGAACAGACGGTAGAACCTGGGTAAATTAAGATTAGACAAATACAACACAGGAGTCCGATACAGTAAGAAATCTTTCAACACGGGATGGTGGTGGGGGGTGGTGGGAAGAAAGGGAAAAGTTTTGGTGACCAGAGACTCCTAACATCTTAAGTGTACGTTTTTAAATGTTTACTCAGGTTTTCGAGATTTTTGACACTCCACATGAGAATTAGATTTTGCTGTAAGGGTTTCACAAATGACTCGTGAGTGATGTGTGACCCTTTTGAAAAGGTATCTTTTCATTTGTCACTTCTATTTAAGGTCCTTATCTTACACCAAATCATTATCTAATGCGAAATCAGGTATTTTGGACTCAACTTAGGAAGAAGACCGTGAACCTCTGAACCCAAGCTAGGGACCTAGTCCTTCTAGGGGACCTCTTCCTTTACCGTTGGGTGAGGTCATAAGAACGGACCTTTGAGGGTACCTGTCTCTTCAGACCATCCGATGTCAGGTACCTCAGAGTTTCTCAGTCTGTACTAACTCGTTGAAGTGAAAGTGAGAGACCGTGAATCAACACACCGAAACCAATCAAAAGGGTCGAGACTCGGAGTCAAAAGAGTAGACATTTCACCCTCATATACCGTTGGGTGAGGTCATAAGAACGGATCTCTTGAGGTACCTTTCTCCTCGGGTCACCCAATGTTAGGTGACCCAACGTTTCTCAACCTGTGTTGACTCACTGATTGTGAAAGTGAAATGATAAACCACCACCAAATAACGACGACGACGACGACGACGATTCAGTGAAGTCCGTACAGGTTGAGACACTCTGGGGTATCTACCGTCGGGTGGTCCGAGGGCCCAGGGACTCTAAGAGGTCCGTTCTTGTAACCTCACCCAACAGTAAAGGAAGAGGTCACGTACCTTCACTTTTCGCTTTCACTTCAGTGAGTTAGTACAGGCTGGGAGTCGCTGGGGTACCTGACGTCGGAAGGTCCGAGAAGACAGGTACCCTAAGAGGTCCGTTCTTATCACTTCACCCAAAGGTAAAGGAAGACGTCCCCTAGAAGGACTGGGTCATTAGTTTGGGTCCAGAGAACGTAACGACCGTCTAAGAAATGACTGAGTTGATACTCCCTTCGGGGATTGAGAAATAATAAATAATATCAGATTTACCAGGATACCCCCGAAGGGACCACCGAGCCTGTCATTTCACAGACGGACGTTACGTTCTCTGGAGCCAAACTAGGGACCCAACCCTTCTAGGGACCTCTTCCTTTACCGTTAGGTGAGGTCATGAGAACGGACCTTTTAGGGTACCTACCTCCTCGGACCATCCGATGTCAGGTACATCAGTGTTTCTCTACCTGTGTTGACTCGCTGATACATATATATCAGATTTACCAGGATGATCTGGGGTGGAGACGGTTCTGTTAGGAACATGAGTTCGGAGAGGATGTCAATCCCCTTCGTATGACTGACTTGGCCGGGTAGGACCGGTCCGGGAAATCATTGGTAAACATACTCAACAAAATACTGTCTTCTAGAACCATTCCTTATGCCTTGATTATTCTGTGGTGGTTGGCCTTCTCAAGCCCTTTCCAGATTTCCTCTGTGACGCACAGGCAGGTGAAGGGTCTTAGGGAGAGCGATCGTAGGTAGAACCGACTCGTTACGAACGCGGTAGTCCTTTCTGAGACTTAATCTTACTAACCGGTTTCTGATGGGTCTTTGATTAGGGTAGCGGTATTTTGGGCTCTGACGCTCGGTACACCGTCTCGTCAAAAGGACCCAAGAGAATGGGATGACGAGAGGTGGACCCTCGGGAAAAGGTTATTTTAGAGAACCAAACAGTCGTGTACAGAGGAGCCTGTTAAGACTCACAATCTGTTCTCGTGTGAGAACCCCGGGATTTCCTCCCGGAGGGGGAAGGATGTTGTGATGGTCCAACAAGGAAAGGGTCACCAAACAGGTTATGAGGTTCGAAACCACCGGAGTTCCGGAAATGTTCACGTCACAGGAGATAGACCTGACGACAAAGAGGACTAGACCTAGTTCACCCGAGGAGAAGAAGGACCAGAGACGTGGTTCTGGGAGAAGAACCTCCACTGGTAGAATGGACGTGCAGACGGAGGACGGGGTTGGTGGAACGCGAAGAGGTTCCGTAAACAGCGAGTGATTTTTATGTCTAAATAAACTAAAAATTTTTTATCGACAGGGAGCACCGAGTCTACCATTTCTTAGACGGACGTTACGTCCTCTGGGTTCAAGTTAGGGACCCAGTCCTTCTAGGGGACCTCCTCCCGTACCGATGGGTGAGGTCACAAGAACGGACCTCTTAGGGGAACCTATCTCCTCGGATTCACTTCAGCGAGTCAGTACCGGCTGAGAAACGCTAGGGTACCTGACATCGGATGGTCCGAAGAGGTAGGTACCCTAAGAGGTCCGTTCTTATGACCTCACCCAATGGTAAAGGAAGAGGTCCCCTAGAAGGACCCCCTAGCTTGGGCCCAGAGGACGTAGCCTCCGTCTACGAAATTGGAGACTCGGTGGTCCCTTACGAATCTCCTCGGACCACCCGATGTTAGGTACCCCAGCGTTTCTCGGTCTATACTGACTCACTGATTGTGATGATTTTATATTCAAAGTACTAGATCCTCGAGACCAAAAAATTGACTACGTAGGGGTCAGGATCTTATCACAGACTGTAATCATTTACGCATTAACAGTTTATGTACTTCCTACTCACCGATTAAGTCTCCCGATGACCCTCCTATTTTACACTAATTTAATCAATACCACACTTTCATGATTCGCATACGGACCGTGTCTCATTCTTAACCCAACCGGTTTTTCGAATATTAAAATTGTGTCTTAAATATAAAAAAATATTGTAGAACACCCTTTTTGGGTTTCCTCGAAAAAACCGGTTGGACTGTGAATTGACCCAACTCATCGTAAACGAGGTTTAAGTACACGTGGGTCTTGGACACTTACACCTCCTTTACATTAAAAACGTCTAATTAGTACAATCCTACGTGGTCTGACCAAATCTTATCTGGGATTAGGTTTCTGTCCCTGACCACAGGGATATTCTTCTCCCTCTAGACCCGTGTCTCTCAGTGTGACCCTCTTACGAGACACTGTTGTTTCTTCCTCTACCGCATTATAACGGAGTTTTGTTACTGACGGTGTGGGTTCTTAATTCCTTACAGTAAAGTAGTCCCTTCCGTTGACTCCGGATGTCACTACAGTGTTCGGTGAGCTTCGACCCCAATCATGGGCCAGGGGTTCCCCTATTTTTACGGAACAGACTTATACGTAAAAAAACCGGAACACGAAGTATACGGTACAAACCGAAACTGAGATGATAAACCCTCTTGCCCTTTAGTGTTGTAGTTTAAACCCTTGATACATTGAATTCACAGAAGTACCCTTTCGTATAAAGAAATAATATATTTTTCTTTTCCAGGACTCGGTGTTAAGGATGAAATTTTTGTCTTGGTGTCCTAAAGGGACCACCAGGTCACCAATTCTTAGGTGGACGGTTACGGCCTCTGTGTCCAAGCTAGGGACCAGGGTCTTCTAAGATGGACGACCCCTCGTTGATTTTGGGTACACGACATTGATGACCTGGGAGTGCAGATGTCGGGTACGAGACGTTATTCTCTTGGGTGACGTTACTCTTCGGACCGTGGTGTAGACCTATCATCGGGGTAAGTAAGTGGCGTTGAGTTCTTTCGGGTACGAGTCGTTGTTTCTGGGTCGTGTCTGTTTTTTTTTCTCTTTTGTGATGTCTTAAACCAGGGACGACGACGACGACGATTCAGTGAGGTCAGCACAGGCTGAGACACGCTGGGGTATCTGTCGTCGGGTGGTCCGAAGGGGCAGGGACCCTAAGAGGTCTGTTCTTGTGACCTCACCCAACGGTAAAGGAAGAGGTTACGCACTTTCACTTCAGCGAGTCAGCATAGACTGAGAAGCTCTGGAGTACCTAACGTCGGATGGTCCGAGGAGGTAGGTACTCTAAAAAGGTTCGTTCTCATGACCTCACCCAACGGTAATGGAAGAGGTCTTAAACCAGGGTCACCGACATTTACTGGTGTCGTCTACCTTCTCCTCGGAAGACGAAGATCCTGACTTGTAGAGAAACACACTGTGTCGGACTAACCCGGTCGTCAAGACACAGAGAAGACATTTAATTCATCTTTTACCAATAAACGGTTCTTAAAATAACGAGAGAGTCGGTGGAACTAGAACGAACGGTCTGTCCTGACCCTTCTTCTCGTCTTTGCGTCTGTGTTCCCTCTGGTGCAGTAGGAACTTCCGATGTAGGCTTTCTGAAGGACCGAACTTGACTGTTGACCTATTTGTTCCAGCCACAACACGTCCACACGGAGGGATCAGTACACACGTTGGTTTATGAATCGTCGAAATGTACCCCCGATGGTCCTTTGGGGTCCGAAGTCGACGTCTGACTTCTGTCTTCCAAACTTAACGTGAAAGGAACGTCCGACCAGTCGACCCGGATTAAACTGACAACCGAAAGAGACACTCCTTCACGTCACAGAGCTCTCCTAAGTCCTCCCTCTTCCGTTTTAGTTCCAGCTGTCCGTCCAACAAAAGAAACGAGAAGAGGACTCTATAGATTTCGGGCGCGACCACGCCCCTCTTCAGTTGAAGAGGTCTAGGAAGTTGTGGAACAAGAGGAACCCAGAGTTCACAGATTTCCGTCTCACCCCTTTTTTTTGTTTTCGGCCACCCTCCCCGTTCGTGGTAGAAAGAATTACTCCTTGTGGTTCTTTCTTTCTTAGTCACAAGGAGAGGTGCATAGATCCACAAGGGGTCAACGGTTTAGTGTTCCCGTTCCCGTCCCTCCGCCTCCCTACTGAGCCTTAGGTGAGCTTTGGGTGAGCCAACCAAGAACTCGTTACAGCGTCTTCAAACCCCGACACCCCTCTACGCTGTAGTGCGTCTTAAACCGTTCTTGAGTTTTTTACAAGAGATCGCCCCGAGCGCGAGGGACGGTCTTCACCCATTTTCGTCTCTGATCTCCGACCTACGCCCCTCAACTCCCCCCCTCACCTACCACCACCACCTTTTAGAGTGGAGAGAAACTCTAGTTATCACTTGTCCTTCCAGGGATTCGCTAGCCGGTCACGCGCGGTTCACCTGAGTGCGTCTAGGTGTGCACGCGCCGGCGAGGGGTAATCCACCGTGAATACGTGGTCGGCTGTCCCCACCCCTGTGGACATGGAAAAGCGGGTCAAAGCTCGGACGGCCTGCGGTCTCTAGTGGGCTCAGGCGCGCCCGGGCGGCCTTCCTTTCCTCGGCCCTGCACGGGACGCGTTCCACCTCCGCTTGTGGACCCGCAGGCGCGCGCCCCCCGCCCGCGATCCTGGGCTCGCCGCGTGGACAACCGACCGCAGGGCCCGAGGCGGGCGGGCGGTCGGTGGGGCTCGCGGGCCGGGCCGCGCCCGCTCCCGCCCTCCCTTCCGCGCTCGTCTCCCGTGGCCCGCCACCGCCGCCGCCGCCGAGGCCCTCGTGGTACCGGCTCGACGAGACCTCGGACGTCCTAAGGGTCGAGCAGCGGGCGAAGGTCGCGGCGACGCCCGAGAAGGGGCGCGGCCTACTTCCGGGGTCGCTCTTGCCGCGCCCGGGGCGCCTGCCGCTCCGCGCCTGCGGGCTCGAGCCCGTAGAGGGGCGGCGGTTTCCGTTCCCGCGGCCCCTCGGCCGGTTACCCGACTCCTCTGACCGCCGGGGCGTCCATTGGTGCCCGGTCCACAAGCGTCTCCCCCCTCCACTTTCCCCGTCTAGCGAGACGTCGGACGCATCCAGGTCGGCTGGGGCGCTGCGCCGTTCCCCGAAGGCCGCTAAGAACGGCTCGGCTCTCCCGGCGCAGCGGCCACCACTGGGCCGACAGGCGCGCCACTCAGGGTGGGGATCCTACTGTGGGAGATTGCGACGGTCCACTGTTGATCCAGACAATTCTGAAGTCTACCCGGGACTCGATTTCGATAAATCTCTAAAAAAATTTTCTCAGAGAAATCTCTAAAAGACGGCAGGATTCATATACAAGTACATATAAGAAGGTTTACATACTCTCAATGTATTAACTTTTCTCCTCGCCTCTACAGTAACAGTAAAAGCCCTCTCCGAAGAGACCCCTCTTTAAGGCTGTTGAGGGGGGAGGGAGTGACACTCAAAGGCGCGGTAGGGGAAACAAACTAGGTGTGATTCTACCACGTCATCTTGAGGCGAACGAGGAGTGGCAGGACGTGGTGGCCGAGAGGTCTGTCTTAACGCCCAAATTTATGACGACGACCTCTCTAAATGGTTGGGGTGGCGGATGATTGTCACGACAACAGGTCTGTCGCGCGAAGCGAGGGTGGAAGGGGATCTCAGAAGCCCAGGGCGTCCGAACCACCCAGAGAAAAATCGGCTGTGGTTCACTGAGACTTGTCTACGACAGTCCTCCCTCCGAGTGCTGTGACAGGAAGTCCGACGTGTCACACCAATATGTTAGGTGACGCCGAAACCCTTCGGTCGCGTAGCCGCGTCACGTGTTCCTGAGGTCCGCGCTCTCTGCTCTGTCCGACGTCTACGGTTGCACGGTCCCGCGTCCCGACGGGAGACCCTCCCGCCTGAGGCCCGTCGTCACTCTGTGGAACCCGGGCCTGTCGCAGACACGGGAAGGGCGTCCCCTCCACCTTTCACTGTTTCCTTTTCCCTTTGCTACCTAATGTTGAGAAACTACCCCCACCACCAGAACCACCACCTCCTCCTTTGGTCCGCAAAAAAGAAGGATCTTCAAAACTACTGTCCTTCCACCGTACATAAATACACATCTAAAGATCTAGATCATTGACTCCTTAATACTTCTTGGACCGAAAGTGCCCCTTACCTTATGACACCCGCAATTTACCATCCTAAATTAATCTCCCACCCCCACCCGCCACCCAAGGTGAGGTCCCTTTAGAAGGAGGCGCTATAAAAGAAAAGAGGAAAACACAAAGGAAGAGGTAGGGTGTCCTGTGGGTCTTTGAAAATCTCTGGAAGCTCTCGGGGACGGGGAAAGGAGAACGAAAGAGAAATTTTACCACGTCTCTCCTCTCTAATTCTTGGACGGAGTAAGGACTTTGCGACAGACCGTAAAAGACCTGTGTGTCAAATATAGGTGTCCATCTACGTACCCGACGAGGGACAACGAGAGAGGAGATCGTACATGAGACAAAGAAATCAGGTCCCTCGACTCCTTCTCGTGTCAAAAGGTGATCATAAAGAGTTTGACAAAGTTTGGAATGGGAATCAGTAAATTGAAAGTCTAGACCTTTTCTTTGGAGGACGGGAAATTTTCGTTCTCCTCGTCCAAAAGAACATCTTTCCTTAATAGAACGAGGAAAGTCACTTCCTTTACTTTCCCAGTAGGGGAAAGAAAGGAGAAAATTTTGTCAAAAAAATTAACCTCATTTTAACGAAGTGTTACGACACATGGCGTTTCACTTAGTCGATATACATATGAATCTAGGGGTTAGGGGAAAGGTAGGATGTGTCCTGGAGTGAGTGATATCTAGTACATTCTCCCAATTTTTAGGCACTATCCTTTAGGGGTGTACGTTACCCGTTTTTTTACTCTCGTGAACTATTTATTACCCTATTACAAAAATTTCCACCCAACTATAGTTCACTGAACCCTTCTAAGTATAAAACGTTCATGTCCACCTCAAGGGTTTCGTTCTACTAACGTATGAACGGGAGTCTATTAACTATCCTGGAATTTCCCTGTCACCTGTTTTGAGAGGTTAATCGATGAGAAGGGGAACCGGAGACGGACCGAACACCGAACAGACTTAACGGACAGGTAGGAGACTCATTTGAGGGTGAGTAGGAAGTCAAAGTTTCCAGTCAAGGAGTCCTCTGTGAAAGTGAGTGAGAGGTTAGAGGGAGGAGAAAAATATCTAAGAGAAAAGAATCGTCAAAAATAGTGTCGGAAATAGTGCACCCAATCGCATGGTGAAACACCGACTAATAACGATCGGAGAAGGTCCCCTACTATTCGAGATTCTTACGTCCTTTGAACAGATGTCACGAATAATAAACGAGGAGTACTGGACCACGGACT
Source organism: Capra ibex (assembly GCA_006410555.1). Taxonomy (NCBI): domain Eukaryota; kingdom Metazoa; phylum Chordata; class Mammalia; order Artiodactyla; family Bovidae; genus Capra; species Capra ibex. The sequence goes on along the minus strand of SJYO01016970.1, from coordinate 22,480,116 downwards.
CTCGAGTCACTTAAAATATTTATTCACTTACGTCTAACGTTATATTTTAACGGGAAATTTTCGATTTGTTCCTCCAAAAAAAAAAAACGTCTCTTCATAGAAGAATGACGAACCCACAAGTCACTTGGTTTACCATCCCAAAGGGGGAGGGTAGGTTGTGAGAAGTGAGCGATATAGTACTGTTTCTCTGACAAGTTGTAAGTTCTATTCTTTGACTTCTAAAAGTTTTTGACTTCATATTTATAACTTTTAGTTTAAAAAGGTGTATTAGATCTTCAGTCCGTCGTGGTTCCTTAACTAAATTCTATATAGTCTGTTGTCTCTTCAACAAAAGAAGCGACTCACCGAAACAACAACAAATCAACGATACAACACAGACTGGAAAACACTGGGGTACCTGATATACCTCGGAAGATCCGAGGAGACAGGTACCCTAAAGGATCCGTTCTTATGACCTCACCGAACGGTAAAGGTGGAGGTCCCTTAGAAGGGTTAGATCCCTAGTTTGGACGTCGACCGACTAAGAGATGGGGACTCGGTAGACCCTTCGAGGACTCACTGAAGTCTATCATTTCCAGATTAAAAAAGAATGGAAAGTACGAAAGACATAAAGAACATCACGAATATTTCGTCCCTGTTCATCCTTTTACTTCTTCCCGAAGGAAATGTGTAAGAACATTGTGGTGTGTGAAGATCGAATTTCTAATTGATGTAGTAAATGTTTGGTCCGACCCGACTTGAACGTGTTTCGACAGTACCATATTTAATCTGACCTGGAGTATCTAAAGGGTTCACCTGGATACACAGTGTCTGTCTTTTTCAAACTCAGGATTTCTCAATTTACGAAACAACTCCTGAAAGGACTATAATGTGTGAGTCTAGGCACTGAATGCAAATTTGAAGAAAGATGTACACGTGGAAGGACCCTTTGGTCGAGCTCCGGAATAAGACAGACGTAGTACCTCCTGCACACTCCATAACCCTGACAAGAGCCAGTCCCATCTCTGAATTACCTTTCTCCTCGTTAACGAGAACCAAACATTTCCATTGACCAAACGTTCCCATTGGTCTCCTCCTGTAAGAACCTTCAGTGGTCCTCGTGATCCGTCCCCAGAAACCTGGGTTGATTCACCCCCTGCTTCCGGACCTGTCTTAATACAAATAAACAGGACCTCATTTCGGTTGGAACTTATGTTAGCATAACACTAAAGACAGGAGAAACGAACGAGTTATGTCAACGTAGTTCAATCCAAAACATCACGGAAAGGGTAACAATGCAATCTGACACCAATTACAAAGGTTTAACGTGACACGAGCTATTCATGATAAACTATTCATCCAATAAAAATCTTCAGAAACGTGAGGTAGGCGTAAAAGGAGAATTTTAAAAACCCCAGGAGGTTCTGACAGTTAGATATTTTGGGGTGGGAATTACAATAACCGAACAATTTCACGTTTCCTGGTCCCAGATCGAGACACGACTACGGTAAAACTTGAAGAGATCCGGAGACAACCCTTTTCCGTTACTGTGGGGTGAGGTCATGAAAACGGACCTTTTAGGGTACCTGCCTCCTCGGACCACCCGACGTCAGGTACCCCAGAACTTCTCAGCCTGTGCTGACTCGCTGAAGTGAAAGTGAAAAGTGAAAGTACGTAACCTCTTCCTTTACCTCTGGGTGAGGTCACAAGAACGGACCTCTTAGGGTCCCTGTCCCTTCGGACCACCCGACGGCAGATACCCCAGCGTGTCTCAGCCTGTGTTGACTTCGCTGTATCGTCGTCGTCCGGAGACAACAGGTAGGAGTTTTACTTATCTCACCTTATCTTGGAACCCAAAGGTTGATACCGATATGTAATGTCAGTCAATCTCTTCGAAATTTTTGTTTTGTTTGTCCCTAAAGGAACCACCAAGTCGTCGATTCTGAGGCATGACGATTACATCCCGTAGGTCCAAACCAGAGACCAGTCCCTTGATCTAGGGTGTACGGCGTTAATTGTGGACTACGTCAATTTATTTTTTAATTTTTTGTTTGTTCGTTTTTTGGCTAGAGGTCCTAGGTCCAGTCTTCATCCCGGGGTCACATACACACGAGTCAACGGTTCAGGACAGACTGAGAAACACTGAGGTATCTGACATCGGGCGGTCCGAGGAGACACGTACCCTAAACGATCTGTTCTTATGACCTCACCCAATGGTAAAGAATGAAGTCCCCTAGAAGGGTCTGGTTCCTAGCTTGGACACAGAGGACGTAGAACATGTAACCGTCCACCTAAAAAATGGTGACTCGGTGGACACTTCGGGTCCCGGGGTCTCTTCGACCGTTTGTCTTCATCCTTCGAGACTTAGAGAAAGGGACCCTGGGTGGAGGGAATCACACAAATCCTGTTCCCATCACTACCGACCTTCGTCGTCAGTACCACAGATAACTGTAAAACTGAACTAATATAGACTTGACAGGTTGCTAGTCGGAAGTTCGGAACTAATAGAAATCGACCTACGAGTCCAACCTTTACCGTTTTATTCGGAGACACTTTTCCATGTAAATTAGTAAAAAAAAGGATCAACGTCTATGCCAAGTCCACGTTTTTATACTCTTTTTTGTGTTTCTTTTTCAATTTGGGTACAGGTAATATGGTGACGACTTTCTATTCGTGGACCATTTACAAGTCGGACTTAAAATTACCGATATATAACGAGGTATCGTACCTAAATGATATTAAATCAGGTGGAGAACCATTCGGAAATCAAAGAAAGATCAAAGACGAAATTTTTATAATAAAAACACACACATCGGACGTCCGAGGAGACAGGGACCCTAATAGGTCCGTTCTTATGACCTCAAAACGGTAAAGGAAGAGGTCTCCTAGAAGGGGTGGGTCCCTAGGTTGGGTACAGAGGACGTCGAAGACGTAATGTCCGTCTAAGAAATGACGACTCGGTGACCCCTTCGGGGTGTATAGAACCATCAGAACAAAAATAAATAAATAAAATTTTTTATAAATAATAAATAAACCGACTTAGCTCAGAACCAATACTGTGTGTCCGAGAAAGTAACACCATGTACCCAAGTCAACGAGGTTTCGTACACCCCAGAATCAAGGGGTTGGTCATTAACTTGGGTGGGTGCAAGGGACGTGACGTTCCGTCTAAGAAATGGTGACCTGGTGGTCCCTTCAGGACTATCAGCAAAGACTTGACTCTATATTGACTGTGTTGAATGATCAAAGTTCATACGTTGTACTAAGTTATAAAGATATATAACACTACACTAGTGGTGTCATTCAGATCGATTGTAGGTAGAGGTATGTCTCAATGTCAAGAAAAAGAATACTAGGCCTGAAAATTCTAGACGAGAAAGTCGTCAAAAGTTTATCTGTTATGTCATAATTGATATCAATAGTACGACAAGTAATGTAGAAGTACTGAATAAATAAAAAATTGACCTACAAACATAGAAGACTGGTAGAAGTAGATAAAACGAGTAACGACAGGAGGTGGGGGGTGGAGACGCACGTACACACACGTACGAGTCAGCACAGGCTGAGACACTGGGATACCTGACATCGGACGGTCCGTGGGGACAGGTCCCCTAAGAGGTCCGTTCTTATCACCTCACCCATCGGTAAAGGAAGAGGACCCCTAGAAAGGTTGGGACCCTAGTTTGGCTGTGCAGGACATAGAGGAACGTGACCGTCCGTCTAAGAAATAGTACCTCGGTACACCCTTCGGGGTGGGAGTAAAGACCGTTGGTAGTTGAACAACAGACATAAACACTCAACAAACAACAACAAATCTAAGGTGTATATTCACTCTAGTATGTAATAAATAGAAGTAGCCTGAATAAAGTGAATCGTATTACGGGAGTTCCGAAGGGTCCAAAGGAAACGGCACGTCTTCGGAAAATTAAATTACATCAGGTTGAACAAAGAGAAACGAAAACAACGGAGGTGAAACCCACAGTTTAGGTTTTTTTAGTAACGGTTCTGACTACAGTCAGAAACTAACGAAAGAATTAAATTTAAAGGTCCGAACATTAACGACCCATCTTTATACATATATAATACCGAAAGTTATTCATAATGGTTGAACAGTACGTCTTTCCCACCTCCCTATACATCGATACTCACGTCGAAAAGCATGTGGGAGTGGTCAGAATCTATAATTGTCAGAGAAATGAGAAACCTCTTCTATCCGGTAGAGACGAAGACAGAGTAGAAACGAAGGAACTAACGGTCGATTGTAAATAACTAGTCGATGACACAAAGATCCTGTCAAGAGTCGGAATTTCCATGTTCTATGTCATCTAAATCAAGGACGGGACCCTTTCGGTGGTTCTTTTATTACGTTAGTCGTTTATGATCTTAAGTTCCTCTTTATCCACCAGTCCCTCTGCTCTCGTCCTCAGTACCACTAGAGATAGCCCCTTGGGTACTACAGAACTTAGTTCCGAATTTCTCTTCATCCATCGTTTATCAACTTTTATACTCTGAGACAAAAAGAATGTACCCTTAGAGTACATTACTTTGTATTTCTGTGTAATGATAATAAAAACCACTCATCACTATTCAAGTAGAACCGTATTTTTCTCAGGGTCGTCCTCTGTCTACCAAATGACTATTCCCCAGTGACTTTGAGAATTTTTACTAATGTACCGTTGAAAATACAATATATACCATCACCACCAAATCAGCGAGTCATCCAGGTTGAGAAACGGGCGGTGCACGGCGGTGGGGGGGGGGGTGGGGGGCCGGGGCCGGGTACCTAACATCGGACGGTCCGAGGGGACAGGTACCTTAAAAGGTCCGTTCTTATGACCTTACCAAACGGTAAAGGAAGACATCCCCTTGAAGGACAAAGCCTAGTTTGGACCCAGAGGACGTAACGTTCACCTAAAAAATGGTTGACTCGTTGGTATAAAATGACGTTAAATGTTTTTTTTCTTTCTTTGTTTCTTTACGTCCTTACCTCTTTCTTTCCTTTGTATCCGAGATGAGGTCCCCCTCTTTAGTATTGAAGGGAGAGGAATTCACACCCGACGTGTATCACTGAAGGAAGACTTCTCATGTCATACCTTTCCCCCCCCCCCCTTCTCAATAAAATGTCACATTTTGGACTGTTACGGTGGAGTCGGTCTACTAGGTCCGACTACAGTTGTCACTACTCACTCAGTACAACTACACACACGAGAACCACACGCAACTGTACTATTAGAGAACTAGGTACAACTTTTACCGTGAAGTGGAGACACTGGAAGAAGGGGGTTTCACTTCACTTTCACTTCAGCGAGTCAGCACAGGCTGAGAAGCGCTGGGGTACCTGACATCGGATGGTCCGAGGAGGGAGGTACCCTAAGAGGACCGTTCTTATGACCTCACCTAACGGTAAAGGAAGAGGTCCCCTAGAAGGGCTGGGTCCCTAGCTTGGTCCCAGAGGGCGTAAGGTCCGTCTGTGAAATTGGAGACTCGGTGGTCCCTTCGGTCTGAGAAGGGGGTTTGAGAGAAAGATTAGTACTCTTTCTGTGGTCCGTTTAGGGTCAACTCCCTGTAAGATGTTTTGTGGACAGGAAAAGTTGTGACAGTTCCAGTAGTTAGTATTCCCTACAGACTCTTTGTCAGTGTCGGTTCTCCTTGGATTCCGTTATCTGCTTCTTCACATTAATACCTCAGCACCTACCCTGGAACCTTGTCTTGTTTTTTTTGTAAGCCATTTTTGATTCCTGTAGACTCATTTTATACCTAGAACCAATTTTTATCGTGTAATCATAAAATTGGTCACATAGTATAACCATGCTACAAATTTCTACCCCTTTGTCCGACGTCCCTGAAGGGATTTCCAGGTCACCGATTCTGAGGTGTAAGGGTCACGGGCCCAAGGTAGGGACCAGTCCCTTGATCTCCGGTGTATGGTGTTCATTCTTCAACTGTGCGTTGTTGATTTCTAGGACGCACGACGTTGATTCTGGACCGTGTCGTTTTACTTATGTATAATTTTTCTTTTTTGTCCGACGTCTCATATACCCTTCTTACATCTTATACACCCTGGAAAATTTCCCCCTTACTTACTCGTCGACTTCTTCAAGTTTCTACCCTGGGAAATGTTTCGACATCCTTCTCGACCCTTTTTAGTCGTACCCTACTACTTCACAGGACTTTGTCTGTTGAAATCGGATTTTTCGCTACCGTAAGACCATAGGAGTCTCGGTTCCTCTCGAATCGTAGTCTCTCCGGGGACTGGCTTTACTCGGGAAATCACCTCTTTGTCGGCGTTGGCCCGTCCTCGACTTTCCCTTCGAATAAAGATTGAAGAGACATACGGAAGAGGATAGGGTTGTCAACGGAAGAGGGAGGTTTACGTCAGTCTTCGGTCCCTCGGACCCGACTACGTTAAGTTCCAGTCGGGGTGGGACCTCTTTGTACCTCTCACCTAGACCTTCCTGTTTACTTCTAATAGGTCAACACATTTCTTCAACCACAATATAACCGACATCACAACCCGGTCTCGGTCTCAACTTCACACCGAAGGACGTCTTACACCTGGAGTAGGATGTCTGTCCCTTATCGTTCAGCCAAAGTAGGGTACACGGTTTAGTCTTAAAAGTTGAGTCTGAACCACAACTCTTTCCAAGAACCCCACAGTGACACGAAGGACTCTTTCTCACACTCCAACTTACCACTACGGACACACCCCTTGACTCCCTGGATCACGACTTCGTAAATTCTTTACTACTACAGTAGGGAACACACGTCTTAGAACTTTCTTTCCTATGTTTACTTGAATAAATGCTTTGTCTTTGTCTGAGTGTTTGAATGTCTTACTTGAATACCAACGGTCCCCCATTCTTACCCCCTTCTCTATCAATTCCCTCAAACCCTAACTGAAAATGTGTCACGACATAAATTTTACTTAGTGGTCCTTCCAGGGTGACATATATCGGGTCCCGTGAGACGAGTCATACGTCGCCCTTCCCTCCCCTAAAATCCCCTCTAACGAGTAAACGAGTCAGCACAGGATACGAAACGTTGGGGTACAGACATCGAGTGGTCCGACGAGAAAGGTACCCTAAAAAGTCCGTCCTTATGACCTCGCTCAACGGTAAAGGAAGAGATGTCCTAGAAGGGGTGGGTCCCTAGCTTGTGAACAGAGAACGTAGAGGACGTAACCGTCTGTCTAAGAAATGGTGACGTGGTGGACCCTTTAGGATTCGTCCCTCCTCTTACCTATGTTCCTATACATACTGACTTAGGGAAACGACACACGAACTTTAATAGTGTTGTAACAATCGAAACATATGTAAAAAAAAAATTTCTTTACCACTACAATATCAGTTTGTCGTAGTTTGTACTCTGATTGTATTTTAGTTCGGAATCATAGACAAAACCCAGGAACCACTATGAAACTCACAGAAAACGTGGATTTTTACGGAATCCTCCTTTCTCTCGTGTTCACCAAATTCTACGTTCAACGGTACAAAACTTAGTACCCTGGGGTAGTAATGTCGACTTTCGACCAACCTAGTCGCTAGTCGGGATTCAGTTTCCGTCGGACAAATCCGACCAGTCATAAAATACTACATTGGGGTGTACCCTTGAAGTGGATTGACCCTATGACACAGTACCTCCCACTGATTCCCTTGGTTAAATCACCGAGGGAATCCCTCAGACTTACCTTCTGGGTCTCCATCCCTGTATTTACCATCTCACCACTACCTGAAGTCTTTTCTTTCTCCTCCAGCATTCGTCTTCAGAGTGCTGTCTCTTTCGTCATCCTTCCGTCTCTCAGGCGTCGTTACCCACCATCTTCGTCGTCCTCAGAACTTCCCATCTGAGGTGAAGACTTCGCCCCTCCTGACGACTGAAAGTCCTGTCTCACCGAATCCCACTCCGGCTGTGCCAGACACAGGAACAATAACAAGTCAACGAGTCAGTACAGGTCGAGAAACGGTGGGGTACCTGACATTGTGCGGTCCGAAGCGACAGGAAGTGTTAAAGGACCTCAAACGAGTTTGAGTACAGGTAACTCAACCACTACGGTAGGTTGGTAGATTAGGAGACTGTAGGCGAAGAGGAGGACGGAAGTTAGAAATTGTCGTAGTCCCAGAAGAGGTCACCAAACCGAGAAGTGTAATCCACCGGTTTCATAACCTCGAAGTCGGAATCGTAGTCAGGGAGGTTACCTATAAGTCCTAACTATAGGAAATCCTAACTGTCCAAACTAGAGGAACGTCAGGTTTCCTGAGAGTTCTCAGAAGAGGTTGTGGTGTCAAGTTTTCGTAGTTAAGAAACCGTGAGTCGGCAGAAATAACAGGTTGAGAGTGTAGGTATGTACTACTTTTTTTGGGTATCGAAACTGATCTACCTGGAAACAACCGTTTCATTACAGAGACGAAAAATTATGCGATAGATCCGAACAGTCTCGAAAAGAAGGTTCCTTGTTCGTAGAAAATTAGAGTACCGACGTCAGTGGCAGACGTCACTAAAACCTCGGGTTCTTGAAGACTTCTAAATACATTGAGTGACCTCCCCTGGACTCACCCAGAGGTGAACGTCGGTCTTGTACGACCAGAGACCACGAGACTTCTGAACGTGTATTAGTGTTAATTTAGTAATCAAGGTCGTAAAAAACACTTCAACCTTGACCCCATCACCCCTTTCCCCTCTTCTCCGGTCCAAAGAGAAGGAGTGGACATGTAAGAGTTCGATTGTACGTGGACCTTGGACAATTAGACAGTTGTCCCTGGACCGTGAGGGACAACTTGCTTCGTACATTGACACGACTCGCGTTGGAAAAGAAAGAACCGTCTTTACACTACAGAGGACAGTCTTGACCCCAGTAAACCAGGGACTGGTGAGACAGACTGACACAGGAGGAAATTCGAATTACCACAAAAGTTCACAATCGCGGAAGGAAAAATAGGTCCTTTGACTACTTCCTAAAAGTAATTACTTATTGAAAAAAAAAAATTAACCAAACGAAAGAAGACAACCTGTGACACTTCCCTTAAGTCCATAGGGATGTTCAACTACTACCACTTTGTGGACGGTTGAAATTTTTACACTGATCCACTGACAAAATCCTTCCGAAAACTATCGTTCAGATTAGATTAAAATTGAAAACTGAATATTAATTCTCCGACTTTGAAGGGTTAAAATTTTCGTGAAAACGAAGACACCCATGTCAATTACTAATTTAGAAGACAACAGGACTATTCTTAATACAGAGCTCGTTACCGTAAAAAGAACGTAAAGTAAACCATGTATTAAAAGGACCTTCTTTTATTATGACAGTGGCAAAGGACCGTTGTGTAAACCTTCCGAGGAAAGAGACAATCTTTCGATACCTTTATGATTTTAACCCCGTATGTGACCAACAATATTAGACCGAACGGACCACTCTATAAAAGATGTATAATTTTTTTACTTTTTCACTTTCACAATCAGCGAGTCAACACAGGCTGAGAAAAACTGGGGTACCTGACATCGGGCGGTCTAAGGAGGAGACAGGTACCTTAAGAGGTCCATTGTTATGACCTCACACATCGGTAAGGGAAGAGGTCCTGTAGAAGGACTGGGTCCCTAGTTTGGACCCAGAGGACGTGACGTCCGTCTAAGAAATGGTAGACTCGGTGATAATTCTTTTACTTTATGACTTTTTAGGCCGTTCTGACACTAAGTGTAAAAAAAAAGGAGAACTGAGACTGAACTTCGTCACATCCGATTAATCGTTTCACAAAACTTTTGTTTCTTTCTTAGGAACCCGCACGTGGTCCCACCTACCGTCATCCCTTTCTCCACTTGGTGGACTCTAGAACTCTCGTCCCAATCCTTAAAACCCTTACCCCTCATGACCAAAGAACCTTGGTAAATCTTTATGACGGAGATCAGGGAGTTTACGATTCACCGTCAAAATATAGAGAAACAAATTATTTCGTTTTACTTTGTTTTGTGGCCTAAGTAAGAACGAAAAAACAATTACGACACATAAATCGTTAGTACGGACGTCCTCTTTGAATTAGAGACCCATACAAAACTAAAACGCTTCACCGTTTTTGAAACAAGAGTGTCGTAAAATACCCTTTGTCGAGTAGTTTCGTCCCTGACTCCTCCCCTCCTCAATTACTAGGACGTTTCTCCCGAAGACTCCCATCTTACAACCGTCGACTTTTTCCCACACAATTAGAGAGTCAACACAGGGTGAGGAACCCTGGGTTACCTGATACGGACGGTCCGAGGAGACAGGGACCTTAAGAGGTCCTTTCTTATGACCTCACCCACCGGTAAGGGAAGAGGTCCCCTAGAAGGACTGGGTCCCTAGTTTGGACCCAGAGGCCGTAGCGTCCGTCTAAGTAATGGGAGACTCAGTGGTCCCGTCGACTCTCCGGTCCCGAATTAACTACCCCTTTCCCGTATCCACTTGAAAAAAACAAAAACGTCAATTTTTTTTTTAGGACAGAACTATACTATCCACTGAATTTTCCACCGCCACTTCATCTTGAAGTTTCTAAAACAATTTTCGTACTATCCACTTTCCTCCGAGATAATCTTCAACCAAAAGAGGAAAGACTTAGAACCAGACTAAAAAAAGTTGGTCCTTCGATAATCTATGAAACTTTAATTACAAATACGAAAAGGTGATAATTTCCTTACTTACAAGTACAATCTTTATCACCTTCTGTGATTTTTCATATTACTTCTTTTGTTTTAGGACAGTATTAAGACGTTGGGTCTCTTTTTATAATTGCAAAATTTCATCATGAAGGGAAATAGAGACCTTTTGTATCTTATAAATGCATTAATTGTAGGACACTTCCATATTGTGACTCTAGTCAAAGACAGTGAGTATAGTACTCACAAAGGGGTCTAGTGACCTATCAGAAATATACTAAATTACAAACATAATATCAAATAGTCTACTAACATTAAATCTAAAAATTTCGTAAAAGAATTGATACGTAAAACTAACAAAGTAACAAATAGAAACATGAAGTTGACCTCAAATTTATAAATTAACAAAGACCTCTTGACCTTCTTTTCGAATAAAGTCTCGAGAAGTGTGGTTGACGGTTTAACGAAAAACCTTTTACATAGAGTCAATAACAAGACTTGTCGTTAGGTTCTGACGATCAGATAACAGTCGTAAATAATAGAAAAAACGTAAAAGAAAAAGAAATAATATTATATGACGCACGTACGAGTCAACACACTGAGAAACCCTGGGGTACCTGACATCGGACGGTTCGAGGAGACAGGTACCCTAAAGGGTCCGTTCTTATGACCTCACCTAACGGTACAGAAGGAGGTTCCCTTGAGTGTCTGGGTCCCTGACTTGGGGTTAGAGGACGTAGAGGAAGTGACCGTCCGTTTAAGAAATGGAGACTTGGTGAACCCTTCGGGAATAATTTATATTGAAGTCATATTCACGTCATATTGAAGTCATATTATTTACATTTATGCTGATATACAGACCTAAGGTCATTGATAACGGGTCTACTTTTATATCTCGTAAGGTCCTGGAGTTTTTCGAAGGGACCTGAAGGGACCACCAGGTCACGGATTCTGAAACTCGAGGGTTTCAGTCCCCGGAGTTAAAACTAGGGACTAGTCCCTTGATCTAGGGTGTACGGCGTTGATTTTAGATCGTGTCGGTTCATCAATCTTACGAAAAATTTTTTATGGTGAGAGTGGGGGTCTATTGGTGACTAAAGGGGGGTAGTGGTCTCGTATCGGAGTGGAGGAGGACTTGAAGTATATTTACTTAGTATATTCGACATGCAAAAAGTACGGGTAACCGTACGTAACGTCCTTGTATGTTATCACACAAATATACAAGATGACAGATAGCTGTGAATCCAAAGATACTTATTTCCTGTCGTAGTTCATAATAGAAATTTCGTAACAATTCAAAATAAAACTTTATTTTGAAAACTTTCAAACATTTTCATTATATTTTGTAAGGATATATGAGAACTGGTCATAAGAGGATTACAATTGTAGTATACATTGGTGTTATGTTAATAGTTTTACTCCTTTATCATACATTAGATACTCGGAATAAGTCAAAAGTAATTAACGAGACGATTAGGGAAAAACGATAAGATCCTAGAATATGTTTCGGTTTTCGACACACATTAACCAGACGGACAAATCAAGTCGGACCTGCAAGAAGCCAGACGGAAAAGACTGGAACTGACAATTTCCCAGGTTCGGTCAATAAAACATGTCATAAGGAGTTGGACCCAAACAGACTACAAAAGGGTACTAAGGTAAGCCCAAGATATTAAAATCGACCTTACGGTGTTCGTTCTATAATATCCTACGTGTACTACACCTAAACAAGGTAAGGATCATTAAAATTGAAGTGTCTAGAAAATTCGACGAAGTCACTACAGAAGGTATTTACAAAAAGAGAAACATTAATTATTCATAGAATATCCCGTGATAAAACTCCGTAATATTTATAGAAAAAAAAGACATATGAAAGTAGGAGATTAAAACAGTAAGTAAATTTTTTCATTAGACGGTTTGACTATCGTCTACTTTCGTAGAGTAATAAAACCAAAACATAAAGAAAAATAGAGATCACTCCAACTCATTAAAAGAAAACAAATCGTCTATGAACACAATAAAAGAACTTACCAGACCAAAATATGACATAGGTGAAAAGGTGACACTAAAAATACTAAAATTACTAAAATTACTAAAGGAATGACCCAAAACTACCAGAGGAGTCAAATAGGTAACACATAATTCTAGGAGGTGACTTGTAGTCGATTGTATTAGAGTGTTGATTACCTAAAGATTAAAAAGGAACATTTTTTCTTTTATAAACCTCGGACTTTCTCACTTCCTACTACCCCCAACCCCCACTATCGAGGGAAGGTCTGTGTCCCAAATGTATTCAGCACGGACCGGGGGACCAGGAAGACGGATGAGGGAGGGTCAGTCCAGATAGTAAGTGTCGGACACTGTACAAATACTATTAAGTCATCGGAACCCGTCCCCGACTTCTAAGACATTCTCAATTTCGTAAATAGGAGACCGTTGAGACTCGGTTCTTCCGTTACATACGTATCTCCTACAAGGGGAGTGAAATATTATAATACTGACGTATCGTCCCTTTGTTTAGACAAGACAACACGTCTCCCACCGTCTGTTAAGGTCTCAGGAGGGACGAAACCCAGAGGGAGAAGACGTACCAAGGAACTCCTCCGAAGTCTTGTCGGCAGAACGGTGCCAGTAAATGTTGTGTGTATAGGAGTTTGTCTTTCTTACCTTACTTATAAGGGTTATAAATAAATCATCATATAAGACCGTATTACTAACGAAAACCTCTTCGTCCTGATAGTAGACAACTAGTGAATTAAAACGAAGGTAGAGTTGGGAGAGTGGTCAAGTCAAGTCAGCGAGTCAGTACAGACTGAGAAACGTTAGGGTACCTGACGTCGTGCGGTCCGAAGGGACAGGTTGAGGGCCTCGAACGAGTTCTAGTATAGGTAGCTCAGCCACTACGGTAGGTTGGTTGAGTAGGAGACAACAGGGGAAGAGGAGGACGGGAGTTAGAAAGGGTCGTAGTCCCAGAAAACTTTACTAAGTCGAGAAGCGTAGTCCACCGGTTTCATAACCTCAAAGTCGAAGTTGTAGTCAGGAAGGTTACTTGTGGGTTCTGACTAGAGGAAATCCTACCTGACCAACCTAGAGGAACCTCAGGTTCCCTGAGAGTTCTCAGAAAAGGTTGTGGTGTCAAGTTTTCGTAGTTAAGAAGCCACGAGTCGAAAGAAATATCAGGTTGAGAGTGTAGTTATGTACTAGTGACCTTTTTGACATCGGAACTGATCTGCCTGGAAACAACCGTTTCATTATCGAGACGAAAAAGTATACGACAGATCCAACCAGTATTGAAAGGAAGGTTCCTCATTCATAGAAAATTAAAGTACCGACGTCAGTGGTAGACGTCACTAAAACCTCGGGTCTTTTTATTTCAGTCGGTGACAAAGGTGACAAAGGGGTAGATAAAGGGTACTTCACTACCCTGGCCTACGGCACTAGAATCAAAAGACTTACAACTCGAAAATGGGTTGAAAAAGTGAGAGGAGAAAGTGAAAGTAGTTCTCCGAGAAATCAAGAAGTGAAAGACGGTATTCCCACCACAATAGACGTATAGGCTCCAATAACTATAAAGAGGACCGTTAGAACTAAGGTCGAACACGAAGGAGGTCGGGTCGCAAAGAGTACTACATGAGACGTATATTCAATTTATTCATCCCTTCTCCTACAAACGATACTGGTCACGTAAGAGAACCGGATGTCAGTTGCCTCAACGTTTCTCAACCTGCACTAAATTACTGATTTGTGGTTGTTTGTAATGGTACGTCGGACGTCAACGTGAGGACCTGTAAAAAGGGTCTCCGTCCTCTTGTATACGTATGTTTTTAGACGTGTACTAGCAAGTACCGTCGAAATATTATTGGGGGTTTGACCCTTGGCGGTTTTACAGGGAGTCGTCTGTCACCGAGTCGTTTGACACCAGGTAGGTATGGTACCTTGTGATGAGTCGACAATTTCCCTTACTCGCTAACTATCTGGGTTGTTGAACCTATCTAGGGTTCCCGTAATACGACTCATTTTTACGGTTAGAGTCTTCCAGTGTATAACGTACTAAGGTAAATAGATAAAGACTTTACTGTGTTCATATTTCTCCCTTTTGTCTAATTACTAACGGTCCCTAATTCTTGTCTCCCCGTACTGATATTTTCCCAACATTGCTCCCAATAGAAACACCATTGCTCCCTATAGAAATACCACTACCTTTTTGAAATATTGAACTACTGTTATCACGAATCACTTAGATGTACACACCATTTAACAATATTGAGATGTGTGACGTGGTTACAAGCTAAGGACCAAAACAAAAAAATTTTCTCCTCGTAAAAGATCTCATGTAAAATGAGTACTCTAGGTGTATGAAAGAACTGAGGTCTGTCTTTATAATTATTAATTGATCGGAGATGTTCATCTTTCTAATGACTAAAACTAATACATTAGTGCACTCTACATTAATACACTTTACATTGGAGACACTCCCTTACCCACTTCCGATATGTCCTCGAACGAATGATGGAAAAACGATAACGAACACTTAGATGTCAAATTTTTAGTTATGACGGAACATTTTTACCCAGGGCCTATGAGATTAACGTAGTGTCGAGATTAACGTCCGTGAGGTGTGTGTGTGTGTGAAGGGACCACCGAGTCACCATTTCTTAGGCAAACGGTCTGTCTTCTACGTCCTCTGGACTTAAGCTAGGGACCCACCCCTTCTAGGGAACCTCTTCCTTTACCGTTGGGTAAGGTCACAAGAACGGACCCTTTAGAGTACCTATCTCATCGGACTCGATATCACGTACCGCCCC
>SJYO01016970.1:22358809-22464701 GCA_006410555.1 Capra ibex | reverse complement strand
CCACCCCCCCACGTCGTCAGAGTTTCTCTGTCTGTACTGAATCTTTGACTTTTGGGTCACACGTTGGAACCCCTCTGGAAGGGGACTCCCGGGAGACAAAGGTCTTGACCCCACCAACCTTTGGAGGAGTGACCGGAGTGGATAGATGGCTCCTACTTGTGTCCCTTTACAAACTCCCAGTGTTTTTCGTGCAAACGGGAATTGAAAATAAGCTGACTAAGCAAAATATTGACGTCCTAAAAATGTAATTTTTTACAACAACCAAAGACAAAAAATGTAGTCAAGTTGAACTACGATGATGTTCGTCCAGTTTAAGCGTGTAGTAAACAGACGGGAGTCACCAGCAAAAAATACAGATGTTTGTCCGACTTTTAGAAGTGGGGAAGGAATGGGTCCTGTCTTGTAGACGTAAGTCGGACGGATCTCAGAGTGTGGGAACAGAAAGAACTTGGTGCACTGTAGAACTTTCTCAATAGACTCTAGACACGAGGTAAAGATGATAAAGTGGATAAAAAGGGGGGACACCGTATCGAGATCGACTTTATGTGATCACATAAATCACATATGTGATTTTACTTCTCTAATAAGTGGTATTCTACTACAAATTCCAAATGAAACGACGACGACGCAATGAAGTCAGCACAGGCTGAGACACGTTGGGGTATCTGCCGTCCGATGGTCCGAGGAGGCAGGGACCCTAAGAGATCCGTTCTTGTGACCTCACCCAACGGTAAAGGAAGAGCTCACGTACTCTCACTTTAACGAGTCAGCATAGGCTGAGAAACGCTGGAGTACCTACCGTCGGATGGTCCGAGGAGACGGGTACCCTCATAGGTCCGTTCTCATGACCTCATCCAACGGTCTCCAAATGAAGCGGACACACATTAAAGTAACTCCTATCAACTGGTTAAAATTTAATTTTTAACATTTTCTCTTTAAAGGTCCCACCAGGTCACCGATTCTGACGTTCGAGAGTCACCCCCGGGTCAAAGTAGGGATCAATCCCTTGAGTTAGGGTGTACGGTGTCGATTCTGGGTCACATCGGTTTATTGATTTATATAAAAATTTTTTAATATTTTCTCTCGTAAGAGAGACTATGTGTATTTTCCGTCACCCCTAAAGAGAAATAAAGTTGACGTGAGGTTTAAAGTTCTCCGATACCGAAGGGTACCGAGTCGACCAAGTTCTTGGCCGGACGGTCACGTCCTCCATGTCCTCTGTGTCAAAACTAGGGACCCAACTCTTCTGGGGGACTTTATCGTTTATCGTTGAACAAGGTTATAAGAACGGACCCTTTAGAATGCCTGTCTCTCGGACCATCCGATGTCAGGTATCCCAACGTTTCTCGACCTGTGCTGACTCGTGTCGTGGTAACTTCGATACCGTTACCCAATCGACTTTTCTTTGAGTGTTCAAGTATAAAATTACCGACGAAAAGGACGAGAGTTCCAATTGTTATATGAGACGTTCACCATCCGGGGGAAGTGGGGACAAACAATCTAAATACAAAAAGAGGGTGTCCATCTAAAAAAAAAAAAATTACATACAAAGAAACCGACAAGGGCTAGAATCAACACGGTACACTCTATATCAAGGGAATGATTCCTAGTTTGGGTCCCGGGGACGTAGTCCTCGTACCTCAGAATCGGTGACCTGGTGGTCCCTTCAGGGAGGGTGTTCATCAAAAAATGGTCTTTCACAAATAGTTTATAGATTAACATTTTCCAAAAAAGTCGACAGAAGATGTTTTCCTTTTTGAATTAGTGTTATAACTTTCCCATAGAGTTCAAATAATTTTAAGGTATATAAAGATCTGTACCTTTGTAGGTACTATATACCAAGTTGAGCAGGAGGGGGGGGTTTTTTTCTCGTTTATATTTTTTATAAATACTGCGTTAAAATTTTTGACATATTCAAGTACAAACTTGTTGAAAAATTTCCCAGACATCCCTACTTCGTTTAGAATGGTCACCAAAAGAGACCCTTAAACCTTGACAAGAGAATAAGTACGAAAAGACATAAAAGACGTATCAAAACAAACGAGATCTTCCATCACCAAAATACAAATCTATTCTAATTTCGTAACAACAAAATATCTTTTTTCAGAATCCGGTAAAACATGAAAACTCCTTATAATCAATGATTCTAATGATTGTAATGAGGTACATTCTTAAGAAAAATTTTTTGATGGTGACCGTAAAAACATTCTCTCAGAGTTTATAGTCGACATAACCAGTACTAGATATGGACTCCTTTATAATAATTTAGTACACCGAATGTACTTTCGGAAGAATTTTTGTTATACCGAGGGAGGTACATACGTATTCTTGGGACTCACTTTAATGTCTTGTGGAAAAGGAACAGACAGGCTTGTTGGTACACTTTAAGGTTCTCGAAATTTATGTATTACAAGAAGACTTGATAACCTTTATTATTACGTTAATTTCTAAAACCGGTCGTTTCCTAGAGAAAAGAACCCGGTTTTACAAAATAATCTGTCGAGTCCTTCCAGAATTCTTTTCGTCTACAACAGACAACAGTGGGGGGTGGGAAGTTCGTTGGAAACCGTTCCTAAAAAACAAAGAAATATTCTAGAAACCTTCTAGAGAAGCATGACAACATCTAGGTTTACTAACATTCACCAAAAATCGAACAAACCCGAAGGGACCACAGAGTCTCCCATTTCTTAGGAGGACATTACGTCCTCTACGTCCAAACTAGGTACCCAGTCCTTTTAGGGGACCTCTTCCTTTACCGTTGGGTGAGACCATAAAAACGAACCCTCTAGGGTACCTGTCTCCTCGGACCACCCGATGTCAGGTACCCCAATGTTTCTTATTCTGAAAGTAAAAGCGAAAATGAAAAATCGACCAAATCGAACAATCAATGGACTACCGTTATAGAACCTGTATAAAACACAACCTAGAACCGAGGAGAATTAGACTACTGTCACTAATTTCATTTCCCTAGAATTTCATCCTAACCTGAATCCCGTAGAGTTGATGGTAACGGCGTACAAACTACACCAAGAGTTAACTTATTGAATTCTTAGGTAGGTAAAAATAAAATTTTATTTTGAATCACAATCCACGAGTCAGCACAGTCTGAGAAACGTTGGGGTACCTGACATCGGACGGTCCGAGGAGGTAGGAACCCTAAAAGGTCCGTTCCTATGACGTCACCCAACGGTAAAGGAAGAGGTCCCCTAGAAGGGTTGGGTCCCTATCTTGAGCCCAGAGGACGTAACGTCCGTCTAAGAAATGGTAGACTCGGTACTCCCTTCCCGGATTAAGGATTAAAGTTTTTAATTTACTTACTATCAAAAGAAAAGTTTTCATTATAAGAAGTGAAAGGATTTTTTATTAAACACACGTACGAATGAGTCAGTACAGACTGAGAAACCCTACGACATCTAACATCGGACGGCACGAGGAGACAGGTATCCTAAAGGGTCTGCTCTTATGACCTCACTCAACGGTAAAGGATTAGACTCCATAGAAGGGTCAGGTCCCTAGCTTGGGTCTAGAAGACGTAACCATCCACCTAAGAAACGGTGGACTCTTCGGGTTTTATTAAACATCTACTTCAGTCAAAATTGTATTAAAATAAACCTCAACATAATTTAGATACTCAACTAAAATCCTATTAACCATAGAAATATTATGTCAGTAGGGATTTGTTTAATACAGATCGAGAAAAAAAGAAAAATGAAATGTTATAAGATAACCAAAACGGTATGTAGTTGTACTTAGACGGTGTCCATATGTGTACAAGGGGTAGGACTCGGGGGGAGGGAGGAGGGAGGGGTATGGTAGGGAGACCCAGTAGAGTCACGTGGTCGGGGTTCGTAGGTCATAGTACGTAGCTTGGACCTGACCGCTAAGTAAAGTATATACTATAATATATACAAAGTCACGGTAAGAGGGTTTAGTAGGGTGGGAGCGGGAGAGGGAGAGGGTGTCTCAGGTTTTCTGCCAAGATATGTAGATACACAGAAACGACAGAGCGTATGTCCCAATAGCAATGGTAGAAAGATTTAAGGTATATATACGTAATCATATGACATAAGCACAAAAAGAAAGACCGAATGAAGTGAGACATATTATCCGAGGTCAAAGTAGGTGGAGTAATCTTGACTAAGTTTACATAGGAAAAATTACCGACTCATTATGAGGTAACACATATACATGGTGTCCAAAGAATAGGTAAGTAGTCGACTACCTGTAGATCCAACGAAGGTACAGGACCGATAATATTTGTCACGACGCTACTTGTGACCCCATTTGCACAGAGAAAGTTAGGACCAAAGGAGACACACATACGGGTCGTCACCCTAACGACCCAGTATTCCGTGAAGATAAAGGTCAAAAAATTCCTTAGGGGTGTGACAAGAGGTATCACCGACATGATCAAACGTAAGGGTGGTTGTCATATTCTCCCAAGGGAAAAGAGGTGTAGGAGAGGTCGTAAATAACGAACATCTGAAAACCTATCGTCGGTAAGACTGACCACACTTTACCCTGAAGTAACACCAAAACTAAACCTAAAGAGACTATTACTCTACAACTCGTAGAAAAGTACACAAACAATCGGTAGACATACAGAAGAAACCTCTTTAGAGACAAATCAAGAAACCGGGTAAAAAACTAACCCAGGAAATAAAAAGACCTTAACTCGACGTCCTCAACGAACATATAAAAACTCTAATCAACAAACAGTCAACGAAGTAAACGATAATAAAAGAGGGTAAGATTTCCCACAGAAAAGTAGAACGAATATCAAAGGAAACAACACGTCTTCGAAAATTCAAATTAATCCAGGGTAAACAAATAAAAACGAAAATAAAGGTTATAAGACCCTCCACCAAGTATCTCCTAGGACGACACTAAATACAGTCTCACAAAACAGATACAAGAGGAAATCCTCAAAATATCAAAGACCAGAATGCAAATCTAGAAATTAGGTAAAACTCAAATAAAAACACATACTACAATCTTTCACAAGATCAAAGTAAGAAAATGTTCACCAACTGGTTAAAAGGGTCGTGGTGAACAATTTCTCGAACAGAAATTAGGTAACATACAAGAACGGAGGAAACAGTTTCTTTTCCACAGGTATCCACACACTTAAATAGAGACCCGAAAGATAAAACAAGGTAACTAGATATAAAGACAGAAACACGGTCATGGTATGACAGAACTGTTGACACCGAAACATCATCTCGGACTTCAGTCCGTCCAACTAAGGAGGTCAAGGTAAGAAGAAAGAGTTCTAACGAAACCGATAAACTCCAAAAAACATAAAGGTATGTTTAACACTTTAATAAACAAGATCGAGACACTTTTTATGGCAACCATCGAACTATCCCTAACGTAACTTAGATATTTAACGAAACCCATCATATGAGTAAAAGTTATATAACTAAGAAGACTAGGTACTTGTATCATATAAAGAGGTAGATAATCACAGGAGAAACTAATGCAAGTGGTCACAAAATATCAAAAGATATATCCAGAAATCAAAGAAATCCATCTATATAAGGATTCATAAAATAAGAAATACAACGTTACCACTTACATTTACAAAGGAATTAATGAGATAAACGAGTAATAATCACATATCCTTACGTTCCCTAAAGACACACAACTAAAATATAGGACGTCGAAATGATATAAGTAACTAATTGAGATTATTAAAAGATCACCTCAGAAATCCCAAAAGATACATCTCCTAGTACAGTAGACGTTTGTCACTCTCAAAATGAAGAAGAAAAGGTTAAACCCAAGGAAAATAAAGAAAAAGACGAGACTAACGACACCGGTGTTGAAGGTTTTGATACAACTTATCATTACCACTTTCACCCGTGGGAACAGAACAAGGACTGAAATCCCCTTTATGAAAGTTAAAAAGTGGTAACTCCTATTACAAACGACACCTAAACAGTATATATCGAAAATAATACAACTCCATACAAGGAAGATAAGGACGAAAGACCTCTCAAAATAGTATTTAACTACAACTTAAAACAGTTTCCGAAAGAGACGTAGATAACTCTATTAGTACTCTTCTGAGAACTCTCAGGGAACCTGACGTTCCTCTAGGTTGGTTAGGTAAGACTTCGTCTAGTCGGGACCCTAAAGAAACCTTCCTTACTACGATTTCGACTTTGAGGTCATGAAACCAGTAGAGTACGCTTCTCAACTGAGTACCCTTTTCTGACTACGACCCTCCCTAACCCCCGTTCTCCTTTTCCCCTGTTGTCTCCAACTCTACCGACCTACCGTAGTGACTGAGCTACCTGCACTCAGACTCACTTGAGACCCTCAACCACTACCTGTCCCTCCGGACCACACGACGCTAAGTACCTCAGCGTTTCTTAACCTGTGGTGAGTCGCGGACTTGACTTGACTTGACTTGACTACCGAAATAAAAAATTAAACAATTACACCACATAATGTAACTAACTAAACGCCTATAACTTCTTAGGAACGTAGGGACCCTATTTCGGGTGAACCAGTACCACATACTAGAAAAATTACACAACAACCTAAGACTAACGATCTTAAAACAATTCCTAAAAACGTAGATACAAGTAGTCACTATAACCGGACATCAAAAGAAAAAAACACCGTAGAAACAGTCCAAAACACACACACATACGTATCAGTCTGCACGAATCAGAAAGTCAACACAGGTGGAGAAACGCTGGGGTACCTGATAACGGACGGTCCGAGGAGACAGGTACCTTAAAAAGCCCGTTCTTATAACCTCACATAACGATGAAGGATGAGGTCCCCTAGAAGGGGTGGGTCCCTAGTTTGGACACTGGGAACTCAGCCGTCCACCTAAGAAATGGCGATCGTCGGGGACCCCTCGGGACGGTAAATAAATTAAGAACAGTTACTGAAAGTCATCTCAACATGTTGAAAGGGGTATTTTATAACGTGGAAAAACGAACTAAATAAGGATCTACAGAATATAAAAACAATCATAGTTTCGTTACAAAACTTTAACCAAAAGACGACTACACAATCTTACGTTAACTTAAAACAGATAACTAAACCGTCGACACGGTAATTCAGGTTGTTTAACAGAGTATAAAGGAACACAAACAATACTTTTAAATTTTTTACCTAAAATAAAGAAGGAAAAACTAAGGATATGGAAAGTAAATAGATAAAAAAAGACGGAATGACGTGTCTATTCCTGGAAGTTCATAATATAACTCGTCTTCACCACTATGGATGGTGTGTAAGAACAGAACAACAACTAAAATTCGTTTTTACCAAAATTGTAAAGTGGTATCTAATAATTTGAACTAAATCAAAAGGGAACGGAAAATCTCGAACGAACTGTTCTCTACAAGAGTACTTAAAACCGAGTTGACACAACTTAAGAAAAAGACATAGATATTACTTTCCTAGTATACACCAAAAAAAAAAAAAAAAAAGAATTAGAGGAAATTAGAATACTTTCCCACTCAATTTTCTCTAAAAGAAACAACTGAGTTGAAAGGTAAATACCCTATATGGCAGACACCGTACTACATTACTTGTCGTTATAAGTGACGAATATCGTCTATAATACTTTTATAGATTTTACAAAACATGATCATATAAAAATAAAAATTGTAAACAAAAGAAAAAAAAATTCAAAAAAAAAAAAAATGGAAAAAATTCTACTCAAACTTTCACTAAAATAAAATAAAAAACCGGTACGGTGAGTCGTACACCCCAGATGAGGGGGTAGTCCCTGACTTGGACATGAGGTACGTGACGCTAGCGTCTCAGAATTGGTGCACTGACGGTCGTTTCAGAGATGAACATATAAAATTTTTATAGAAGGAAGTCGGGAAAGGGGGTGGGGAAGACCGAAAAACCCACTATAAAAAGTATTCGTGTCTTTTTTGTGACTTATTGAATTAACATCTCAAATAGAAGTACAGAGACACTTATAATCTATGTATAGTATTTTATAGTATCTTAAACATAGTATTTCATAGTATTTTAAACGAATCAATACATTTATAAGGATTCGTATATTTTATGGGTTAAGGATTCACCAATTGACGTACTCATAGAGAACCGATTTTGAGGTTTATAAAAAATTATTCATCCAAAGAAAAACGTCACACTAAGACATGAGTACACACTTCAGACTGCACAGATTGTAATTACTTAGGTGATATTATATTACCTCAGTGTAACCTTTCTAAACTGAGTCCCTGATTGAAGGAGGAAGAAGTCTCGTCTGTGACAAAATTGAGTCATAAGACTGCTAAGACTGGTTTTCGTCTCGTTCTTAGACACTTAGTCACTCGTTCCCCGACACACTTGTTTGGTCTCTAGTCTCACTGGTTCCTAACTTAGTGTTCCTTAGTCGTATAAAAGTACATAACTGGAAATAGTCTATGGGTGTAAATTTTCCTTTTACTGTAAAAATCATCAATTAGGGGATTTTTACTAGTGTATAATTTTAACTTTCATACAGTGGTTAATGCTAGTCTTTAATAGAATCCTTCATCATATAGTACACAATGGGACACTTAAAATAAAAAATTAAAACGGAAAAAAAAGAATGACTTCCTTTCCTAAATCCTCCCCGGTCGGAGTTCCTTTTCGTCATTACAAGGAAAGACTACACGGAGGTTAGTACAGAAAAACGACCATCACGGAGTCCAGTAGACACAAGACGGTCCTCGTCCGTAACGGTATCAAACAAGAGGACAAAAACAGAAAAGTTGGCATCCAAAACAACCACAATCGAACCCAGTACACGATGTCTTGAAAACCGTTGGAAAGTAGCGACGGACACGGGGTCGTCTTCCGGTACACAAGGTACAGACACGACATGAAACGTCCCTCCGTCATATTCCTTACCCGGTTTTGTCACGAACCGAAGAATGTGAACGTTTGTGACACTGGAACTTGCCTAGCTCATTCGGTATGGTGGAACCAGTGGAATAGAGACTTTGTAACTCCTCGTCCTCTCATTATTGTCCACTCTACCAATCGTAGTGGTTGAGTTACCTGTACTTAAACCCGTCTGAGACCCTCCACCACTTCGTGTCCCTTCGGGACCGTACGACGTCAGGTACCCCAGTGTATCTCAACCTGTGTTGAATCCCTGACTTGTGGTTGTTGTGGAGGTTCTCAGGACTCTACGTTTATTCTAGTAGTCACCCTTACGGTCTGTGTAACGACATCGACGTTCGATCGGGAGTTTACGATTGATAAAAGTGGTAGTAAATTTGTTTTTTTTAATAATAAAATAAAAAAACCGGAACGAAACACCGAACACCCTAGAGTTAAGGACTGGTCCCAACGTCGGACACAGGGAACGTTACCTTTACGTCTCAGAATTGGTCATCCGACGGTCCCTTCGGGGAAGTGGTAGTAAAGACGGTCGGGTAGTGGTGGTTACGATGAATGAGACCGAGGATGATGACGATTATAGGGATGACGATAAAAAATAGGTTCTTGGAACAGACCTTACTTAGAGACTACCGTCCCGTATTCACCACCCCTCCTCCTTTCAACTATATTCGTCACGTTTAGAAAGGTACGGTGAAGGATCACCGAAGATGGAATTTTAAACCCGGCTAGAATGTGAAAGTCAACAACGTGATTTTACATAATTTAAACCGTAAGGAAGAAAGACTATCAAGTGTCGTAGACTAGTAGACGGTGCTTTTACGAAAGGGTCCAGGGCGAAGGGGAGTACGCACACCCTTCACGTAAAATCACAAGGAACGAGACTTTTCTGTGATAAGTACAAGTCGGTTAGACATACTTCGAAGATTACTACATGGTCTAGTCCCCAGTGTGAGACTCGAGAGTCGTTCTCTGTACCCGGACGGTGAGGACGAGAGCTTCTTGACAGTCAGACAGTCCCTCTGCTCCTCTGTCTACTCGTACTGGACTCCCCTTTCCTGTCTAAGAGGTTCTAGTAGTTACACCTTAACTCGTTCCAGAAGGAAAGAGTCGAAGGCAGTAAGGGGTAATCTTTTGAACTTCTCTTGTAAAGTTTTCTTCTACGAAGATTCTAAGGATTACCTTAGTAATTCTCCTAAACTTTGTACGGTTCATATCCTGTCGACTACAGTCTAAAAACTTTTGTTATTTACACCTATAGTAGATCCTTTTTTTACGAACCTCTAAAAAAACAACGTCGAACACAGTTTCTCTAAAGTACGAATTCTGATCTTGAAACATTCAAATTTTGAATCTTTACCCTTTTCTTTAACACAGGTACTCATTATTCTATTTCGAAGCTTGTATACCCACAGTTCCAAAGGCAGTTAGGAACCGGTTTGGGGTTGGATCCTCTTACAATTGATAGACCACTGGTCCCTTTTCCTCCCAGAGGGGACTAGGAAAAAAGGTAACTGTTCCACACCTCAAAACTTTTATTCCGGTGGGTGGGAATACCCCTTGGTACACACTATTTCTACCATTGATTGGAAGTGACGACCCTGGACTGGAACGGACCCCACCGAGAAGAAATTGACGTTTCATCTCCAGCGTTTACTCCGTTTGGATCACAACCGATGTGTATACGAAACAAGTTTGTACCAAAATGATCGTTGTAGAAAGATCTAAAAAGACCGAAGACAAAAAGATTCTTTTACTCTAGACCTCGTCATGGACGAACGTAAGGACATACTGACCTTCTCCGACGAAGGGTCAACGTCTTCGGAGAGAGTTGGTCTTGTCCGAAGGTGGTGTAGAATAGGGTGTGAACGACAACGTACCGAAACGACTAAATGTACTGAACGAATTAGGTGCATCCGTAAACTTAAACGTCGAGGACCAGATCTTTTAAGGTTTCATTCCCTCTTTCCGACCCCAAGGGTCCCATCTTCGGAAGTCCTGTGGGAGTCTTTACCACACACGACGGGACCCCTGCTCCTACAAAACGGACTATGAGAACCTACATCCGTCACCAGGGGTCCCCTCTCTGTATCTTAGTGAAACCTGACCAATCCGGTAGTCTCTGTGACGAAAATCTCCTGAATTGGAGTACTAGCCACGATGGAACGTCACGTCTCCTACACCCAAGTTAGAGACCAGCCCCTCGATACTAGGGTGTACAACTCCTCGTCGATTCGACTATACGGTGTCGATCTCTCAGGCCACTAGGACGTACCCTAGAAACACTGACGTATCCCAGTGTTGATTCTGGGATACGTCAGTTTATATATTTATAAAAATTTTTTAATTTTGTCTGGGTCGTTAGGGTGACGACCCGTATGGGTGACTCCTTTGGTCTTAACTTTCTCTGTGCACATGGGGTCACAAGTAGTGTCGGGACAAATGTTATCGGTCCTGTACCTTCGTTGGATCTACAGGTAGCCGTCAGCTTACCTATTCTTTCGACACCATACATATGTGTTACCTTATAACGAGTCGATAATTTTTCTTACGTAAGCTTAGTCAAGATTACTCCACCTACTTTGACCTCGGATAATATGTCTCACTTCATTCAGTCTTTCTTTTTATGGTTATGTAATATAATTATGTATATATACCTTAAATCTTTCTACCATTACTACTGGGACATACACTCTGTCGTTTTCTCTGTGTCTACATTTCTTGTCTGAAAACCTGAAACACCCTCTTCCGTTCCAACCCTACTAGACTCTCTTATTGTGACTTTGTACATATAATAGTATACACTTTATCTAGTGGTCAGGTCTAAGTTACGTACTCTGTCCCACGAGTCCCAACCACGGAACCCTACTGGGACTCCCCACCCTACCCCTCCTTCCACCCTCCCCCCAATGTGGGTACCGACTAAGTACAGTGACATACCGTTTTTGGTGATGTTATCATATTTCATTAATCGGAGGTTAAATTTATTTATTTAAATTTTTTAATTTTTTTCTGAGACGACACCCACCCTCATGTACCTTTTCTGTCTACTGACGACTAATTTTCTTCGGGACCTGTAACGGGAGAAACTTAGGAAGGTTATGATCCGAAGCCACCTGGGTGGTGGACGGAGTAAATATGATCGGGTCCTCGAAACAGGAACCTACTCCGAACTCTCTTTCCTGTCCTATCCAAAACTTCTTACTTCTCCTAAACATTACAACCTCCTCTACCTCTCTTGTAAGGTCTTTCTCCCGTGGTGTCTCACTTTATGTCCACCACCCTTGCTCACACGGTACTCTTTCCCTGTGAATCCTTTGGTCTGACTGTTGTCGTCTCCTTTTCTCACCTTCAACCGATCAACCGAGAAGTTAGACAAGAAAATTTTTTTAAAAATAATAATTATAAATAAATCCGACGTGACCTAGAAGTGACGACGCGTTCCCGAAGGAGATCAACGTCGTTCGTCTCCGATGAGAGACCAACGGTACGCACCCGAAGAATAACGTTCACCGAAGAGAACGACGTCTCCTGTCTGAGAGTTCACATCCGGAGTCATCAACACCACGTGTTCGAATCAACGGGACATCGTACACCTTAGAAGGGACTAGTCCCTATATTGGACACAGGGGACGTAACCGTCTGTCTAAGAGTTGGTGACTTGGTGGTCCCTTCAGGAAGTTAGCTAAGAAGTTACGATCCGACTCTTAAAAAACAACAAGTCAGAGTATCAATGTAGGTTCAGAAACCGTTTACTCCGACCATTCCCTTTTCTTAGCAGGTCCAACTGAACGGGGTAACGGGTTTCAGGTCAGACTCAAACTAAAACGATTATTCGGTTTCCCTCTACTCATCAAAGATCATTCGTTAATTACTACAGAATCTACGATACGACTTTTTAACTCAATGACCCGGTAAGTCCTCCATAAGAGACCCGTCGTTTCTTGGGACTATAGCTCCAGTTTCGACATGTTCCTTTCTAACCTCATCAGTAACGTATCGGTATCTCCCTTGGTTTCTACTATTTAGTCTGTGGATTCTGTTGTCTAATAAGTCAAACTTCCTCTTTTGACTCTTCTTTTTGATTATAAATAATTTAAAAGGTACCCACAAAAGTGAATTAGGAGGATTACTAAAGTACTAAGAGGTTTATAATTGGTCGTCAAATGGTATACGACTAAAAGAGACTACCGAGTCTACCATTTCTTAGACGGACGTCACATATTCTGGGCCAAAGTGAGAGACCCAGTCCTTCTAACGGACCTCTTCCTTTACCGTCGGGTGAGGTCATAAGGACGGACTTTTTAGGGTACCTGTCTCCTCGGACCGTCCGATGTCAGGTACCCCAACTTTCTCAGTCTGTACTGACTGACGGACAGTGAAAGTGAAAGTGGTACACGACTTGATCCGTGACCCTATGTTACCACTTATTTCGTCTGTTCGAGGAAGTGATAACTCGAATGTCCGATCACTTCTTCCGTTTTATTGTTGGTCTCTCTGTTTATTACAGTCCACCTGTATGCACGTCACTCCTCTGTATGTCGAGTTGGGCCCCTACCTCTCACTACTCTCTACACAGAGATCGTAGTGGTCCTCCGTCGAAGCAGTAGTGGTGAAAAGACGGCCCCTGTGACTCCGTCCGTCCGACCCTAGGTCTCGTCGGTCCGCCATTAACCGTCTTGGACCGGAGACTAAGTCCAGCTCGGGGTCTCGTATATCACCCCTTCAGAAGGTCGACCCTGGACCCCTTGGTGAATTGCAGACGGAAATTCACCTCTGGTTCGTCGAGGACAGCCTGAGACGTATACTCTTCTTCAGTTGGAGCTACCGTAGTTCGAGGAAACTTAAAACGGTCAGGAGATATAGTCCCTGGTCGGTGGACCAAAAACGGTAGTGAAGGACCAGCAGTGACCGGTTATCAAGATTTGTGTCCTTGATACAAGGTAAGAGACTCGACAGACCCGGTCGTACCCAAATACCCGTCCTACCTCTCTACCAACTCCCCAACATCCGAGATCTGAGGTTACCGAACCCAAAGTCACGAATAAGACAGTGAGTGACCACATATTTGAACTGTTCAATCGGAGACATACCGGTTCACAGGAGGAGACCTTTCGTCCGGATTAGGATTAAAGACGGAATCACGGATCTACACCTCAGAGACTCTATTATGTCCATTATCGTGTCTTTCGGGTCTTATTTATTTACGAGTGAGACACATAACCAAGAGAACCACAGAAAATATCTCAGAAACAGAGGAAACTACACAAGTGTAACGTCTCGATCGGAGTCTTTTTACATAATAAAAAAAAGGTGCGACTTTGGAGTGCAAGTGTGCAAACATTTGACACTCGTCGGACCACCACACCGATCCCTAGCACAAGGGGGTTACCGCGTAAAGATTTCGTGTCGGAGGAGTCTTCACATAGAAGGGTAAACTGTACGAAAACGTCTGACGTGTTACACTTTGACCAGTCTGAGGATTAATATTGTCACCAGGTCTCGGTCTTAGGTCAGTAGAGCAACTGTTTCTTGAACCATGTCTCTTGCCATTGGTCGACAAGGGGTAGAGGTCACTCGTCTCTCAGTCTCCTTTACCCAAATTCTACGCACTTCCTAAACCCAATAAGTACGGTCTTAAAGGACTGTCACTTCCAACGACTTGTAATCCTGACCTAATCTCTTTCTCCAACCTCTTAAGGGCAGACACCTCTAACACGTTTGTATACAAACAAACACACTAATGATGTGTGTAACGGAAGATGGTCGTGAGAGACGGAACGGAGAGAGACACACCACGAACCTTGGTTTACTTGAAACAGACTTCCTACTCCCTCCTCCTCCGACCCGACGTCTTTTCCCTTCCCCCGCGGACCAATTGACCAGAAACCGTAAGACCCACTCCTGTGTCCTCGTAATTGTCGGAACCCGACCTTTCGGGTGGACCCGGTCCACTCTACGTTTCCACCAGTCCAAATTCTGAACCTACCTGTACCTCCTGTGTCCGACCGGGACTTCTTCCGTCTGGGTATCCGCTTAGTCGACTAAAAGTAGTGTCCCAGCCACCCTTGAGTGTGAACGGTCTGAAACTAAGGGGTTTCTTCATACTTAAGATCCCTCAAATTGTTAAGACCGTACGTACGTAGGATTCAGCGCAGTCAGTACAGGCTCAGACACGCTGGGATACCTGACCTCGGACGGTCCGAGGAGATAGGTACCCTAAGAGGGTCGTTCTTATGACCCAACGGTAAAGGAAGAGGTCCCCTAGAAGGACTGGGTCCCTAGCTTAACCGTAGAGACTGTAGGACGTAACCGTCCGCCCAAGAAATGGTGATTGTGGTGGACCCTTTTCTAAGACTGTTGATTGAAAATTTTTCGGTCAATGTATACCCGGTTCGGTTTCATTCCTCCAGTCTTAAGTTTCACGTCCTGAGAAAGGACACTGGAACCGAGACCAGCAGACCAGTCGTTTCTCTTCAAATTCGGAAAGAGGTTCAAGTTTGTTCGTGAACTTCGGCGTCTTAAGGAGAAAATTTTACTCTTGGAGACCCCTGAAGGGACCATCAGGTCACCGAATCTGAGGAGTTAGGGTTACGTCCCTCGGGCCCAAGTTAGGGATCAGACCCTTGATCTGGGGTGTACGGTGTTTATTCGCAAGTGTACGATATTGATCCCTAGGGTGTACGAAGTCACTTCTCGCTTCTAGGACTCACGACGTTGATTCTGGACCACGTCGGTTCATTTATTTATTTATAAAAATTTTTTTAATCAAAGACTCGGACATTCTCACTTATCCTTTTTAAAGGGTTTTTTTAAATTTTTAATTCTATTTTAGTCTTTGAGATATAAGTACCCAATTTGGTATTCTTGAACGATAAATATGTAGTTGTTACTAGTTTATAACAATTAAATTAAACGAAGTTAGATTTCATTAGTAAATGATAAGTTCTTTTTATTATAATTTATATTTGGTACAAAAGAGGACGTCGTAGTTTTTGACGACATAGGAGAGTTAGTAGGAAGAGAAGAGAAGGGTAGAAGGTACAGTAATATCCGACGGTGGAAACAGTTGAGTCATCTGTACTCAAACTGGTTTGAGACCCTCTTCCACTTCCTGTCCCTTCGGACCGTACGACGTCAGGTACCCCAACGTTTCTCAGACTATGTTACATCGATGACTTGTAGAAAGATGTTTATAGTAATCAAACTTTAGTAGATCCGTATCGACTCCCATTCTTTTAACAACGACCATCTGTCTACCGGTATAAGAGTTTCGTCCTTCTCAAGACAAAGTCGGTCCTAGGTATTACGAAGACCCTCTTTAATTTAACGAATGACTACCAAAGTCAGAGGACTTGTGTTCTGCACAACCCCCTCTGTACTCACCGTCTGACGGAGTATCCTTGGTCTCCCCTCGAAGGTGGAGCCTACGGTACAAGGGACGGGGGGAGTCGGACTGGGGACCCTTCATTCCCATACCCTACGGTTCACAACCAGTACAATCTCCTCTTTCTGGCTATAATCTTCTTGTTGGAACTATGGAGAGACCGGAGGGTCACACAGGATCTTGAGGTTGAGACTACCTTCCTAAAGAGGTCAGTCAAGACTCTCGAGAGACCTATTTGTTCCACTGTGTTAAAAAATTGGTAAATCAAATGAGAGACACACGTATCAACGAGTCAACACAAACTAAGAAACGCTGGGGTACCTGACATCGGGGTGCCCGAGGTGACGCGTACCCCTAGGAGGTCAGTTCTTATGACCTTATCCAACGGTCCGGGGGGAGGTCCCCTTAGCAGGGTTGGGTCCCTAGCTTGGGTCCAGAGGGTGTAACACCCGACTAAGAAATGGCAGACTCGGTGGTCCCTCTTATGACCTCACTCATCCATCGAATTGGGAAAAGGTCCCCTAGAAGGGTTGGGTCCTTAGCTTGGTCCCAGAGAACGTAACGTCCGCCTAAAAAACGGTCGACTGGGTGGTCCCTTTCAAATGAGAGATGACTAAATATTAATCGTTGAAAAAAAAACGTATAAAAGAAATATTGTAGTTTTTCCAATTAATGTCAAGTATAAATTAACCCTAATTAACCTTAATTAACTAACATTGAGTATTAATTAACCTTAAGGTAGGGACGGGGTTAAAGAAGTGAAAATCAGTTTTCATTGTTTACTCATCCTTGGTATGAATTCCCTACCCCGCCCCCACGACTTTCGTCTCTAAATTATTTTGAGTGACTTCGTTATAAGGTTTTGTTGAAAGTCTTATGGATGATTTAGTTAGTAGACCCCCGACAAAACTTCCTTCTCTTTACGGGATATTTCCCTGAACACATAAAAGAAGTACCCCGAATTGTTTTCATATTAGATAAGGAGTAATACAACTACCACTAATAAAACTTTCAGTATTAACATAAAGTTTTTGTCGACACTGGTGTGTACCGTGATAGGTCGACGGAGAAATAGATCAGATTATTCATACATTTTTGAATAAACCTACACAAGTTCCTCAGATTTGGAAGAAACGACTGACATCGACTGAGTTTTTGGAGTGTTAGTAGACTCCCGACTCAGGTCCCGTGTCGGGGGGACCCAAGAAGAAAGAGAATAGTCTTCTCTTTCTTATGTCACGAAGAAACTAAAAGTATCTGACGACGAAGTCGTCGAAACACGGAGTCTAAAATCTGACTACCATAACGTTTTCAGAGTGACCTTCCTGAATGCGACTTTGACTTCGAGGTTATGAAACCGGTGGACTACGTTTCTCGACCGAGTAACCTTTTCTGGGACTACGACCATTTCTAACTTCGGTTTTCCTCTTCCCCCGTCGTCTTCCACTCTACCAATATGTCGTAGTGGTTGAGTTACCTGTACTCAAACACGTTTAAGACCCTCTATCACCTCCTATCTCCTCGGACCACACGACGTCAAGTACTCTAACTTTTATCAACCTGTGTTTAATCGCTAACTTATTGTTGTTGTTGTAACGTTACCGTGATTTTCATTGTCCTATTATATGTGACTAAATTTTTGTACAAGAGTACAAGTGACTCGTCCCTACGTACCTTAGAATGGCGGAGTCAAGTCAAATCAGCGAGTCAGTACAGACTGAGAAACGTTGGGGTACCTGACGTCGTGCGGTCCGAAGGGACAGGTAATGGTTGAGAGTCTCGAACGATTTTGAGTACAGGAAGCTCAGCCACTACGGTAGGTTGGTAAAGTAGGAGACAACAAGGGAAAAGGAGGGCAGAAGTTAGAAAGGGTCGTAGTCCTAGAAAAGGTTACTCAGTCAAAAAGTGTAGTCCATCGGTTTCATAACCCCAAAGTCGAAGTCGTAGTCAGGAAGGTTACTTATTAGTCATGACTAGAGGAAATCCTGACTAAAGAGAACCTGACCAACCTAGAGGAACAACAGGTTCCCTGAGAGTTCTCAGAAGAGGTTGTGGTCAAGTTGTCGTAGTTAAGAAACCACGAGTCGAAAGAAATGTCAGGTTGAGACTGTAGGTATGTACTGATGACCTTTTTGGTATCGAAACTGATCTACCTGGAAACAACCGTTTCATTACAGAGACGAAAAATTATACGACTAATCCAACCAGTATCGAAAAGAAGATTCCTCGTTCGTAGAAAATTAAAGTATCGACGTTAGTGGTAGACGTCACTAAAACCTCGGGGGGTTTTATTTCAGAGAGTGACAAAGGAAACAAAGGGGTAGATAAACGGTACTTCACTACCCTGACCTACGATACTAGAATCAAAAACTTATAACTCGAAATTCGGTCGCAAAAGTGAGAGGAGAAAGTGAAAGTAGTTCTCCGAAACATCAAGGAGAAGTGAAAGACGGTATCCCACCACAGTAGACGTATAGACTCCAATAACTATAAAAAGGGCCTTTAGAACTAAGGTCGGTCACGAAGTAGGTCGGGCCGTAAAACGTACTATAAAAGACGTTTATTCAATTTATTCGTCCCACTGTCATATGTCGGAACTGTATGAGAAAAGGGTTAAACCTTGGTCAGACAACAAGGTACAGGTCAAGATGGACAACGAAGGACTGGACGTATGTCTAAAGAGTCCTCCGTCCAGTCCACCAGACCATAAGGGTAGAGAAATTCTTAAAAGGCGTCAAACAACACTTCATGAAACCGGTGGAGTACTCTTCTCAACTGAGTAACCTTTTCTGAGACTGCGACCCTCCCTAACCCCCGTCTTCCTCTTCCCCTGCTGGCTCCTACTCTACCGACCTACCGTAGTGCCTGAGCTACCTGCACTCAGACTCACTTGAGGCCCTCTACCACTACCTGTCCCTCCGGACCGTACGACGCTAAGTGCCCCAGCGTTTCTCAGCCTGTGCTCACTCGTTGACTTGACTTGACTTGACAACACTAGGTATATGAGTTTCCGAAACCGTATCAGTTATTTCGTCTTCATCTACAAAAATACCTTGAGAGAACGAAAAGAGAACCTTGAATGACGGATCCGTACCAACA
Source organism: Capra ibex (assembly GCA_006410555.1). Lineage (NCBI taxonomy): Eukaryota > Metazoa > Chordata > Mammalia > Artiodactyla > Bovidae > Capra > Capra ibex. The sequence goes on along the minus strand of SJYO01016970.1, from coordinate 22,445,341 downwards.
AATCACGGACTACCCCATGTCGTTAAGAGAAACAAATAAACAACAAATCGATCGACGTGGTCCAGAATCAACGCCATACACCCTAGAAACTAGGGACACCATCGTACGTAAATAAAAATTTAAAAAATAACCTTGTATCAATGAAATGGCACAACACAATGAAAGACGACATGTCTTTCCCTTAATCCACATGTACATGTATGTAGGGGAGAAAAAAAATCTAAAGGAAGGGTTAGTCCAGTAGTGTCTCGTGACTCATCTCAAGGGACACGATATATCACACAAGAGTAATCAATGGATAAAATATGTATCATCACATATATTACAGTTAGGGTCAGGGTTAGGTAGGGTGGGGGTACGGTGTAAACAAGAGTTACAGACACACAGATAAAGACGAAACGTTTATCCAAGTAGATATTGTAAAAGGATAAAAGGTGTATATACCGAACTATATACTATAAACAAAAAGTGTTACTCTCAAAAACAAACTGATCGATCTTTGAGTCCGTTCAAACTCGGACTCAACGGAGGAGACTTTCACTTCACTAGTCTGATTCGTCACTTTGAACATTTTTTGTCTGGTTGTCTGGATCATTTAGTCTAACAATCTCACCTCGGGTTTACACATATAAAACGTGTGGACGGGCCCACCAGTACTACCTGAAGACGTGCCAAGATTCCGGGGAAGGTAGGTCTCGGAAACCGAGTGAGAAGCAAAGACACAGACAAACAAGTTGTTCACAAATAACGCACGAACGATACACCACCCGTCTTGTACCGGTGACACGACCTACAATCCCAAAGGTGTCCTTCAGTCTCCAGTTCGAAGGACGAAAGGTCCTCGAACTTCAGGTCGCATCTGTTCCCTTGTTCAGGTCCTCATTTTTCGTGAGTTCACCCCATGTTTAATCTTTCTTCTATAGTGTCTCAGCGTGTCACGTCGACTCCTTTTTCAGCGGTCACTTCCGTAGAGAGTCCCCTTTGGGACTCCCCCGACCGTAGAGTTTCTACTCTTCCTCGGTCGGTGCGTCTCTGGACGAGTTATTTCTTCCACCCTTGACGAGTAGTACGACTTACTTGTTCATCACTTGCTTCCGGTCCCACCGACCGGATACTTGGCTCCACCCGTCTCTGCGTCCTTTTTTCTCGTCACCAGTCTAGAGTCCAGGAACTGGTACCAGTCTGCAAACCTGAAATAAGACTCACGTCACTCTTCGGTGACCCCTACCTCCGACAAGTCAGACGAACAAAACTCAACACTTAGCTAAGAGAAACTAACTATAAACTTATTTCAGTAAAACCGACAAGACAGTATGAACTGTCCACCTAAATACTTTAATAACGAACTATAAACTAGTTAATCCGAAAAAAAAGTGGAAAATTTTTACAACAAAACAAATAAGTGTTTCGGTACTTCGACACATCTAACATGTAGTCAATGATAGACGAAAAACTTAAATTCCTATTCCACTAAGTTCAACGTTTGTGTACCGATATATCCTTTAGTATCAGGGTTCTTGGCGCACTCATATCCCTCCGAACCACCCTGATGTTCCTTTTGTGTCTTTGAGAGAATTAAGTCGTGAAGGTTATCTTGAAAGATACTTCTACCCTTCCAAGACATAGATACGAACAGGTGTACCCATCGGTAATGAGTGTACACCGACAACTCGGGAACCTTACGCTGATCATGTTGATTTATTGACCTTAAGAATAGATTAATGTAAATGTGAATTTATCGGTGTATACCGATGGTATAACAGGTCGTGTTGACGTCCCGTTGAATGTTTAAATGTCAGAATAGACTCTAGTAAGAGGGGTAGAGGGGATGGTGGGGTCGAAGGTTTTACAGTCTTTCAAACTTCGTACACGATATGTTTAACAACATAAATTTGGATTAGAAGTGATGTTTCGTTTTTAACGGCGCAAGGGTGTCCCTTAGGTCTACCCCAAGGTGTGTATCCTACCCCTCGGCAAGACCTTTATGTAGACTCGCCCTCAGATGACCCAACCGTGGTCCGCACCCACTGTAGACACGCGAGTGTCCTCCCGTTTCATTTGAGTGCTCGAACCGGGGTCGAAGTGTCGAGTGTGTCTTATTTTTATTAAGGTTATAAAACTCTCCCGGACTACTCATACCGACGAAGAGGACGAGTGTGACCTCAGGGTACACTGTGTTCTCGTTTTAGCGGGGAAGATTATTAGACAGTGGTTTGATAGTCAACTCTTCTCAGTCTCTCGGTACTTTCTAAGAAATTTGAGAATGACAAGTTGAGTAATTTAAGGAGGAGAGGGATTTCCAGATAAATTCGCCAAAGACAATAATTTTTTTTTTCAGAGGTCGTAGAACATAAAAAAAAAAAACGAACTCTTAAACGAAAAGGTAGCCCTTTCGGACTCCTGTACTCCTCTTGTCTCTTACTCTACCAACCTTCCGTAGTAGCTGAGTCACCTGTACCCTAACTCGTTCGAGGCCCTCTACCACTTCCTCTGTCTTCGGACCACACGACGTCAGGTGCCCCAATGTCTCAGTCTGTATTGATTCGTTAACTTGCTGTCGTTGTCCTCTTCTTGTCATCGGGTTCTCCTAGAAATTCGAAATACTTACAACATTTTATAAGTCACCCAAAAAAAAAAGTAACAAGAAATAAAGGACAAAAAGAGAAAAAAAGTTAATAGTACAAAACATTTACTCCGTATGTACTTCCGTTCGTGTCACTTCTACGAAGAATTGGATTTTGAAGAATATGAAAATCTCGTTTTTTATAGGAATCGTAATTAATACATACTTCGATACTTTTCTACTCGACCGGAAATTACTTATTAATTATAAATGGATATTTTATACTGTACGAGTCCTCTTTTGGTGTTTATAAGTGACTGACGAACTGTTTGAATCTTCTTTTTATATTAACTGAAGATTTTACCAAGCCAAAATCCTGTTCACGTGTTTACCTCTTTTTCTAAGGTATCCAGTTTCAGCAAAAAGTCCTATAACTAGTTCGATTTCTTCTCAATACAAAAAAACATGAAAGTCAAGTTACCATCCGACGTCACCCCGAGACGACGACACAAGCCCGAAGAGAGATCGCACAGTTCGTCCCCGACGCGAGACCAACGTCACACACCGGAAGAGCACCACCACCGAGGAGAACAACGTCTCGTACCCGAGTCCCCACTCACCCGAAGTCATCGACGGCGTGAACCCGAGTCATCAACGTTGAGGACCCGAGATCTCGTGTAAGAGTCATCAACACCGTGGTCAGAATCAACGAGGCACCGTACATCTTAGAAGGGTCTAGTCCCTAACTTGTGCACAGAGGACGTAACCGATCTTCCAAGAAATGGTGACTCGGTAGTCCCTGTGGGTGTTTCGTAATGTAAACTATCTAAAACAGGAAAATGGAACTGTATGGCTAGAAGTACACTGAACCTTTCGATCCAAACATCAATTTTAAGAGTCTGGGGTCTCAAGGAGCGACCGGACGACACCGCAGTCCCTCGGTCGGACAGTGACGGACCCCGACATACTACCTAAGGACACACGGGAAGGAGTGTGATCGGTCGGGAACCCAGACCCTCTCACGTGTGGTCACGAGCCCGAAGGAGCAACCGAGTTATCCATTGTCTTAGGTGGACATCACGTCCTCTGCACCCTCTGAGCTCAGGGTAGGGACCCAACCTTTCTAGGGGACCTCCTCCCGTACCGTTGGGTGAGGATATAAGAACGGACCTCTTAGGCAACCTGTCTCCTCGGACTGCCCGATGTCAGGTACCCCAGCGTTTCTCAGCCCGGGTTGACTTTACTGACTCGTACGTGCGTGTGGTCGCCAGAGTAAATGGGATCCTTCCTACTGGGACCCCCTCTCTGGACGTCTCCGGGACGGACGTTCGAGACCGTAAACCCGCCCCTTACGACCCGGTGGTCCACAGACGTCTTCCTAGATCGTCGGACTCGTAGAAGGGAACGAGTCCCTTCTTCCTGTGTCGACCTCCTCCTAGTCTCACCCCGCAGGTGTAGTGTCTCAGATCGTGTGCCTGGGACCCCGGACCCAGATTCCCGTCGTACCTTCGAGAGTATAAAATTCTCGGTCACTGGTAAAGTCACGACGGGACAACCTTCTTTGAGACAAAGGATTGTACGGGGAATTTAGAGTGGTAGGATCTGTTATCTCGTCAGAGAATGACCTCCACGGGAAGTTGTAGACCAAGATGTTCACCAGAGAAAACGTCACCCTTAGTACTTAAAAGTCAAACCACAAAGGTTCCGAGAACTCCCGAAAATAAAGATAAAAATTCAAAAGAACTCTATGTTCAGTGTATGGTACGTTACGTAGATAGATTTACTAAAAGTCATATAAGTCTCAACATGTTGAAAGTGGTCTTCGGTAAAATTCTCGTAAAAGTAGGAGGATCTTTCTTTGAGTAGGCGTAATCACGGGAAGGGGGAAAGGAGGGGTGGAGTCGAGGTCGGCACCCGTTGGTAGTCAGATGAAAGACAGAATTTCATCAAAAGGGGAAAGTACACAGGTATCCGGATCTCTCGTGACATTTTGGAATCATGGAGGTAGGTTAGAATAAAAAGAGTAGTCTACACCTAAACGCGAAGAGGTTGAAGTTACACATACACTTAGGGGACCCCTTAGCCCAATTTTAAGGGTCCCTAAGAAGTCCAGACCCCACCTGAACTGTAAGACTTGACGATAGGTTACTACGGGTACGAGACCCAGACCCCTGGTGTAAAGTTTCCTATTACCTACTACGACTTCAGTAATAAAATCGACCTCATTGAAAGTAAAGGACCCGAAGGGACCATCGAGTCTACCATTCCTCTGACGGACGTTACACCCTCTGGGGTTCAGCTAGGGACCTCTTTTTTTACCGTTGGGTGAGGTCATAAAAACGGTACCCTTTTAGGGTACCTGTCTCTTCGGACCATCCGATTTCAGGTACCCCAACGTTTCTCAACTTGTGCTGACTCGCTGATTGTGTGTTTTTGTCGGAGGTAAATACTGTCACACCGTTACTGAACACTAAAGTCGACCGAATCCTACCGTCCAAAGGTAGGGTCAAATCTTTCACCATGCCCCCTCCCCTTCCTTCACATACACACACACACAGACACACACACACACACACAGACACACACACCACACTACGTCACCCGTCTCGAAACGTATGTACCTGGAGACAGATGACAAGACTTTACTCCGGACACTCCTGGGGTCCGGAGGAAAGACAGAAAAGAAAGTTGGGCACAAGTGTGACGAAACAGCCGTAGGAATACCTTCGTCCGTCTCTGTGAGGTAACAAATGAAACCAGACCAAGGGAAGGAGTAGCCCCGACGTTTGGGTACAAAGAGACTGGTAGAGACGGAGTCCCAGTAGCCAAGACCAGTGTATCGCGAAAGACCTTTATCATAAGATCCTTTTCTTTACTCTTCGTGTAAAAGGTGTGACACCATGAAAGTCACTCAAGACACAGGATGCCACATCCTCGGCACCAGAGGCGACCGCCCCCTCCAGAGACTTCACACACAGGGAGCCACTGTCTTGACTCGACATCGGGCGTCGGACTCCCAAGTAAACCCCACCCAGAACCGTGTCAGACACCGTAAGCCGGCGGAAGGTGCCTCCTTGAGTGAAAGAGACCCAAAGTAGTTGAACAAAAACAGGGACACCAAAGAACGATTTATTGACATAGGAGTCTAGGGTGTGCCGTCTCGGTTCCGGTCTTTGTCTTTGGCTCGAAAGAAGCAGAAGGGACTACCAGGTGCCTCCAGACCCTTGTGGCTATTCCTTGGGCCTCGGGTCCTCCGAGTGGGGCCCGACGCCCACCGTCTCCTTCCAACACACACTCTGGGAGATTCTCGTGTCGAACTCTTCACCAAAGGGCCGACACCACGTTCCCACAGACTGGAGAGGACTTTGTGCAGTCGGACGTTTCTCCCCCCTTAGTGTCTCTTTCCTACTTGAAACACTCGTGTCTCGCCCGGCACGTCTCGTGTGGAGACTAGTACTGTGAAGGGACGAGTTCGTGTGAGTCACTAGGGGGTAAGTCAAGTCAAGTCAAGTTAGCGAGTCAGCACAGGCTGAGAAACGCTGGGGTACTTAGAGTCGTACGGTCCGGGGGTCAGGTAGTGGTTGAGGACCTCAAGTGAGTCTGAGTGCAGGTAACTCAGTCACTACGGTAGGTCGGTAGAATAACAAACAACAGGGGAAGAGGAGGACGGGGGTTAAGGAGGGTCGTAGTCTCAGAAAAGGTTACTCAGTTGAGAAGTGTACTCCACCGGTTTCATGACCTCGAAGTCGAAATCGTAGTAAGGAAGGTTTCTTTAGGGTCCCGACTAGAGGAAGTCTTACCTGACCAACCTAGCGGAACTCGATGGGGTACGGACTCCGGTCCCCGCCACCGGCCCTCTTCGTTGGGGTGCAGGTTCCTCGTCACCGACGCGTCCGTGTCCTCCCGGATCTCCTCGATAAGGTGCAAGTTCCAGTCCTCCCCACCTCCACTCCTCTATGGGGAGCAGGTTCCAGGGGGTAATGGGTGTACTATTTGGGTAGGAGGAACAATGGCGGAAGTCCTGAGACGAGAGACCAAGATCAATGGGGAAGGTCGGAACGACGGATGCTAGGGACGATATTTGCGGAATGTGAGGTCCGTACACCTGGTCCAAGACAAGGTCCTCGTGACACGGAACGACGTAGGTATGGAGAGGGAGTCCGACAAGGGAAGTCGACCTTACAGGGACAAGGGAAAGAGAAAGACAGCGTCAAGGTCGGAGGACGGTCCTGTCGAGGGAAAGGAGGAGAAGGTATTATAGAAACAAAAAATTTGAGTAGATGAAAGGGAGGAGACACGAAAGAGGATATTGGTCTGTGAAGACTGTGATAGGAATCATAAATACACACACACACACACACACACACACACACATAATCATCGAGTCAACACTGCCTGAGAAACACTGGGGTATCTGACATCGGGCGGTCCGAGGAGACAGGTACTCTAAGAACTCCGTTCTTATGCCCTCACCCAACGATAAGGGAAGAGGTACCATAGAAGGACTGAGTCCCTAACTTGAACCCAGAGGGCCTAACACCCGTCTAAAAAAATGGGTGACTCGGTGGACCCTTTGTGGAATGATGATTCGACGATTCAGTGAAGTCAGCACAGGCTGAGACACGCTGGGGTATCTGCCGTCGGGTGGTCCGAGATTTTGACACATTTATGTCGATGGTAGAGACCTCGAGTGTGACACAGACCACACCACATCACACCAAATGTATTCATTGAAGAAAAATAGAAGATTTCCGGAGACCTTCCCTCGACCATAATATAGATGACGTGTCAACTTTTTAAGTTTGAAGGGGTCTTAACGGGTTCCGACCACTAAGATTGGTTGACTTGATGCTCCCTTCGGGAATATTGACACCCGCAACGACGACGACGACGACGATTCAGCGAAGTCAGCACATACTGAGACACGCTGGGGTATCTGCCGTCGGGTGGTCGGAGACGGCAGGGACCCTAAAAGGTCCGTTCTTGTGACCTCACCCAACGGCAAAGGAAGAGGTTACGTACTTTCACTTGTCACTTTCATTTCAACGGTGGAATTTGACATAGGGACTACGAAGACGTTTTAGACCGTCTCTGAACTTCAGTGGTCTTTTGTTTTGTTCGTTCGGTGTCATTCTGGTTTTTTACGTCTGTCCACCAGAGTCCCTTACAACAACGACACGTGCCAATAACGTGCTAATAATAACCGTTGTGGCTCCTTACTCGTTACACTCTGTCGTAGACACCTTGTCATGGAGACCCCCGAGATTGTCTTCACCTACCCCTTGAGGTCATTTCCCCAAGAACCCTCTATTCTAAGAACCAGTAGGTTGGACGCCTACACAAACATCAGAACCAGACAGGACCCTCAACGATACTCTTACCCACACACCCACACATTCTTACCCCTCCCCCCAGTGTCATTTCCACCTTGTTTTTTTTTGGAATTTACCAATTTGGAATGGTTTTAGTACTAGATTTTATTATATCCCTTTACGAATGTTATGTTATTTATTATGAATTTTAAAATTCTAAGTCATCTTAGAGTTAAAAATATTTGTGTCCGGTGTACGAACCCGTGGTCTCTCCTCTTTCTGGTTACCCTTATAAGTATTCCCGACTTAGACTCCCAATCCTATGACCCATTAAAAATAAAACATGTCAAAAACTTTAGGGAGTACAAGATCTCACTTTACACAAGTAGTCTTCTTATTGTTCACTAGTAGTCTATTAGTCCTTTTTTTGTTTACTATATTTTTCGGGTTTACAATTAAGTTTTTTAATTTTCACTTTTGTTTTATTTTTTGTTGGTCGTGTCCTGTAATCCTTTAGTCACACGGGTCTTTGTCCGACCCACCCCTCCTGGTAACAAGAGTGGGTCGTACCGAAAGAAGAATTACAAGAAAATACATACATACGTGTTAAAGTTTCGAAAAGGATTCAAATAAAAACACTGGTCACCGAAATTTAAACGAGTCTCTATCCGAAGGTCTCCCTTGACACCAAACTTTTACACTGCCTTCAACTACCTTGGAGGGTTCTTGAAAACCACATCTGTTCCGGAATCTTCGCACGTCTCTCACTCTGGGAGAGTCGTCTTACGGGGTAGGGACGAAATAGACATTATGGGTAGTGGTACATTCCTGTCACGGGGTCTCTCCCCGTCCGTCCCTAGTTCTTTCTTTTCGAGGGACGCCACCGACGAGAGCAACACCTCGTGACCGCAATCCCGGGCGCCCGAAGTCATCAACGTAGAGGACCCGAGATCTCGTCTTTGAGTCATCAACACTGTGTGTTCGGATCAACGAGGTGCCGTACACCTATTAGGGCTTAGTCCCTAGCTTGGACACAGGGGACGTGACCATCCGTTCAAGAATTGGTGACCCGGTGGTCCCTTCGGAACAAAAATTTAGAGGTATGTATTTTCTAGTGGATCCTCTTTTGAATTCTACATAGACTTATCAAAGAATGTAAAACCACTACGGAAAAATTTTCTTTTTTTAAAAATTTCACATTAACTGTCTATTGTGTAATTAAAGTCCACATGTTGTCACTAAATTATGAACATATATAATGTTTTACTAGTAGATTGATCATTCTGATCAATCACAGGTAGTGGTGTGTGTCTATGTCTTAAAAAAAAGAACACCACATTTGGAAAGACTAAATGAGAGTCGTCTGAAAGTTTATACGTTAATACCAGAATAACTGACATCAGTGGTACCGACTTGTAATTAAGGGGTACTGAATAAATAAAATATTTACCTTCAAATATAGAAACTGGGGGAAATGGGTATAAAACCACCACGGAAATATTTAGAAATCGTTTACAAAGAACTTCCCTTAATCCTCAGCCACTCAAGTACGACGGTCCAATCTCGTCTTGACTCAGTCAGGAAGGTTCAAGACTTAAGACTCATATACGTAGACCCATCCCCCATCTTAAGGACGTAATTTTGATTGCTTGGGTCCGAATATTCTGAGAACTTGTAGGATATCAAGCAGGTTTACAGGAAAACTATTCAATTATATTTACTTAGTCTTTGTAGACGTAGTCTTTAGAGGAACTTGTGTGTTCCCGAATTGTTAATTTACCTTCTTACAAACCGTGTCACACCAAGTCCAAAATCGTCTAGGTTTGACAAAACGTTTTATCAACAAGAATTCTGTAAGACTCTTAAATTTTCTGTCGACCAAGAGGGTGGGCGAGACTTTTACTCTCGTCACTAAAGATAAGAAACACAGCTGAGACCAACGAGAATGACTGACACCTCCCTGAAGAGCGTCTCCGGGACAGAGACCAGAGACGGTTCACGACAGGAGGGGAGAGTAAGAGAGAAAAGAGAGAGAGAGTTAGGAGGCAAACCAAGGAGCCGTCTATGAGACACAAAGTCCGCGTCAAGATTGTCGTTACTGCTCCGACGTAAAACAGCTCAACACTCTAGGTCAAGATCCAAGTCCAGCTCGTAACAACAGTGGGACCAAGTGTCTTAAATTATTAGGAACAGGGAAAGTGGGAAAGACTACCACGGGCTATACTCTCGACCAGAGACCCCTTTTCTCTTTCTTTAATAGTTTGTAAGTCTCCTCCTCGACTTTAGACTACCTACCAGGTCTCCTTTCGTTTCGAGTTTAACACCTTTTCCGATGTTGCTTTTGCAGTGACATTTATTTTCGGTGCAAGTCAAGTCAAGAGAACTCGGAGGGAGAACAAGACCTTGTGTCTGACTCACTAGGGTCGTTTACGGTTGCTTCGTCTACTTTCACTAATCGTACGACAAGGGAAAGTTCGAGAAAATAAGCTTCTTCAACAGGAAGGTAAAATAACTGAAAGTCAGAGCGGTAGCACTTTATAATTAGTGGGTTCGTGTTTCTACTGTAGAGTCTAGTGGGTTGAGCATTAAGATAGACTTGACGTTCTACTTTCTCCTGTGGGAGTACGTAAGAACAGGGAAGACAAAAGGGGAAGTTCCCTGTGACAGTTAGAAGGAATCCGAAGGACTCACTAGTAGTAAATTAAAAGAAAAATCCAACGTTTCAGAACTAAAGGATTTGACTTTTTTTTTTTTTTCTCATTAATTTTCACTACCTTCGTATAATCTTTTCTCTGTCTTTAAGTTCGTTTAACTGCAGATGAAGTTGTTACCCTGAGGTGGGAGTCTCCGAAAAAAAAAGGAAGAAAAAAGAATTTTGGGGGTCTCCGAAAATTCAAATCGTGACGATCAATTATAAAGAGGTGATTCAAATTCTTTAATTTTTGTTTTCTTAATTTCGGACCGAAAAAGGGAACCGAAGTCTCGGTTTCGAACAAAATCAAAACGGTCTCAAGTTTATTACTTTAAGAATAAACCTTGGAAAGTCCCTGAACGACAATAAGAGTCGGCTCTACGGTTTGGAACCGAACTAGATCGAAGACGAGAATCAAAGTAGAGGAAAGAGAGAAAAAATGGACGGTGTAGGGTCGTGTGTCCGAACCAAGGAGGAAACCCCTGAAAACGATTCACCAGAGAGATTGGGACCTGGGGTTTCCTTGGTCGAGTAGAGGACTACGTCCCGAGTCGAGTTTACAGAGGAGGAACCTCTCGTAGGGGGTTGTGTGTGTTTAGTAAACCATAGTGGACTAGGACGAAAGTAAAGTAGTATCACGAGTAACGATTTACTTTATTAGAGCAAACAACAGTTAGAAGGTAGGGATTTCACATTTCTTAGACGGACATCACGTTCTCTACGTCCTCCGCTTCCAAGTCGGGTACCCCAACGTTTCTCGACCTGTGCTGACTTCACTGACTCGTGCTTCAGATTCGTCACTTATGTACTAGACACATCTACACCGGAGAGAGATGTTTCCTAAACGGTGAAAGTTAATTTTGTTTTTCCCCCTGTAACGAAGTAAACATGAACCGCACAATTGTACGATCAACGACAAAATATTATTGAACCTCACAAACAAAATGTTTACGAGGTAGAGACGTCACACAGGACTGTACAGGTGGTTTCGATCAGAAAGTCTCTGTCCCTCGTCCTGGGTTTGGACCGTTTCACATCCGAGATTACTTCTCCCCAGTTCAAGGAATCTAAACGGCAAGGAGTAGAGATCCGAGATCTAATCTTTAACAATGGTACACCGAGTCATCATTTCTTAGGCGGACGGTTACGATCCTCGGTGTCCTCTACTCCCAAGTTAAGGACCCAACCCTTCTAGGGGACCTCTTCCTTTACCGTTGGGTGTTCTCATAAGAACGGACCTCTTAGGGTCCCTGTCTCATGAGACCACCCGATATCAGGTACCCCAGCGTCTCTCAGCCCGTGCTGACTCCTACGCGCACGTCTTGCACCCGTTCCGATCTCAAAATCAGAGCTTAACGGATGGAAAGTCCTGTGATGAGGGTGGTACCTTCCGCAAAGAGGCCTCCGGGGTCAGAGGTATTTACTGACAATCTAACCTCTGATCCGACTACAGGGAAAGGAGGGGTTTGACATTCGTGTACTTCACCAAGGGTGGAACCTTTTACTACGGTTCTACTGTCGGGGGCCCTCGACTACTCTTCTTAGGTACACATCTCACTTACATGTCGTCTACATTGATCTTGACTGTTTCCGAAGGGGTTCAACCCAATTTTTTCGTCAAGTCTTAAGGTTTTTCGTAACTAAAATTACCTTGTGAGAGTAAATTTTTTTATTATTATTAAAAACGAATAAAAACCGACACGACCAAGAAACAACGACGCACCGGAAAAGAGATCAACACCCCCGGTCAAACAGATCAACGACACACACCGGAAGAGTAACGCCACCGAAGAGAACAACACCTCGTGCCCGGCCTCCTGTGTCTCCGAAGTCATCAACACCGTGTACCTGAATTAACGAGACGTGGTATACCCTAGAAGGACCTAGTCCCTAACTCGACCACAGGGGACTTAACCGTCCGTCTAAGAAATGGTGACTCGGTGGTCCCTTCAGGAGAGAGAGAGAGAAAAAAAAAAAATCTAAATAAATAAAAATTAACCTTCTATTAACTGAATGTTATAATAAAAAACGGTACATAGTTGTACTTAGTCGGTATCCATATCCATACACGGACAGGAGAACTTGAAGGGAGGGTGGAGGGTGGGGTAGGGTGGTGGGGAGATCCACCAGTGTCTCGTGATCAGACTCGCGGGGCGTAGTATGTCGTTTAAGGGTGATAGATTAAAATGTAGATCATAACACACAGGAAGGAACCATGAGAGAGTAGAATGGGAGAGGAAGGGTTGGGGAGAGAAGAATCAAAATTAGAAAAGGAGTTTTTCATTTTTTTCACGACGGAGATAGAATCGTCTCTTGTATGCCTGCCTATGAGACCGGACGTCTCGGTCTCTTGGAACAGAGGTTCAGTCCTAAGCCTGCCACCATGTTCTCGGGAAAAATCCCTTTACTCTAAAGAAAAAGACACTACCAGACTCTCCAATCCTTACAAAAAGTGCGAAGTACCGAGAAACTGATTAAAACCTAAACAGTAGGTCCTTAAATACGTTTCAGAAGAGTCTACTTCCGTCCCTCGGGCCCTGTCGAAGAAAGAAAGACGTAACAATCACCTAGCCAACTAGGCGACGGTAAAGCTACCCTACGGAGAAGGAGCACGGGAAGGGCAGTCACGGAGGACACCAACTCCCCGTACGACCCCGAGTCAAGGACGTGAGTCTAACGACACCCTAGGAGGTACCTTAAGTGATTGACGAGGGAGACCAAACAGTGCTCATAAAAATGGACAGTGAAACTAGTACGAGAGAATGAGAGAATTTGAGGTCAACTCCGAAGGAGAATTGTGACTCTTAATTTGGATTCTTGGAAGGAAGACCCAAATTTTTGGGAAGTGACCCTTACAGGAACGGTGAACGATGAGTTTCAGACCAGGTACCCACCCGTTGGACCGTCATAGACGTAGTGGACTCTCGGGTAATCTTGAGTGTTGGGACGGTGTCCACTTGACGTAGTTTCAGTCGTAAAAATTGTTCTAGGTCCACTCAGCGCACGCACAATCTTACCTCTTTACGAAAGACCCTTTAGGAGGGACGATGGTAGTAGTAAGTACCGGTAGTTCATCCAGAATCTCGTTGTAAAGAGGCGGACCGAGACTGGACTGACGAACCGTGTATCGTCTCGTCGTGTGAGGTTAAATTAGAAGGGTCACAGAGGTACGCCATACATGACAACAATAAGGGTAAACGACTTCCCCTCTGACTCCGGAAACTCTCTACAAGTAAGTCCATCACTCACAACCTCGTCGGACCTAAATTAGGTTCTGTGAGACAGAGGTCTCAAGTACACGGATTGATAGTCGAGACGTGGAGGGGAAAGGACCTGAGAAGGGAGGTTCAGATAATCGAGACCTAAGAGAACGGAGAAAGAGTAACCAGACATTTTTAAGAGATTTCGTTTCGGTGCAACTTCCTTTACGACGACAAACCACAGAAGACCTTTTCGAAACTCAGGATTTCAATAAAAATTCCTTCTAACACGACATGAGACATCTCTAACTAGAGAGTCGGTTCCTTTTCCTCGAGAAAGATGACGAAGGTTAAATTATGTCCGGTGCACCTCGGACTCTATAATGGGAGGGGCCTACACTTGAAGAAGACCGACACAACTCTATCTCATCATAGATTTTGTACTGGAAACCTTCTTAGGAATGTAAATGTTGAGATTAGTCTTTTTTTTTTACCTCTATTAAGTATACTGGAAGTTACTGTAACCACGTCCCAAATAGTTCAGGAAACTTCTGGAATTCCAGTCTTACGAATATCGGACATATGAGTTCCGGTCTCAAAGCAATGTCCTCCAATCGATATACTCCAGACCGTCTCTAATTCCAGTCACCAAAAGTTTGACTAATAACTTGACGAAACTCCCTTATAAGGTCTCTTTTTGAACCTCCGACACCACACTCTATCACAGACTCGACTTTGTCTCCAAGGGACCCGGGGTGGAGTGAAAGTTGGTTAATCAAAGTTAAAATGTAGTAAAACATATTATCCAGGACCCCATTGTAAGATAAGTTACCCGGGAAGGGATGAATCCCAAAAGGACCGCCGAGTGTGCCATTCTAGGGACCCAGTCCTTCTATGGGACCTTTCCCCTTACCGATGGATAATGTCATAAGAACGGACCTCTTAAGGTACCTGTCTTAAAAGAAAAACATATAATTTTCGGTTAATTTGATGAGGCAGGAAACGTCAACTCCGACAACTCCAAGTTTTTCCGTTTACTGAAGGGGTTCCAGTATGTAACAAAACCGGTTTTTGTAAAGAACATAAGGAGGAAACTTTCGAGTCTTCGACTCGGTCGACGGTTCAGACGACCCGTAAGTGCAGAAACGACAGACCCAGTCGGGAAGAATGTCAGTCACCACGACTGGACCGGTAAAAAGGAAACGTAAATCCTGAGGAGACACACACAAACCTTTTGGTTTGTGGTAAGTCCACAAAATCCCCGTTTCGATTCAGTTTTTCAGTATATAACCGTCGTAAGAAACAGAAGTAGAACCCCACTTCGACATACCGAGAGAGTAACAGGACTGAATCAATAGGCAACTTCCGTCGGAACGTCTCTTGTGTCTTATAAGGTCATGAACGTGTTGTCTCCTCGACAAGAGGGGAGGTTTGTAATTAAATGGTTTGGGGGGTAAAATCCTCTTACACGTAAACTCCTTACACACTGGTTTTCCCTTTCTACCGTAACTTTCTGACTCTAGTACATAAAAAGGGACGAGGACGTTTTTGTAAAAAAGGAAAGTAAAAGTCCTTTTATTTAGTTATCCACTTTGTCTGTTTACTCTTAAAGTCACTGTTAAATGTCAATCATTACTACCTATATACCCATTAAAGGTGGTACAGAAGACAACAAATGATCTTTGAAGAAATTCCGTCTACTAACCGTATGATTCTCTAGAAAATAAAGATTTTTCTCGAGAGGTGGGTGGACATACAAGTCACGAACAGGACTAGAAAACAAATTTTTTAACCCACGATTAGTGACGGAGGGAGAACTCAGACCCGAGGTCTTTACATCGGGGTGACGGACCCTACATTCGGGAAACACACACCGGTCAATACATCTTACATCTATAACGTAAGGCCCTGAACTAAAAGACAGAGAGTCAAAAAGAGAGAAGAGAGACGGTAAATGAAATGGATGACAAAGAAAAAGATTGGGGTCAAAGACGAGGGAGATTAACAAGGGTCACCCTGGTTTTATGGGACCTTGATTTTAAGAAGAAATGTCTCTATATAATTTCACTTTGTGTGACACTAGAGGATGTTCCCTTTGTCTAAGAACAAGACTTTTCTGTTCATGAATTAATAAATATCATACATATTAAGGATTCTTAAACCTCTGTTTATAACCGAGAGTTCGATAAACCAATGTATATCTCTACAATGGATTTTTGAGGAAATCGACAGGATATATGTACAACCCTCGAAGGGACTATCGAATCAACCACTTCTTAGGACGTTACGTCCTCTAAGACCAAACTAAGGACCCAGTCCTTCTAGACGACCTCTTCACTATCCGATGGGTGAGGACATAAGACCGGATCTCTTAAGGTACCTGACATATCAGGTACCCCAGTGTTTCTCAGCCTGTGCTGACTCGCTGAAAATGAAGTGAAGTATATGTACAACGATAAAATTTAAAGTGAAAACGAAAAACAAGGATTCTAAATCTCTCCTAAGACAAGAGGTGGTTTTTTTTTTTTTTTTTTTAAGGATTCTCTAAGATCTTTCGTACGGATTTCTATAATTAATCAATGAACATTGTGATTTCATCAAACGACAGTAGGAACCGTTTAAAAAGGTAATAAATGATTCTAATTCCATAACTCGAACCAGAGTCTATCCAGAGATCCCATCCCATACCAACAACGACTAACAAATACTACAGTACATTGTGAATTCACAAGTAATAAATTCACAATCAGTGAGTCGGTAAAGACTGAGACACTGGGGGTACCTGACATCGGGAGATCAGAGGAGACAGACACCTTAAGGTGTCCGTTCTTATGACCTCACTTAACGGTACGGGTAGAGGTCCCCTAGAAGGCTGGGTCCCTGACTTGGGTCCAGAGACCGTAATGCCCACTTAAGAAATGACAGACTTGGTGGTCCCTTCGGGAACCCATGACACTTTACTGTCCTCCCTCTCCGAACTGGGAACAGTTTCAAACCGTTTTCACAAAGGAGGATTTCGAAGTTTTCGTCCTCTCTCAGGGTTCACATGGACCGTCGACCGCGCAATTTTATTGATTAGAAGTGTATGTTTCTCAGAGAAGTGTCCTAAACCGGTTTCCAGTTCGGACAACCCACATACAAATATTTTGTCTCAGACATCTCTAATCAGGAGTGAAATCTATTACTCACTGTCTTCCTCCTCCCTCCTCAAACAGTGAATTCATAAGTAGTGCCAGGGAACTGGAGCAAGACGTACAGATCGGTATCAATAGAACCGTCTCTCCATCTTGATATGTGAAGGAATAAATTAAGCAAAACACGAAATAACAGAAACGAGAACTCCTACCTAAGTAAGAGAGAGGAAACTTAAGTGAATCTTCATTTCAACGAGGGGTTTCTCTCTACTTGAAGTCCGAATGCAACATACGCGGACTGATTATTGAAAGAGCGTCTATCGCAGTACATGGCGACCCGAAACTCCGACTTCTAAACTTGAATTGGCACTGACCAAATGTACTTAGATCTACATGGAGACGTCGGTTCCTGTCACAGTTGAGGGCGGACTCTGTGACCCGAGACATCCCCTCCATCTGTATGACCTTATTTTAGTCCTTGGAGTCTCTCTCCTCTTTCTTTCACCACGTATGGACCATCCATCGGTCGTCACAGATCGTGTCAAGTATAAGACCGTTAAAGGTTCCAGTAAAAAAAAATTTTCATATTTTCGTGAGAAACGGAAAAAGTTCCGAAGTTTATTTTACAACCAGGAAATTTTTAATTAAAGGAGTTTAATATCTAAAACTACGGGTGGGTGGGGGTGGTCTATTCTCGAGGAACTTCGGTCCGAAGTATGGACCGAGTAGACTTATAAGAACCGTGGGTCGGATTCAAGACTCCGTAGTATCTATTATAAACGTTTTATTTACGTATATTGAATAAGAGACTTAAGGGGGTCCTAAGTTCCTGGAGTCTGTAATACATTTTCGATTGGTTTTTAGGTCTGGATGTTCTGGGAACTGTCTCAGTCAGGACACCATCCCGACGGAAAAAAGGAGGAGTAAAAGTCATGACCGAAAAATGAAACTAAAATAAAAATACTTCAAGTGTCGATGGAAGTGATTGCAATTTTAAGACAAAAAATTCTCAGTAAATCGCCCCACTGAAACAAAAAAATTCAAGTAATGTTAATATGGTATTAAACTCCTGTATATGGTATAAAATTTTATCTAACAAACAAATGAGGACAAAATTATAGGAATTTAAAAAAAAAAAAAGAGAGAAGAGGGAAAGATGATGGTCCTACTATCTTTTACCCTCACGTAAAATCGTCTGGGTCCACATGAACGACAAAGAATCCAACAGTGACATCACCCAACTGAAATTGTTTAGGATAAATTTTCCATTTAATGTTTGTAAGTAGTCGTTCACTAAAAAGATTTCAGAAGTACAATCGATAGAGAACAACGACGTTGTTTAATCGTGTTTTCAGCACCGAATTTTGTTGTCGGCAAATAAGACACCGATGTCTTACATACCTTCCGTCTTCAGGTTTACCAAGAATAAACCGACTTTAGTTCCGTAGTCGTTTCCACGGAAGGAAGTCCTCGGAGTTCGTCTCCCAGCCAGGAAAGGAGTGAAAAAGGTCGAAGATCTCCGACGGACATAAGGAACTTAGTACCGAGGAAGGAGGTAGAAGTTTCAGTGGTTACATCGTAGAAGTCTAAAATTGACCCAAAGACTGAACTGAGAAGACGGAGGAAAAATAAAAAAATCTAAAACACTAATGGAACTCAGGTAGGTGTATTAGGTCCCACTGGGGATCTGGAGCTCTAGTAATTAATGTAGACGTTTGAAGAAAAACAGTGTACTCCATTGTACAAACGTCCAAGATTCCTAATCCTAGTGGAAACCCCGGTAAGAGGACAGATGGTATTCGTACGTACGTGCGAAGTCGACACAGGGTGAAACCACTAGGATTCCTGACGTCGGGAGGTCCGAGGAGACAGGTACTCTAGGAGGTTCGGTCTTGTGACCTCACCCAACGACACGGGAGGAGGTCCCCTAGAAGGACTGTGTCCTAGTTTGGGTCCGGAGAATACAGAGGACGTAGCCGTCCGCCCAAGAAATGGTGATCGCGGTGGACCCTTCGGCGGTGTCAGTCTCTGGGAGTGCCTCAAGACGACGGAGCTCAAAGATCGAAAGACACGTGAGTCCTCTTTCCGAAACTCAAAAAAACACACAGAAGAGGACTATAAAGACAGAACCTACAATGATGAAATTAAAATACTTTACCATTTTTTAGGTGGACGGTCACATCCTCTGTACCCAAGTTAGGGACCCAGTCCTTCTACGGGACCTCTTCCTTTACCGTTGGGTGAGGTCATAAGAACGGACCCTTTAGGGTACCTGTCTCCTCGGACTGCCCGATACATCAAGTATATCAGCGTCTTCTCAGTCTACACTGAATGACTGATTTGTCGTTGTTATAGTTTTTGTGTAATAGACACAAACACACCTGTGTAGTCCCACCTATCTATCTACAAGTTATTGTACCATAAACCTGTTATTACTATTACATAACCCAAATATGTTACTATTACATTTTAAGCGAGGCAAAAAGGATAACATGGTATACCTTTGGGCTTGTTCGAAAAACCGGTTGGTCATTAATTATTACCTTTTCCTCCGTCGTTGAACCGTAAACTTTGGACCACTCAACATCTATCTCCACCAAAAACAACAACAAGAGAACAAAAAACAAAACCGAAGTCGAACTTCGTACTCCCTAGAATCGAGGGAATAGTCCCGACTTTGGATGGTCTCTCCAGGGGTCTGCCTCCAAAAATTTTGAGCAGAAATACCACCGGACAAGTCACTTGAGTGTCTCGGAAGATTGAAAACAGAAATCCGAATACATGTCTTCATACAGCACTTCTTAATAAAGATGATAATGGACAAGGCTAAAAGTCGACGAAACCCTGTTCTTCACAAGATGTAGTGTAAGGAAGGTAAGTGAGTGACCTTATATCTAGGAATAAACAGGTCTTCTGACTGGTAGTATACCCAACATTCATAATAATAATGAATACCTGATCATAACAAAGACGTTTTCGGTAGACGAAATCATGAGACGTATAAACGAGAAAAATTTTTTTAGTGAATCTCGACTTAAAAATGGACCAAATGAAACCCTTTTACTTTCCTTTTTGTGACGATTTCGATACCCACTCATTCTGATCCTCTCCTCTCTCTACTACAAGCCTCTTTACTGGAAAGACTCTTAGGATCGTCACCACCATGTACACACGTACGGGTGAGTACTGGTTGTGAACCACTGGCGTACCTGACATCGGGTCTTGGGTTCTACCCCGTATTTACAGAGGAGAGTTCTTCGGGGAAAACCATTTTAAACTAGTTTTTGACTTTTATCCTCGACAACTGATTATGGTGAACCTTAAGGATCCTCTCCTTTCTGTACTAAACCATAATTCACACTGAATTAAGGTTCACCAAAATTCACACTGATGAGGGATGGATAATCTGTGTTCCTGTATATTCCGTCCCGTCGAAATTAAACTCCCTCAAAGATCATAATCCCCCCGTCGACCGGATATATGCCTTTGGGTAACTGTTAAGGTCCCCCTCTCCACCTCGGGGAAGACTACAAAACAAAGTCTGGGATAGTAACTTGAAACAAGTCCTGATTTAAGACTAAAAAAAAAAAATTTAACTCCCTCTATCATCGTTCCACACGACACTCGTAGGTCCGGGACCCTAGTCTAACCGGACCCAAGTTCACTTCGAGTCGGTTACGTGGACAAACACACGGGAACAGGACTCGGACATTTTGTCACAATTATTTCACGTAGAGGGTCTTATTAGGACTTCTGTAAGTGTCGTACCAGATCGTACGCCCCCCCTAGATGTCCAACGATATTCGTACATTACGTATCACTACTCAGGTACTTCCGCTTTCAGAATTTTCTAGTTAAGAATCCAGTGTCTAACAAATCGGTTCTCTACCACCGAAGTCCCTGTTCCGACGGTCGTGTCGACAAAGGAATTGAGTTCTAAGGTGGGACTTTTGACTCGAAGTCTTCGTGAACTAGTACACATTTCCATGATCCCAAGAGTCCGCCGAGACAAGACTCTTCGACACCGACGTGTAGACCCCGAAATAAAAAGAGTAAACATCTTCACCACTCTCTCCAGAACAAACCTCGGTATTTACGTTCACAGTGTTGTCCGTCCCCCATCTTTACTTTGTCATTTCACTACCCACCTCTCGGGACCACCCACCCCTCCGTAGAGCCCCGTGACCCTCACCGACGGGGAGAGGTGGTGGGAACGGGTTCTCTCCTTTTTGTCCCACCTTGACAGTCTAGAGAAAAAAGACACTTCAGAAATTTACTTCCGAATGTCAAAAAATGTTATACCAAAAATAATAAATAAAAACCGACGTGACCCAGAAGCAACGAAACACGCCTGAAAGAGATCGACGACACTCACCCTCGATGAGAAGTAAAGTCACAAACCCGAATAGCAACGCCACCGAAGAGAACAACGACTCGCCCCCGGGATCCGACGAACCCGAAGCCAACAACGCCGAGTGTCCGAGTCATCAACACCACGTACCCGAATAATCAATGAGGTGCCGTACATCCTACAAGGGTCTAGTCCCTAGTTTGGACACAGGAGACGTAATTGGGTGTCTAAGCATAGGTGACCCGGTGGTTCTTTCAGGATCCGAACGTAAAATTTTCGAAATATACGGTTGACTTGTTTTCGTAGGAACTTTACGTCTTAATGTTCCGGACCAAACTTCAGAACCCGGATTTCCTGTTGATTCTAGGGAGTCCGAACACCAGTCCTAATAAACCGGGGATTAAAAAGGACGAATAAACGAGGAAAAGAGAGAGTAAGATGTTCAGTGACAAAGGAAAGAGACAGAGGGTCGACCGGGAGAAGACTTTAGATCGAATGCAGATTTTCATACTAGGTTACTCTTGCACGTCTTCGTATTCTTAGAACCTTCGCTACTTGTAATCGCGTCAACAAGGGGAGGAAAGACTTCACAGAAGGCAAGGACGTCTCGGCCACTACAGGTGATCTCGCCGACCCCCTCCTCTCCCTCGACCCTCGTGAGGACAAGAATCCTACACTTACACGGGGGTTCTAGGTCCCATGAACGAAAGGAAAAGAACAGTGAATAAAAGGCTCTAAATTCTACACAGACTGAGATGTTGGGGTACCTGACATCGGGCGGTCCGAGGAGACAGGTACCCTAAAGGGTCCGTTCTTATGACCTCACCCAACGGTAAAGGAAAAGGTCCGCTAGAAGGGCTGGGTACAGAGAACGTAACCATCCACCTAAGAAATGGTAACTCGGTGGTCCCTTCGGGGAAAAAGACTCTTAAAAGAAAAAATTAGGTTGAAAATACCATCAACTCACACCATTTACTACGTTTTATAAAAATTATTGGGTCGTCATAGAATATGACACATGTCAGCCAAACTCCAGTCAATAGAAGGAGTGACTCCCATCTTTTGAAAAGAACTCCCTAGTCCTTGTAGAAATCTGGGACATCCTCCGTCACCAATACCCTGAGACTAATAGTAGTACTCACCACCAAAAAGTAAAACCTCAGGACTAAAGTCTCGTGAGTTTCCTAAAGGGTGAATTCCATCTTAACTCTCAGAAAACAGTCTCTCACCCGTTCATTTCAGAAGTGGACTCTTTCCTTTCTCGGCGGAAACTTACACGATAAACAACACTCGAAACCGTCGGACAATAAACGAAAATCTCTACTCACTTACCAGTCTAGGTGTTCCGTGGGTACATCTTCCAATACATTAAACATAGTCACTCCGTAAGAACCGTCAATTACCACCTCTCTGTCACCACCTAGGTTCCTCCCATCGTCCCTTCCTTCCTTCCTTCCCGTCTCCATCTCGAAACCTCCCCTGTCTATGACTCTCCACCCTTCCACCAACGAGACAGGAGTCAACACCTCTATTATTACCCTCTCCGAACCAAACCGAAGTGACAACATTGACCCACCTCCCTTCCTTTTAAGAACTACCACAGTGTCCCTCCATCCTTCCCTCCACCCTACCTGTACGTACGATTCACGAATCAGGGAAGTTAGTACAGACTCAGGTACACTGGGGTACCTGCCATCGGGTGGTCCGAGGAGACAGGTACCCTAAGAGGTTCGTCCTTATGACCTCACCTAACGATAAGGGAAGAGGTCCCCTGGAAGGGTTGGGGTCCTAGGTTGGGTACAGAGCATTTAGAGGACGTAACCGTCCACCTAAGAAATGGTGATCCCGGTGGACCCTACCTCTTCCCACTCTAAGAAACCCCGTTAGTCAAAGGAGGACACCGTCGGACAGAGGACATTCCCTATACTGATTTAATCACCGACGAAGAAATTCCCCACTCCTACTTTTTTACAAATAATATATTCCCTGTCTTAAACTTCAGAGGATTGAAATTTGTAGAATAGAGTGAGTTTTAGGAAACTTTCTATCGATACAAGTTCTCACGGTCTAGAGAACTACTTAACGTATAATTAAACTGTCAACAGTAACCTATTTCAGAGCCGTCCAAAATAGCGAAAATTTTTATTAAACAATATAATCCTCACTGAGTATAACAGACTTCGTTGAATTGTCTTAAATACCAATGTACTTGTCGAAAGAATAGTGTCAGCATTAACAAGGAGGGCAGATAAGGTTGAGACAATTAGCGTAAACAACCGTAGGGGTACAAGTAATAGAAAAAACGAGAAGTATTGTTACCCAACCATAGTCAAAATAGTAAAATATCTAACCCCAACATTATGAAGTTCATTATTCGGTACAATATACAACTCCTGTGAGTCACATTAGCACGAAATGTATATGATGGATCAAATTAGGATGGTCATGGACTCTGTACTGATAACCGTTAGTCCTTTGATTGTACATCTTTCTTAGTGAAACCTAATTCACCTAAACTAGGTCTCGGGATTCCGGAGAACACGTTCTCTCCCGGTGGTAACAAAGAATCTTTTTATGACGACTTGATGTGATTCTTGGAAGTGACAACCAACCAACCAACAAAAAAAAAAAAAAAAATTCTCTCTGCAACTCCGAAATTCGTAGGTCTGTTGAACGGGATCCAAGACAAGGTAACGTATAAACGATACTAACGTAAAGTCAAAACGGGTATACCCTAAATAATTGAAATAGATGAGGAATTCACAGAAAGTATCTGGAAAGAACTGTTCAGTTTCCATAAAATAGGGTCCTTTGAATCTATTCGAAAAAAAATTTTCAATTGACTCTTTGTAGTTACTCCATAAAAGAAGGAGACAGTGAATAGTTCCAAAAAATTGGACAGCAAGCTAAGTTATCTTAGAAACTGGAACCCTGTCTTTTCCGGTACTTACCCAATAAGTAATCTGGGAGTATTCTCTACAATAGGTATCTTGAAATCCTCAGTGACGAGTTGACTCACTAATAGACTAGAGGACAGAAGGTAAGACCGCACCATTGTCGGGGTGGTTCTTTCTTTTATCTTATAACGAACACAGAATTTTTCCAATCGAGGTTAAAGTAACTTTGACGTACCACAAGTCGAGACATTGTACTCCATCGTATTACCATGGAGATAATTAAAAGTATATAAAAATTATAGTGATTTAAAAAAAAAAGTCTACGGTGAACACAATTGAGACCACTTAAAAGTCAGACAGAAAACTCATATAAAATTTCCCAGAAAAGATTAGAGAAAAATAGTCAATCGTAGTTCACTCTAATTTGATAACTAAAAGGCTCAGAGTCTCCGGTACACAGAAATTTATTCTAAAAATCTTTAAGTTCTAAAACTCTTCACCATACATTCAACTACCATAGTAGTCATCTTCTTTTAGGGAATTTTAACTTAAAGTCACGAAAATACGTCCCACAAGTGTAATCAAATCCATCCTTGGAGTGGTGAGACAACGGAATGGAAAACACTGGAGGTACCGGAGATACACACACGTACGTGCGATCCGTTCTTGTGACCTCACCCAACGATAAAGGAAGAGGTCTCCTAGAAGGACTGGGTCCCCGACTTGGGCGTAGAGAACGTAACCGTCCAAGAAATGGTTGACTCGGTGGTCCCTTCAGGAACTGGGGATATTTTGTAAACTTAAACCCTGAGGGTAGAAGTCCGTGGTTTAGAAAGACTGGACCTCAAAGGGACCGGTACTTTATCAAATGAGCCCCCGTTGGTCGGAAATCTTTTGGACTAAGAGTGACGGGTTTGAGGTCTTTCAAAAATTAAACAGAACCCTTAAAAGAAAAGGGAAACAAAAGGGTAAACATTTGTGAAGAAAATGTATTACTGTAGCTTCCTATGTCAGGAGTCGTAAGACTGGGTATACATCAATAAAACTTCATTAACAGTGGGATAGGTTTGACAAGAATTTTCTCAAAAAGACTAACAACTTCCGGGACCAACGAAGACTCAAAGGTCCGTCCCCATTAGAACGAAGATTATTAAGTACAAAACAAAACAAAAAAAGAAAAAATTTAAGGGAGTTAGGGGGGGGGGAAAAAAAAAATTTCAAAACCGGTATGATGTGTCGTACGTCATAGAATCGAGGACTGGTCCCTAGTCTGGGTGTGGGGGACGTCACCTCCACTCTTCAGAATTGATGACCTACCGGTCCCTTCAGGGGGAGTTAGGAAGACTTAAATACCGAAAACTACTTGAGAAACTTACTTTAGTTCCTGACAACTACAACCCCTTCCCACGACGAAGATGGAGATAGTCGTCGAGACTCCAAACCAGTCTCCAAGGACCGAAGGGTCCACCGTGATCACAATTTCTGAGGTGGACGGTAACGTCCTCTGTCCCAAACTAGGGTCACAACCCTTCTAGGGACCTCCTCCCGTACCGTTGGGTGAGGTCATAACAACGGACCTCTCAGGGTACCTGTCTCCTCGGACTGCCCGATGTCGGGTATCCGAGTGTTCCTCAACCTGTACTGACTTCGTTGGATCATATGTACGTGTGAGTCTCCAAGGGTCCGAAGGGTCCACCACGTTGCCATTTCTTAGGCGGACGGTTACATCCTCTACGTTCTCAGTGTCCAAGTTAAGGACCCAGTTCTTTTCGGGGACCTCCTCCTTTACTGTTGGTCATAAGAACGGACCCTTTAAGGTACCTGTCTCCTCGTACCGTCCGATGTCAAGTACCTAAACGTTTCTCAGTCTGTACTGACACGTGTGTGTATGTGTGTCTCCAAGGACTAGGACTTTATAATTATGGTACTTTCCTTGTGCTCCCACCACAAATATCCCACAACCAAAACCAAAGGTGAGTTTTGACCGGGTTTCCCCTCTACAACAGTCCAATGTTCCTCAAGGCATCCTCGGTCTTGGTGTGCCCCCGACTACAGACTTGTCGAACCAAAGACAATGTCAATTCGTCACTGAGATGCCTAGACGGAGAAATGGAGGACTACGGTCGACCATTGAAGGACAGAAAACCAAGTCTCAAGGTTCTGTTATATTGGGTCGAGTGACACATCGTGTTGACGTGGGTAGAGACCGATTACGTATATAACTAACAGAAACCAGGTTCGTCGACACAACCCCCACTCCTATCTGTTAATTAACCCCGTGTCTCGGTACCTGGTCCAATTTTATAGTCCTCTGAACCTGATATTAGGATCGTCACTCTGAAACGAGTCCCGTGAGTGAAGAACTAAGACCGGACGTCGTAGGGATCGAAGTTTTACTTTCCTGAGTCGATCTCCTGGAACCCTCCATGTATTGTACCAGTACTGAGAAGAAATAAACAAGTGATACACTGTGAATTCTCTCGGTAGGTACCGTACCTCATTCTTTCGTTTCTGATTTACGACCTGTCTTAATGTTCTTTTTTTGGGACAGTAGAGAAAACGTCTGACTTACGATTATACCAAAATGTACGACGAAAGAAGACGAGTCACTACTATGTAATCTTTACGTATCGTTTAGGTGGAGATTTATAAACAATCCATCAAACGACAAAATACAAGTTGTGTTAGTTTCTTTACGAAATTTTCCTTTACGACTCAACGAGTCATTGTCTAAGGAAAACCCCCCCCTCCATGAGAGTTTTAGGACAGTTATTCCTCCAGTATTGTCGTCTTCCAAAGGAAAACCGTCGAGGAAGAAAAGGAGGAGAAGGTTCAGTTCAATTGAATACGACTTCTCGAACTCAAATTTTACTACCCAAAGTGTAGAGAGTGTAACACTAATAACTTTCGATTTCACTTCACTTTCCGCGAGTCAACATAGGTTGAGAAAACTCTGACATATCAGGTACCTTAAGAGGTCCGGTATTATGACCTCACCCATCGGAAAGGGAAGAGGTCTCCTACAAGGGTTGGGTCCCTAGTTTGGGTGTAGAGGGCGTAACGTGCTCCTAAGAAATGGTCGACTCGGTGTTCCCTTCGGGAATAACTTTCGATCGACCGACTATAGATATAATGTTTCGTCTAGATCGTAAAATACAAATTTAACACGGATATTGGATCACAGATTGACGTCATCTCAGAACCCATAATATTTCCCAAGGTATTTAACCAATTCTCCGTCAACACACTATTGTACAGTTTTTCGTCACCACAGAGAAACCTACACCCGTCTGACGGTAGACCGACACAGTGTCCCCTCAGGTTCTGTACCATTCTCTCCTCCCGTTTTGTCGGAGAGGGTCGGGACTAAGTGTCGGGGGTCTGACCCCAGTTAAAATCACGGTTTTCTACTGAAAATTACACTAATAGAAGATTAGGAGACAAATTTGGTGATGGTGGAAAGTGAAGTTTTCCAACAGAACGGACAATTTAACCAAGAACGAACTCTAATTACTCAGAACTTTTCATAAGTTGTTTCCGGCCTAACATTGAACGTCACTTACTTTACCTTAATCCTCAGTCTCCAAGACTGGTCAGGGAGACTTCATCTTAGAACATTAAATCGGAACCAATTTATAATTCATTTACAGAGATCTCCCAAACAATACGTTTGACATAACCAAGTGAAAAGCGTTACTCCTTTACAAAACCAAAATCACATCCAAATTTTTTTTTTTGTTGAACTTTTGGACCTGAGTTGTCTAAACCTAGATTAATAGTGGCAGTAATGGACTTTTTACTAGACGGGGGGAGGGGAAGACTACTACTGACCTCTTACACTGGTATAAGAAGAGCTCGAGTAGACGGTAGGGTGGGGACTTTGTCCTCCCTTCACACCTCCCGTGTTGGAAATTTTCTTACTGTATCGGTAAAGCAACACCTAAATCATCGAAAAGTACTGAGAGAACGAAGGGATACCTCACATCGGGAGGTCCGAGGAGACCGCTACTCTAAAGGGTCCGTTCTTATGACCAACAACAACAAGTGAACGATCCAACACAAACTGACACTGGAGTACCTGACGTCGTACGGGCCGAGGGGACAGGAAATGGTAGAGGGCCTCAAACGAGTTTGAGTGCCGGTAACACAGCTACTACGGTAGGTTGGTAGAGTAGGAGACAGTAGGGGAAAAAGAGGACGGAAGTTAGAAAGGATCGTAGTCTCAGAAAAGGTCACTCAACCGAGAAGTGTAGTCCACCGGTTTTATAACCTCTAAGTCGTAGTCAGAAAGGTTACTTATAAGTCCCAACTAAAAGAAATCCAAACTGACCAAACTAGAGGAACATCAGGTTCCCTGAGTGTTTTCTCAGAAGAGGTTGTGACGTCAAGTTTTCGTAGTTAAGAAGTCGTCCTGTGACCTCACCCGACGGTAAAAGAAGACATCCCCTAGAAGGTTGTTTCCCTATCTTAAACACACAGAGGACGCACCGTCCGTGTAAAAAATGGTGACTCGGTGGACCCTTCGGGACTGTACCGGTACGACGACGACGACGACGATTCAGCGAAGTGAGCACAGGTCGAGACACGTTGGGGTATCTGTCGTCGGGTAGTCCGAGGTGGCAGGGACCCTGAGAGGTCCGTTCTTGTGACCTCACCCAACGGTAAAGGAAGAGGTTACGTCCTTTCACTTTTCATTTTCACTTTAACGAGTCAGCACAGGTTGAGAATCACTGGGGTACCTGACGTCGGGTGGTCCGAGGAGGCAGGTACCCTAAAAGGTCCGTTCTCATGACCTCACCCCACGGTAACGGAAGAGGCTGTACCGGTATCCTGTACTTTTTTTTGACCAATCTCGGTTGATCCATGTTCTACCGTCCTTGAATCTGGAGATCACCTGGAACTCGGAGTAATATGATAGTAACATTATACAATCACACCGTACGACGACAGGTACCCCAGTGTTTCTCAGCCTGTACTGATTCGCTGGCTTATCGCTTTATATAATCGTAGATTTGTTGTGTAGGTGGTCGCGGTTCTGTAAAGACTCCGATCCGGTATGTACCTTCTGGTCTTTTACCCGCCACCAGACCTTTAGGGTCCGGGAAGGGACTTTACCAACCTTATAAAGTTGATAATCGAGGGTGAGTAATAAGATACTTTAATGGATCGGGTATTTTTGATTGACGGGGCATAAAGTCCCGGAGAGAAGATTCAACCGGGTGTGAGACACCTCACACGAGAGAGATTTATTTAGGTGAAGAAAGGAAAGAGAGAGTGACTATGGGAAGACACTGGTCTGTATTTTTTGGACTCACAGTAATTCAGGACTCTGGTCCAGATACTAGAGTTAATTTCCTGACATCCAAGTTCAGGATAGACTTAAAGTCAAAAGTGGAGGTGACGACAGAGAGAAAAGTTGGATTCTGAACTTTACGACTAAAAACCTATCCCAAACTAACTCGTCTTAACATTAGGAGGGCGTTTCTCTGGTCGTGGGGGATGAGAAGTGGGGATTCGTAGTGAAGATTTACGAAGTGAAATAGAGGACCTACACACTAATGAAAGGTCGAATCGATCCATACTTTGACAAACTTCGGACCTCCCGTCCTATAGAAATTCCTACTTGAATCAAATCTAGGCGATTCTGTTGCGTCTTTTTTAATTTGTAAAGTAAAGTCTCAAACCTATACGTCAATCAAGAAGAGGGGAGGAAAACCAAAATAGTATCGAAATTCACAGAATGGTTCTTTTTGTCGGAAACGGTACAATATAGGTCTGGAACTCGGTACCTCGGAGGTCATCCTGTCCCAGAGTCCTCCAGTGGAAGACTTAAGTCGACCGAAGACCCTGGTCCGGGTTTCGACGGGAAGGGATAAAGGACGTCCCCTAGGCAGGGATTCCCGGAAAGAAATGTTTCGTGGGAAAACCGACCTAGACAGGGTCTCGGAGAGGGTAAATAAACATTTTGTTTTGCCTTCTTTTTACTCGATTAGTTATCCGGTGTCCCCGGAAAGAAAGTCTCCTTTAAAACTTCATTTTAGAATTGTTACGAGAGAGAAAAAAAAAGTTAGTTAGTTAGGACAAACGTTTCGACGGAAGAATTTACCCATTCTAAGAGTGTCGGTGACGAGTTCTCGGAGGAGATAAGCGGTCAATGAATGGGTCAAGTATCCACTCTTTTGGGTTCCCTTGTGTAGGTCATGCACCTTATGTACAGATAGAGGGGTGGGGTAGGTAAGGAAAGGTGACGTCGTAAAACGGAGTTTACCGATTTAAGATGAAGGGGAGGGTCGAGGTAGGTCAATAAGTCTCCCACGAACCGGATAAACCAACCTTCCGAGGTATATAGAAGGACAATCGTTCACGGAAGGTGCACGTCGTCTATGTGCAGGGTCCAAGGAGTCTGTAACCGGAGGGTTAAGAGACACACCACTAGGGAAGTCACGGGGGGAAAGAAAAGTCTGACACACAGGGTCTGAGACATGAGAGGTATTCTCCGACCCCGTAAGGTCCCAGGACCCTCTCCTCTTCCCGAAACCCTGGAACCAACCCCCGTCCCTTATCTCTTCCAGACTCCTCCGTCGGACGACAGGGGAGTCCGAACACCACGGCGCTGTTTGTGAGATGAAGGACTAACATAAACCGTGATGTCGGTTCACCTTTTCCTCCTAACTCCGATTCTGACCGGAAACAGGGTGTTCCTCTACCCCTAAACTGAGGGGAAACGGAGTCCTCGGAGGCCACCTCCTCCCTCCTCGGGACGTGGGGAGTCGTTGAGAGGGTGTCCTAATCTTCATAGAAGATCCGGCTCTTTCCTTTCTTTTCCAGAAAAAGATTAGTCGGCTCACGAGAAGGTCAAATGTCGACCTCTCCGGTATGACATAAAACCGGAGGCCTTACAAGACCTTCGAATCCCATGATCTGGTTGGGTCAGAACAATTTGTATTACCGTCAACCGAGAGCAGAAGGGAGAGGAAAGAGGTCACACCGGGACCCCGAAGGCGCCTACATGGGAAGTATCGGTGAAGAGGAGTCACGTCGGTTGTCGGAACTGGAGACAAGGAAAGGAGGGTCCGGGTCGACGGTGGTCTGCGGTCAGTCCGAGACAACACGGTCACCGGAGTCACCCGAGCAACCGGTCCTCCGTAACACAGACGAACCCCCCCTCAACCCGGAGTCGATTAACTCCCAATTAGACCCTTTGACTCCGAAGGACCCTTCTGAGACTGGGTCCCACGGGAGAGACCAGAGAACGTAGGATGTCACCCAGGACCGGCGGTGGGCTCCGGATCGGGGTCACGAGAGGGACAACCTAACTCAGGTTAAGGAAACAGGAATAACACAGGAGATACTCCTCCTCACTTACACAGTAAAAGTTTCACGGTGTTGGATTGACAAATACTTATTTATCGTCACACCTTAAGTACTTGCATTTAACGTGTACCGACACACGTCTCGGAGACACGGTCGGAAGCTCTGCTACTGTCGAGAGACACTCGACTTCAGTCATTGACACAGGACAGACCCACGACTTGTGTCCCGGCACCTGGGATATTTACAACCCCTCACTCCATAGCATCCACCGACTCACCGTTTCTTAGACGAACGGTTAGAGTGACCTCTAAGCCCAATTTAGGGACCCAACCCTTCTAGAGGACCTGATCCTTTACCGTCGGTACCTGTCTCCTCGGACCACTAGACGTCAGGGACCCCAGAGTTTCTCAACCTGTGCTGACTCGCTGAAGTGGAAGTGAAAAGTGAACGTACATAACCTCTTCCTTTACCGTTGGATGAGGTCACAAGAACGGACCTCTTAGGGTCCCTGTCACCTCGGACCACCCGACGGCAGATACCCCAGTGTGTCTCAGTTTGTACTGACTGTGTTGTATCGTCGTCGTCGTCGAGAAACGTGGTCCATCGTTTCATAACCTCGGAATCGTAGTCAGGAACGTTACTTATAAGTCCTAACTAAAGAAGATCCTAACTGACCAGACTAGAGGAACAATAGGTTCCCTGTGAGTTCTCAGAAGAGGTCAGGGTGTCAACCTTTCGTAGTCAGGAAACTACGAGTCAGAGAGAAGACCAGGTTTTCACCCTCGTGTTGTACCTTCCGGGCTGTTCGACTGCATCGGTCATCCCTCGTCTGAGTCCTAGATTTGAGAACTTATAGAATAAGGTCTTAGGACCGATATTTGGTGACGAGAGTGATTGGAAAAGGGAACTATCACAATTTACGTCAGTCCGAAAAGACAAATAATTTACACGTGTTAATCAAACTAAAAAAAGTAAAATGTTCATACTTGGTATGATTATTTTTTAACTCGTTTCTTCTTTTTCAAGGGATCTAGGAGTAAATAACTAAATTCCCACTCAGGGGGAAAGGAAGATAAAACAGACGGCGAACAGACAGAAATATGCGAGAAACTAGTGTCCTATGTCAATTAGACGATAAAACACCATTTACCAAACTAAAATGTGATTGGTGCAGAACCCCAAGTACCACGTATGGATTTTTTTTTTTTTCCTTACTCTACCCTACTGAGTGATTCGAAAATTGGATTTTCTTTAGTAAGTTAGAATTAAGGAAATTCTTAATCTTTTGAACCTAAGATTAGGTTCACTCTTAACGAGGTGGAGATAAAATGAATCGTATGTGAAATCATTTTATCTCCCTCCATAAAACCAACCTCAGTTCCGGTTCGATCTTACCCGAGTATTGATGACTGACAAGGTCTACCCGTACATTAATCAGGTCTCAAACAATTATTAATCGGATCACTACAAATAAAGACCCAAGTCAAGCTGGTGGAGACTTTACACCTCAACTCGTTTTACTAGTGTCCCGGGAAGAGTAAAACTTTCACAGTGTCAATATTTTTATTATTACCACTACGCACAAAATCAATACTATAAGACAGAAAAATTTAGTATACAAGACCGAAGTTGTTACGTAGACCGGGTTATGTCGAAGGGGGTCCACTGACGGTGTGCACGGAACTGACCCAAACGAGGACCACTTCCACTTCAGTGAGTCAGCACAGGCTAAGAAACGCTGGGGCACCTGACATCGGATGGTCCGAGGAGGTAGGTACCCTAAGAGGTCCGTTCTTATGACCTCACCCAACGGTAAAGGAAGAGGTCCCCTAGAAGGGCTGGGTCCCTAGTTTGGGTCCAGAGGGCGTAACCTCCGTCTGCGAAATTGGAGATTCGGTGGTCCCTAGGATCCCAGGGAGATTCCTTGTTATCGTTAAGAGACTTTTTTCAAGACTCTGGGAAACAACCTGGGTGACCTAGACTCAGTGGTCCTTAGTGAACCGGGACCTTCACTTTTGGTTCACTATCAGTCCAAACGACTTCCAAATCAGTAGAATCCGGTCCGTGTTTGTTACCGTTTGTAGTTCGTGTGTCAGAACGAGACTCGAACACAGACACACACACACTCTTGTGTATTGTTAGGTAACAAACGTAACGTATACGAGACTAAATTGATCTTTTTCTACAATACAAAAACAAGGAGACTTTTAATTTAAAGAAGACCGTAAGTGCCCGTGACTTTAGTCTTCCCTTTTTTTCAAAACAAGTTAAACTTTCACAAAAACTTTATGCAATCGTAAAGCTGAGATCCCTTACCCTTTGCTGTAAGACTTCCAAAAAGGTTTGCGTACTTGAACCTTTAATCGTTGACTCTTCGTCATTCGACTGAAGGAAAATTGGATTGTGACTAGTTGTTTCCGGTTTACTCGTTTTATTTTATTGACTAAAGAAATAATCCGGTATTGTCTTCCAAGTCAGTTTCCTCTTTTATTTTGAGACTTAACTTATGATTCCGATCCTACGTACCGTGTGGACACACGTCCGACGGGACGGGGGTACCCTCGGGGAGGGTCGGGTCGGTGTGGGGGTTGGTCTTGAAGAATTTGGACCCGATAAACTCTATTTCCAACTCGTTAAAAGACGTAAACAGATGTATTAACCCCTTTTATAAATCTTTCTTGCCTATGTCCCCCCGACCTTACTTGCCGAGGTGAAAAGAAATCGGTTGCTTCTGGTGTTGTCCCAGCAAAGAACTCTTAAGTAATTTTTTTTTTTTCCTTACCCCGAGTAAGTGACCCCATTCGTAAGGTGTGTTCGACTCACAAGAAACTCCGAAAACGGGAAACCCCTGGCCTAAGTCTTTAAATTTGGACTTAAACATGACATCCTTTCGAAAAGTTCACATATTCAGACCCAAAATACGAATTTTTTTTTTTTTCAGACGATTAGATGTTTCTTACGATCTGAAAAAAGGGGATGTCCCGTTAGTTTTCCCACACAGAAATTGTGTTTTTCCTAATTTTAGTAATAATGAGACAGTTCTCGGACTCAAAGTCTTTTGGTCCACGGACAGAAATAAATTTTGTAGAGTCGACGGATTTTACTACACAATTCGACAATAGATCGAGAGAATACCTACGATTAAAACATATTGAAATATACATAAGTACTTCATATACAAAATTCCTTTTAAGTATTTTATCCGTATTTCGGTGGATCTCGGAAAAGCCACACAATGGTAATTCTATTTCTATATTTTTCGATACATATCCTAGTCGGGACCAAATCTTTAATACAAACGATTCATCTTGTCAAAAAGACTTCCTTTAAGAGGATCTTTTGGGTTCCACTTCCCTGAGGGTTTAGTTTGGACACGTCCGTACGAATCAGTCAAGTCAACACAGGTTGAGAAACACTGGGGGTACCTGACGTCCAGTTGTCCGACGAGACGAGACAGGTGCCCTAAGAGGTCCGTTCTCATGACCTCACCCCACGGCAAAGGAAGAGGTCCCCAAGAAGGGTTGGGTCCCTAGTTTGGGTACAGAGAAATGTAGAGGACGTAATCGTCCGGTCTCTTCCGTTACCGTGAGGTGAGGTCATGAGAACGGACCTCTTAGGGTACCTGCCTCCTCGGACCATCCGACGTCAGGTACCCCAGCGATCCTCAACTTGTGTTGACTCGCTGAAGTGAAAGTGAAGAGTGAAAGTACGTAACCTCTTCCTTTACCGTTGGGTAAGGTCAAAAGAACGGACCTCTTAGGGTCCCTGTCCCCTCGGACCACCCGACGGTAGATACCCCAGCGTGTCTCAGCCTGTGCTGACTTCGCTGTCGTCGTCGTCGTCGTCGTCGTCGTCGTAATTGTCCGTCTAAGAAATCGTGGTGGACCTTTGGGGTTTTAGTTTGGGTCTGTTCCAACTTATGAGAAAACACCAGTGGACCTGTCGAAAGTAGGAAACGTCCGACCTTAAGACTATGGACATAAATTTGTGACTTGCGACTAGGTTCGTTCTTCTGTTCGTATCATTAGAGAACTTCCACAGAGAATATAGTAGAATACTTAGGACATAAAAATGTCTAAATTTGAGTTTAAAACATCAAAAGAGAAACTACCAGAATATTGGTACTCGGATGAAGTAATTAAGGGTGGTCATTACATTATAGAGTAGGGATTTGACACATCCACTACGACTTTCGAGACTGAGACGTCACCACGACTTACCTGAGAACCCCTGTCGAAAAACCCACTTCATCCTTTCTTGACAGAATGGTCCATCTCGAGGAGGGGGGTTTTGACACAGGATTGGGTTCCTCCTAAACCACTCCGTAGAATATTGTTACCAAACTCCCACCCTAACGACTATTCTTAATCCCATACACGTCCCAGAAATTAGACCAAAATCCATCAGATTACTCAAAGACTCTAACGAAATTAGACCGGAGTCCACCAGAGAACTTCTCGAAAAGACCAAAGGAATTGTACAACAATCCTGGTTTGACTTCGGTCCTGCCCGAGATTCCCCGTCCGATCCGGACTCCAAATCAGAGATCCTTTCGATTCCGTGACCCTTGAGGACGTCCGTCACATCGAGCTGGTTAGTCTTTTTTTAGGGGCATCGGGGGGCGGGCGTGGTCTGGACTCGGTTAGGTCTATCCCTACGCTCCAAATTTTCAGGGCGAGTATACCAAATTGGTTAGTCGATACGACAATGTCCTTGTTTCTTGGCAGACATATTTTCATCTACACTAAGTCTCGAGCTCCGAGAGGAGTTCTGAGGTGACACGACCTACTCTGAACTCGGGATCCAGCTCAATCGTTATTTGGGGAAATACGAAAACGTAACGACACCTACAGAATAAGAGAGTCAAAACCCCTGAGTCTGTGACCCGTATTGTTATCATACTTCTTACGATTATAGAAGTAAACAACCGTAAAAATCAAAACATCCGAGTTTATATAACAATGTACATAAGGAAATCCCCCTTGGTCCTGGGACGGGGACCAAAGTGACATACTAATATGTCTCCTTCACTCTTTATCTAAATTCCCTGTTCTAGACTGCCTGTCTCACGGACTATTTGATACCTGTCTCCAAGCACTGTAAGATGTCCCTCTGTCCCTTGTTCTGGTAGGGGTTCTTTTTTACGTTTTTTCGTTTTACCGACAGACTCCACAATGTTTATCGACACTTTTCTTCTTTTCACTTTTCGTTTCCTCTTTTCCTTTCTATATAGGTAAACTTACGTGTCAAGGTTTCTTTTCGTTCCTCTCTATTCTTTCCGAAGGAGTCACTAGTCACGTTTCTTTATCTCCTTTTATTATATTACCTTTTCTGATCTCTGGAGAAGTTCTTTTAATCTCTATGGTTCCCTTGTAAAGTACGTTTCTACCCGAACTATTTCCTGTCTTTACCATCCCTGGATTCTCTTCGTCTTCTATAATTCTTCTCCACCGTTCTTATGTGTCTTCTTGTCACGTTTGTTGTAGAAGTACTGGGTCTATTAGTGCTACCACACTAGTGAGTGGATCTCGGTCTGTCGGACCTTACACTTCAGTTCACCCGGAATCCTTCGTAGTGATGTTTGTTTTGATCACCTACATTACCTTAAGGTCGACTCGATAAAGTTTAGGATTTTCTACTACGACACTTTCACGACGTGAGTTTTACGGTCGTTTAAACCTTTGGAGTCGTCACCGGTACCTGATCTTTACAGTCAAAAGTGAGGTTAGGGTTTCTTTCCGTTACGGTTTCTTACGAGTTTGATGACGTGTTAACGTGAGTAGAGTGTGTCATCGTTCCATTACAAGTTTTAAGAGGTTCGGTCCGAAGTCGTTATACACTTGGTACTTGAAGGTCTACAAGTTCGACCAAAATCTTTTCCGTCTCCTTGGCCTCTAGTTTAACGCTTGTAAGCGCCTTAGTAGCTTTTTCGTTCTCAAGGTCTTTTTTGTAGCTAAAGACGAAATAACTGATATGGTCTCGGAAACTGGTACATCTAGTGTTATTTGACACCTGTTAAGACTTTCTCTACCCTTATGGTCTGGTGGACTGGACGGAGAACTCTTTGGACATACGTCCAGTCCTTCCTTGTCAATCTTGACCTGTACCTTGTTGTCTGACCAAGGTTTTTACTTTTCCTCATGCAGTTCCGACATATAACAGTGGGACGAATAAATTGAAGATACGTCTCATGTAGTACTCTTTGCGACCCGACCTTCTTCGTGTTCGACCTTAGTTCTAACGACCCTCTTTATAGTTATTGGAGTCTATACGCTACTGTGGTGGGAATACCGTCTTTCACTTCTTCTTGATTTCTCGGAGAACTAATTTCTCCTCTCACTTTTTCAACCGAATTTCGAGTTGTAAGTCTTTTGATTCTAGTACCGTAGACCAGGATAGTGAAGTACCGTTTATCTACCCCTTTGTCACCCTTGTCACCGACTGAAATAAAAACCTCCCAGGTTTTAGTGACGCCTACCACTAACGTCGGTACTTTAATTTTCTACGAATGAGGAACCTTCCTTTCAATACTGGGCGGATCTGTCGGATAATTTTTGGTCTGTAATGAAACAGTCGTTTCCAGGTAGATCAGTTTCGACACCAAAAAGATCATCAGTACATACCTACACTCTCAACCTGACATTTCTTTCGACTCACGGTTTCTTAACTACGAAAACTTGACACCACAACCTCTTCTGAGAACTCTCAGGGAACCTGACGTTCCTCTAGGTTGGTCAGGTAGGATTTCTAGTCAGGACCAACAAGTAACCTTCCTGACTACGACTTCGACTTTGAGGTTACGAAACCGGTGGACTACGCTTCTCGACTGAGTAAACTTTTCTGACACTATGACCCTTTCTAACTCCCGTCCTCCTCTTCCCCTACTGTCTCCTACTCTACCAACCTACCGTAGTGGTTGAGTCACCTGTACTCAAACCCACTTGAGGTCCTTAACCAATACCTGTCACTCCGGACCGCACGACGCTAAGTACCCCAACGTCTCTCAGTCTGTGTTGACTTACTGACTTGACTTGACTCGACTTCCTGACACGGGGTTCTGACGTGATAACAAGGAACCGGCGAGGAGAGAACAGAGACATAGGGGAGGGAAGGGACCAATCGCTACCAAACTTGGACGAGAAACCTTGAGATCCTTCCAGAACCTCCCATTTGTCTTTCCATGGACGTGGGTCTTCGGGGTGTCCCAGGACGAACAAAAGTATTCACATGGTGTCGGGTTCTCACTTTTTTCAATTTACTACACTTGCACAAGAACGGAGAATTTTACTACTTCACGATACTCTCACATACACCAGAGGACGGTCGAGAGGAAAGGTGAGATTCTTATCGACCTGTATTTGAGATATCTTCATTCAAGACATCGTATAGACATCGATTTTACACTACAGTCCTCGTACAATTTTTCTTCAAGGTCTCAGTAACAAAGATTTTATTACAAAATTTTTTCGTATGTTGAGGTGTCTACCGATTCGGGAAGGTTCGTATAAGAATAGAGTTAGGTCGTCGTAAAAACACTATAATTACGGATGTAAATGTATTCTACTTTGACTCCTACTCTATAATTATAGTGGGTCTAGAGTAAAAGTGAGGTCGGGAGAAGAATGAAGTAACATGACACAGTTCGAATTATATTTCCAAGAAATTCTTAGTTTACTTCTTAGAAGCTTTTCTCAGGTTGTTCGATCTTTAATTTCCTAAATTTCTGTAAATTTCCAAGTTATTTCTGACCTGTTGAACACACACACAACGCCACACCCCCCCCCCCCGCACAAGAAAATTTCCTTTCAAACAGGGAAAGGTGAGTCACGATCGTCAGAACCGAAGTCAAACAGTCGAAGAGTCTTTCGAGGACTTCGGGGATGAGTCGACCGGGAACAACTGACCTTTTTTTTCATTTTGTTTTGGATGTCACACTCTCAACACTTAATTCAATATAAAACCCGTCTTATTCCTGACATCAGGTCCTCTACGGTAAAGTCTATTGAGACTCTTTGACAAGGTTTTTCCGTACCCCCCTCAGTCAAATGTACACTAAAATCATTTCTCCCTTATGTACGTTAGTCTGAGTATCAAAAACATTCAAAAACGATTAGAGATCCGTGTTCCTCGTCTATAGTGATTCTTCTTAAAATCAGGAAAGATCTATGTTCCTCTACGTTCTTAACCCGAGTATTTTATAAGAGGATTTTTATAGATAGACTTCTGGACAGTCAAAAGGGTCTCGTGACTCACGGAGGAAGGACTAGAGGTGGGACCTGAGGAAAGTCTCTACAACTTCCAGTCGTCGACGTCACTTCTTCACCTACCGTTCACGGTTAAACGTCCACTGTGGAAGTTGGATTCTCTACGCCTACCAGACTCTCGTATTTCCCCAAACGGTCTCAAATAGAATTTTATGATTAGATATAAAAGAAGACGTTTATTTTTGGACTAATCTATTTAGGGATTTATGTGACGACCGACTTTTTACTTTCTTCCACTAGGATAACTTAAGATGGACTCGGGATACGAGGACCTTTTGTCTTTGGTACTTCTATTAGGTGAGTGGGAAAACACAAGATCCTTACTAAATGATGTTCCTTGGTAGGATGAGGCCTACTGAATCTGTTCCGAGTGTCGGGGTGGGGGTGGAACAAATGGACATTGTTCCGACCAGTACTGGGAGATCAAGGGTAAGAAACTAATATTTACCAAAATTGAGGTAGGGGTGACCGGATAGACCAGTTTTATGGACGATGGAACTGAACTAGTTTGAACTCAACTCGAAAAGAGGTACCGACCTGGGACTTAAAACTGAGTAGAGTATGGTCGGTCGTGTGTCGGGGAGGACTCCTATTCGACTGGTGTCCTATTTGTTCCGAGACTAGGTGACGGAACAGGTGGAGGGGTGTGGGTCTCTTGTGGAAACGTCATGACTAGTAGGGAGACCTACTTTCTTTTCGGGAAAAGACGGACCAGAAACTTGTGAGTGTCTACAATGTTAGTCTCTCTAGAAGGTCAGGAAAGTAAATTTTCGACAGGAACGGATTTAGGTCTAAACAAAAAGTAAACTATTTCTGTTATCTTTCTCTTAAGTTGGGACTTCAGGGAGTTACACGACAGGATATCAAGAGTGAAAGGTTCTAGTAAAACCGTTTTACACGAATCACAGATGAGGGAGAATACGTTGTATGTTAGAAAACATAACGACTTATCGAAAATCCTTTCGTAAACTTAAGAAGGAGATTGGTTTCGTCGTATATTTGTAATTTCTTTTACTCTTCTTCGTCAATAAAACGAATCCGATCATAAAGTGTATGTGAACTCTGATCTAACGACAAGTTTGTGTTTCACTAAAGGATTGAAATAATAATATCGAGGTTTAGTGTTTACGATCTCTCTCGATGTAAGTTTACATTGATGTTTTTGTGGAAGGTGAGGAGTCATAATTTAATAAAGATAACAGAGAGCGAAATATACCCCCGAAGAAACCACTGAGTTTACCATCTCTTAGACAGATGGTAAACCCTCTGGGTCCAAACTAGGAACCCGGTCCTTCTAGGGGACCTCTTCCCGTACCGATGGTTGAGGTCATAAGAACGGACCTCTTAGGGTACCTGTCTTCTAAACGAAATATATTTGAAGTCCTAACCGAAAGGGTCGTAATTGATCTTAAACGACATACCATAGAGGAAGAGAACGGACCTTTTAGGGTACCTGCCTCCTCGGACCATCCGACGTCAGGTACCCCAGCTCTTCTCAACCTGTGCTGACTCACTGAAGTGAAAGTGAAAAGTGAAAGTACGTGACCTCTTTCTTTACCGTTGGGTGAGGTCACAAGAACGGACCTCTTAGGGTCCCTGCTCCCTCGGACCACCCGACGGCACATACCCCAGCGTGTCTCAGCCTGTACTGACTTGCTGAATCGTCGTCGTCGTCGTAGAAGAGTCGACACAGGTCCATCAGTTAGTGGAACAAAACCATGATAAAGTTTTCTTATTTATGAGGTGTTTTTTATATCCAAAATTCCTTACGATATAGTAAAATTTCATTACATACCTTTCAGCCAAAATTAAGATAATCCTGTAGATCCGATAACTAATTGAGATAGTTTATACACAAGATGAAATACACGGTCAATTAAGTTCCCGGCATTAAATCGGTCAACATACTACTCCAGACATCATTCCTCCGTATGTTATAAAAAAATCGGGATCTATAAGATCATACATTGAATCTTTAATATATGATCCTAAATGTATCATAATTTCTTCAACAGTGTATTAAAAAACAAACAAACAACCGATGTGTTGTACCGTGCGTCCTAGAATCAAGGGATTGACTCTTAATTTGAGATCGAGGGACGTCACCTTTGGACCTCAGAATTGGTGACCTGGTCGTCTCTTCAGGGTAGGATATTTTAAAATGGAGGATTCTAAGAATTAAAAGAGGATCTCACGACCGATGGCCGACATTTCAGGCTTCAACAAATAGTTATCTTCACCGTAAAAAAGAGAATAAAAAAAGAACTCGAACCATCTATGGTTTTCGTCCTGAAAATTCGACTTTGTAGATTTACTAGAAGGAAGTGTCCCCTTTTATATTTTGTCTTTTCGATGTTTCATTTCTGTCAGTTGAATTTTGGTAAGGACAAGTACTCCAGAAGTGAAGAGTCTACCCGATCACTCGCCTCAGAGTAAGAGGTCCCTCGGGGTCACACAGGAAAATAAGTAAATCATTTCTAAAACCCTGAGATGACCCGTGAACATTAAAATGTAAAGGATGTTAAAACCTTTATAAGGGAGTGAAGCTCGGATATAGTAGAAATAAAACGGACGAGTACAATTGGTAGATTACTTAGAGGAATGTCGTTAAGAATACTGGAAGTTTAGGTAGGTGGGGTGTCGTATAACAACAACAAGTCAGTGAGTCAACACAGACTGAGAAACACTAGGGTACGTGACGTCGAACGGTCCGAAGGGACAGGAAGTGGTGGAGGGTCTCGAACGACTTTGAGTACCGGTAGCTCAACCACTACGGTAGATTAGTAGAATAGGAGACAACAGGGGAACAGGAGGACGGAAGTTAGAAAGGGTCGTAGTCCCAGAAAAAGTTACTCAGTCAAGAAGTGAAGTCCACCGGTTTCATAACCTCGAAATCGTAGTCAGGAAGGTTACTTATAAGTCCTAACTAAAGGAAATCCTAACTGACCAAACTACAGGTTCCCTGAGAGTTCTCGGAAGAGGTTGTGGTGTCAAGTTTTCGTAGATAAGAAACCGTGAGCCGGAAAAAATACCAGGTTGAGAGTGTAGGTCTGTACTGATGACCTTTTTGGTATCGAAACTGATATGCCTGGAAACAACCTTTTCATTGTAGACGAAAAATTGTGTGCCAGATGCAAACAGTAACGAAGAGAAGGTTCCTCGTTCGCAGAAAATTAAAGTACCGACGTCAGTGATAGACGTCACTTCAGACAATGACAAGGGAACAAAGGGGTAGATTAAACGTACTTCACTACCCTGGCCTACGATCGTACATCTTACTGGATAGAGCCCTCGGGTCACCACGTAGTAAATCGAGAGACCAGAATATATCTCACTGGATAGAGTCCACGTTTATACTGTTACCAGGTGACAAATCTTGTATAATTACAGGTTCGTGGAATTTTATTAACCCGAAGACGGGTTTAGAGATGGAAATTGGAAGGGGGTTAGATAAGAGAAGAGACCTTAGTGTCTTGATAGATGACTACTGGGGGTGTAGGTGGGGTCCAGGACGGGACGTCTGTGTGCGTGTGAACTGAAATAGGAAGGAAGATGACAACGGGGACGATAGTCGAAGTTCAGAGTGGTGTGCGTAACAGAGATCTTTTGGAACTTGGACATAACAGGTGAACACACGAGTCAGCACAGACTAGGACGCTGGGGTACCTGACATCGGGCGGTCTGAGGAGACAGGAAACCTAAGAGGTCCGTTCCTATGATCTCACCCAACGGTAAAGGAGGAGGTCCCTTAGAAGGGATGACTCCTAGTTTGGACGCAGAGGACGTAATCGTCCGCCTAAGAAATGGTGACGCAGTAAGAGACGATCGACCAAGAAATAATAAGGAACTTGAACCGTACATCATCGTCGAGTTATACATTAATAACTTATTTTATTCATTTCTAAGTATTAAGATACTTCTCCTAAAGTCTCGACAGGGGGAACTCCCCTGTCTACATTTCTTCATTAATGTTAAGTCCCATGATTTCTATGTAATCTTTATAGATATTTCACGATTCTCTCGTAGGATCTCTACAAAAATTTTACTTTAACAACCAGAAGGGACCACCATTAGGTGGACGGTTACGTCCCCTGTACCCAAGCTAGGGACCAGACTCTTCTAGGGTATACAAAGTCCCGTTGATTCCAACATACGGTGTTGATGATTTGGGAACGAAATCTCGGGTACGAGACGTTGTTCGCTTCGATGGTGTTCCCACTAGACACTAGTGACGTTGATCTCCTTCGGACATGTGTCGTTACTTCTTGGTCGTGTCGGTTTTTATCTTTATTTTAATTAAAAATTTTTCATCAACAAAGGGTAGGACTCAGTAAGACGTTCCGGGACTACCTGTTAGTCCTGGGTTTAAACCAGTTATATAGTTCCGGACAAGACATTCGTTCATCATTAAGATACAAAATACAAAGAGGTTACGTTTCCCCAGAAACTTGGTCTTCGGTCTAAAATAAACGGAAAAATTTTCTCGGAGTCTAAAGAAAGAGTGGAACACTAACCATTCGTTGTTAAATAAAACAGCAAGTAAGTAAGTGAACCTTTTGTAGGTCGTTCTAGCTAATACTTTATGATACGATTCAGGATTCCTAATTCGTCACTTGTTCTGTTTGAGGTAGGATGACAGGACCTCAAATGAACATCCGTTTTCTCTCATTATTCAGTTTTATCTTTAACTTCTAACATGTTAATAACAAATGTCGTACTAGTCCCACTCTTGTCTCTGGATGAAATCTTTACAACAAGTTCTTCCTCGTAAACCACCATCAAAGTGAATTCAGAATATCATACTCTGTCTCGGTCTGTCCACCTCTTTTTTCGGGTCCCCTCTCTCGAGGTCCGACTCTATCCACCTCTCCCGTTTCAAGGTTTTGACTCAGTCTTGGTCCGTGACAGGGTCTGAGACCCGGTTCGTAGGGGAACACCCACCCCTACCTCGACTATTTAGTTTTAAATATCAGATTCACGTCCGTCTCATCTCAAGACACTTCTTTTTATTTTCGTCCCATACGTCTGACCACGGTCCGTCGACAGAATCCAGTCCACCAGTCCTTTTTGGAAGGGTACCTCCACCGAAAACCTGTGTGCCGACTAAAATGAATGTTAAATGAGTGTAACTTTAACAAATACCGTTTAGATCTTACAAGTTTTAAT
The DNA here is from genome assembly GCA_006410555.1 of Capra ibex. Lineage (NCBI taxonomy): Eukaryota > Metazoa > Chordata > Mammalia > Artiodactyla > Bovidae > Capra > Capra ibex. The sequence goes on along the minus strand of SJYO01016970.1, from coordinate 22,400,448 downwards.
AGTTGTCAGAAACATTGATTAAAGACATAAGTAAACCTTTGGTTATAAGGGTTGTTCAGATATACCATTTGTTCGGAAGATTTTTCTGTCGACCTAAAATTCACCTTTCTGTGGAAACTCCACCAGAAAAGATTGAAATTTTGGTTTGAAAAGGACACTAAGTTTAGACCAATAACAAGAAGTCAGTGATTCAACGAAGGATGAGAAACACTGGAGTACTTGACATCGTGTGGTCCGAAGGGACAGCAAGTTATTGAGGGTCTCAAACGGGTGTGAGTACCGGTAACTCAGTTACTACTATAGGTTGGTAGAGTAGGAGACGGCGGGAGAAGAGAACGGGAGTTAGAAAGGGTCGTAGTCCCAGAAAAGGTTACTCAGTCGAGAAATGTAGTCCACCGGTTTCATAATCTTGAAGTCGAAATGTAGTCAGAAAGGTTACTTATAAGTCCCAACTAAAGGAAATCCTAACTGATTAAACTGGAGGAACGACAGGTTCCCTGAGAGTTCTCAGAAGAGGTCGCGGTGTCAAACTTTCGTAGTTAAGAAGACACGAGTCGGAAGAAATACCAGATTGACAGTGTAGGTATGTACTGATGACCTTTTTGGTATCGAAACTGATATGTCTAGAAACAGTCGTTTCACTATAGAGATGAAAAATTATGAGATAGATCCAAACAGTATCGAAAAGAAGGTTCTACGTTCACGGAAATTTACAGTACCGACGTCAGTGACAGACGTCACTAGAACCTCGAGTTCTTTTATTTGAGACAGTGACAAAGGTGAAAGAGGGGTAGACAAACGGTACTTCACTACCCTGACCTACGGTACTAGAGACAAAAAACTTACAACTCAAAATTCGAACGAAAAGTGAGAGAAGAAAGTGAGAGTAATTCTCCGAGAAATCTAAGAGAAGTGAGAGATGGTAATCTCACCATAGTAGACTTATAGACTCCAACAAATAAAGAGGGTAGTTAGAACTAAGGTCGAACTCGAAGTAGGTCGGGTCGTAAAGTGTACTATATGAGACGGACATTTAACTTTTTCGTCCCACTGTCACATGTCAGAACAATATGAGGAAAGGGTTAAAACTTGATCAGATAACAAGGTACAAGTCAAGACAAGGAGAAACTGGACGTATGTCCAAAGAGTCCTCTGTCCATTTCACCAGACCATAAGAGTAAAGAAATTCTTAAAGGTGTGTCAGTTTCCGAAACCGTATCAGTCACTTCGTCTTCATCAAAAAAAAAAAAGAAAACCTTAAGGGAACGAAAGAGATACTAGGGTGTTTAAAACCGTTAAACTAGAGACCAAGGAGACGGAAAATTTTTAAGTCGTACATATAGACCTTTAAGAAACAAATACATGATAACTTGATAGGATCGAACTTCCTAAAAACTCATAATGGAATGATTGTACACTTTACTCACGTTAACATGCCATCAAACTTGCAAGAAACCGTAACAGAAAGAAACCCTAACCTTACTTTTGACTGTTAACCGTGGAGTCGTTTCTCAAGACATTTTTAACACCGTAACGAGTAGTAGGATTCCTGGGGTCGGACTACCACCTTACATCTTTAACGTCTCTCCTTTCCTGAGGCTCCCCTTTCGTATCTACACGGACAGTCGGACCTTCCGACTCCGACCGGAAGAGTTCATCTCGAAGAGAGTAATGTTTCCCAGTGTCCCTCCAATATCGGGGTCAATATCAGGACAACCCCTCCATGACTGACACACTAGTTGTCGGGGAAAGTGATCGATCTCAATTAGTGAGTGACTGGCCGACCATTTAGTTACCACGGGACGAGAGAGGGGGAGGCGGAGAGGATACAGGTAGGTCGGAGGAAGGAAGTGAGGGACGTCACTTGTCCGCAGTCCTTCCCTCAAGAGACCCTACGAACAGATCAGGACGAGTTTCTGACCGGGATGTCCTCCTGTCAGTAGATTGAGGTCCCCTCCTCTTGGGTAAGAAGAGACGGACCCTCTTTGGAACATTACTTCCGTAGGACGATTCCTACTTCTCCTTCGTCGTTTTCCTCCCCCTCCTCACCCCCACCCCCCCTACCCTCTTACCTCCTACCTACCCCACACAAATTTCCCTGTCTCCTCCCCTTCTGTCAGAAAACCTCCTTTCTGTAGTAACGTCGGTTTACTTTTTGAACTAAAAACGTCTACTACCCGATCTTTTAAAGATGTGCAGTTTCCGTGACATTAGAATCAAGAATCTGATAAAAGTAAAGTCCTCCACCACTCAATGTAAAAACTCGAGATCTTCAATTACAGTCATTCAAATAAGGTTCGTCCGGGACAGTATCCTGAATGATCTGATCACCGGAGAACCGTCTCTCCGGTTCCTTGGTCCGACGACCACTGGACCTGGTCTCGACTCGTACCATTCGAGAGTGGAACCCGGACTGATCTACATGCAGGCTTGGAACGAACAGTCTTTCCACACTGGTCGATCACCTTAATTTAGAGTTCCAGTTCTCTTGACAAGTAAGTCCGTGAGACTGACTCGCCAAAGTCAACACTCTACACTCTCGGAAGTGGACTTGAAATCCCGGTATTTTTCTCTGATAAGTGTCCCAAACATGTAAAGGATCCTCCAATTTAGAGTCTGGTCCCGGACAATGAAAGGGTTCACTCTGCACTTCGACCCCGAAGACTACCGTCACTACACACAAGTCCCCTCGTCACGACGGTAGTGTCGCACCTAGGAATTAAAATGTTCTTACAGGGACTAAAGGTAAGACTGTCTTCTCTCCACTATTGGTCCTCTTCAACTCCCGTCTTGTCACTCCTTACAGGCCCTGTGACTACTTGTAGATCACCTAACTCCCACAACATCTCTATCATATAAGTCCAGAGAACTCCAATTATAAAAATGAATGAATAATAATAATAATAAAAAAAAATAACGTGACGCAGAAGTGACGATACGAGCCCAAAAGAGATTAAAGTCGTTCCTCCCCGAGGAGAGACGAACACCACGTACCCGAAGAGTAACGCCACCGAAGAGAACACCACGTGTCCGGGATCTCGTGTGGTCGAAGTCATCGACACCGTGTGTCCGAGTCAACGAAAAACCGTACACCCTAGAAGGGTCTGGTCCCTAACTTGGAAACAGGGGACGTGACGTTCCGTCTAAGAATTGGTGACCTGGTGGTCCCTTCATTTTTATAAATAAATTTACGTGGATACAGAAGATCGACGCACTACGTTTGAGAATCAACGTCGTATACCCTACATCAAGAAACTGGTCCCTAGCTTGGGTCCTGGAGACGTAACCTATCAGTGACCTGGTGGTCCCATCAGGGTCCAGAGAACTGAAACCGAGTTGGTTGAAACCGTGTGTTCCAATTATCGGTGAGGGAGACGTGTCAGTAATACAGCTGTCAGTAAGTCTTACTCATCCTTTAACCGAAACGGGTCACAACTATCGGGTCGAGCACTGCAGTTGGACTCTTACCTTTATCCACAACACATTTCTTTATACTCTCAGACGAACCGACAAGGGGACCACTCAACTCATCTACGTATAGGTCCCGCGGAAGTGGCTTTCACCTGTAGTAGACGCACCAGTATTCACTTAAAAGAAAGGATGTAGGACACTAATACCGAGGGCATTAAAACAATCGGACGTATAACTCAAAAATAAGAATACGTAAAGGAATCGAGAGGTAAAGGAGGGGTGGGAGAATTGACCATTAAAGCAAACGAGTACCTGACGACATACTGTCTCGTAGAGTAGTACTTTACCACGAAGTGTACACACGTCTACAAAGATCGTGTTCCTTTACGTCGGTCGTTATGGTCGGAAATCTTTGTTTCTTAAGAGGTCGATCTGACCTCTTAAACCCCACACTTCCCCTGGTTTAGGTCCCTTTGTCATCCAGACTGTAACGAAAGTGTTGCTTTTTACCAAAATGAAGGAATCCCGATATCGTTCGCAACACATAGTCGTGGTGTTTAAGTCTAAGCAAAGACACGTCATGTCGACTGACCAGTGTTTCTTCCGTCCGGTGTCTCTACACCAACTACCAGTAAGTCTTGAACCCACCTATGTCACCACACTGAACTGAGACCTCAGAATTTTAGGGAAATCTGTATTTAGAAAAATTAAAGAAGAATCACTGGTGGGTGTGTGTGTGGGTTAGAAAGGATTTAAGATGTTCTAACATTTGGCCTCTGTTTCCACTTTACTTGAGACTGTCTTGTACATTCCTTTCGGACACTATTTGATCCACACCTTACAGTTACAACAACAATCAAAGATTCAACACAGACTGAGAAAACTCTATGGTACCTGACATTGGTCGGTCCGAAGAGACAGGTACGCTAAAGGGTCCGTCCTTATAACCTCACCCAACAGTAAAGGAAAAGGACCCCTAGAAGGGTTGGGTCCTTAGCTTGGGTACAGAGGATGTAACCGTTCGCCCAAGAAATAGCGACTTGGTGGTCCCTTTGGGTCTTACAGTCACTGGTAATCGGATTACAATCCAAGTACCAAGTAGTCCAGTAGTACTAGTCACGAGGTCGGAGTGTGGTGCAGGTCTCCGAGAATATGTGTTTACGAAGGCATCTTTATGTTCGTTCACGTCACTCCAGTGTAAAAGACAACAGAGTCCCATTAAGTTCGGATCTGTAAGAGATCCCGTTAACACAAAGTCCCATATTATTCGATCTTAGAGCAAAATTACAATGAATACGACCCCTTCTAACTTCCGTTTTCCTCTTCCCCCGTCGTCTCCTACTCTACCAATCTATCGTAGTGGTTGAGTCACCTCTACTTAGACTCACTTGAGGTCCTCCCTCATTTCCCGTCCCCTCGGACCGTATGACGTCAGGTACCCTAGCGTTTCTCAACCTGTGTTGAAACACTGACTTGTTGTTGTACGAAAAAGGTTGTCTTAAAAAAAAAAGGGTCTTTTAATACTCTGTGTAATGTTTTTGGGTCTATCATATCAGATGTCTCGACAAAAATAAAACAGTACCCAAATCCAAAAATTACTACCACCTCCACCCTTCCTGTCCAAATTTTTTTACAAAACAAAAATACTGGTCGTAAAAATTCTGTTAACGACAGAGTCAGAAATACCCCTTTATGTTCAAAAGAACCCATCGTAATCTTACTGGGCTCGAAATCTTTTCCAGACCTGTCGACAAGAAATACGGTGTGAGTATTAAAGGGAAACCACTCCGTGTCTATCCAAGTAAGTATCTTGTACCCACTATTTTACCCCCGTGTAAACATTTTATACTTAGTTTATCCCAATAACCAGATCTTAACGAGCTAATCCAAAAAACAAAAAAAAAATTTAGTGGTCCTTAGTCCTATACGTGTACTTTTACAGAACCCTTTTAAAGGTCCAATATTTAAATAATAAATTCAAAGTGGATGGTCATAGTAGTAGAATAATGTGGATACGTTTTTTTATTCTCTCGCTGAAGGGCCCTTCCCAGGAAACTTCCACCTCTTATCGTGAAAAGACTTAATGACGGTTTCGTATCGAGTATAAACGAAATATTGTACGTAGTATGTATCCGACGACAATCGTTACAACCAAAAATTGTAGATTTACCCAGGGTTCGACTACATACATATTCGTTCACTCCTAAATCTATTTCCCTCGTCGTCGAGTAATAATTACGTACACACCTTCTCGAGATCGAACGACAACGATTTCTACCCTCACGACCCCTCTTACTATCGAGTAACACCTTCGATTATAATCTTTACCAATCATAATGTTTACCATGGTGATGACTGTTTCCTAAATGAGACGAATTCATGACAGAAACCTCTGCAGAAGCTAATGTCTCAACTTAACGGAAAATGTTTGTACCTATCTTTCCTCATTTCTCAACTTTACGGGACAGAATAAAACTTCGAACTATACTTTACTATATATTCACTGAATAAAGATCAACTTCTTTTATACGGGTAAGTTCCCTATCGTGAGTATTGTAGGAAAACGGGATTAGTGGACGAGACCTTGTAAGACGAGACCCCTCTGCATACCTTTAAAACTTTAAAATGCTGAGACCACTTTTCTCAGACAAGTCTGATGTATAGGGTAAATTTTTTTTTTTTTTTTTGTTCTCTTTTCTATCTGCTCTTTCCTACTCTTAGTTCTCGTTCCAACTAAGTACTCCCTACCAGTCCTCAAGGAAGATAATATCGTTGTTGATACATCATTTTACCATAACTTAATATGTAAAATAATTTATATATACTTTATAAAGTTTACATGATATTCGTATGACTTTATTATATTTATTATCCTGACTTTACTATATTTATCCTCTTCCGACCAACACTCAACAACAAAGTAACATTCACAATCCTCGTGTCTAAATATAACCAAGCGAACGGAAGTTGTGAGTTCAGACAGGTGGAAGTTCTCTCTACACTCCGGTTGAAAACTCCCCGAAAAGGAGACCTTCCACCGTCTCCCGAGTGGGGGATCGACAAAGTTTAGTCACACATTTAACGTCTGGTGGTCACAAAAAAGAACAAATTAAAACCCCCCTAAAACCACTGATATTACATAATATTACAGTCACTAATACTACAGGTAAAATACAGGGGTACCCAAAATACAGGAGTAGACACGGGGTTGACATATGTCACATCTAGAATAACAACCATGGGTACTACATGTTGTTTCCTTCTGAGAGTTCAGGGGATGAAAAGTGGTCAAGACCTACTATGGACATATCTTTCCTACCTTCTAAGAGTCCTATAACCCCCATCTTAACCCCGTTCCTAAGACGTCATCGACTCCCCGAGAGAGATAGAGTACGGAAACGGTTCCTCCTATCTGGTCCTAAGTCTAAGGAAGCTCAGGTGTACTTGGTATTTTGGGATGTGTGTAAACGAGACCAGGCTAAGTACCAGTATTGTTTTTTACAAACTACTACACCAACAACTCCTGCTATGGGTGGGGTCGTAGGTTTCACGCTATCATCAACAGTACCTCCGTTGGTCAACTGGGACGTACACCGGGTTCTACGAAAAGACCCCGGGACCTGAGAGCGAAGTAACTGAAGGAAAGAAACAACCAAAATTAAATAATACATAAATAAACCCACATAACCCAGAAACAACGACACTCAACGAGAAGAGATCAAAGTCGTACACCCGAAGAGTGACGTCACCGAAGAGAACAATCCCTGGTACCCGAGATCCCGCGAGCCTGACGTCATCGACGTCGTACGTCCGAGTCATCATCACGTACCCGAATCAACGTACACCCTAGAAGGACCTGGTCCCTTCTTTGGACACAGAGGAGGTACCCGTCTTCTTAAGAATCGGTGACATGGCGTTCCTTCGGGAAGTAACTGAAGAACTACAATAACATGAACCGTTATGTAGCGGTCACTTTTTCACTTCCACAATCAGTGAACACAGACTGAGAAACGCTGAGGTACCCAACATCGGTTGGTCCGAGGAGACAGGTACCTTAAGAGGTCCGTTCTTATACCCTAACCCAACGGTAAAGGATGAGGTCCCCTAGAAGGGTTGGATCCCTAGCTTGGGTCCAGAGGGTGTAGCGTCCGTCTAAGAAATGGATGACTCGGTGGCCCCTTCGAGTGTGTAGAGGTCTATCGTTCAGTTTAGGTCTTGTTTAGTTTAGAAGGTCTTCGGACAGTGGGGTTCTCGGATCAAGTACTTTACTCAAAAAAAGTAAAAAAAGAATTTTATGTATGTAGAACCAAAATCACACATGGACATTTTATATTGTTAGTCTAGTACAAAAGAACTCACAAAGTGACTTTTCCTCACTTGGTCAAACTTCTGGTTGCAATTTCACTATTATTTTATTCACCAGGTACCTATATTGTCTTAGATCTTTTACCAAATACTCACTGATAGTAAATTTTTTGGGAGTATCCCGGTCCGTCTCACTTACTCTCGTACCTCCTCTGGAGGTTTGGGTCGAACCATCCTCCCTGTCTTTTTCACAAGGTGACCGGCAGATCGATACAAGGTCAATTGTGACACGACTGAACCCCTGAGGGACCGTCAGGTCACCTACTCTGAGACGTGAAGGACACGTCGTCGGGGTCAATGTAGGAACCGACCCCTTGATTCTCGGGTGTACGGACCACGTCACACCCGGGGCGGTGGGTTTTGTGTTGGGGGTTTTTGGTACAACTGAACTAGAACTTTTATAATGTTTCGACCATAAAATCCGACAAAAATGGAGTATTTCTGGTTTATACTACGATCAACCACCTCATCTAACCGTCTCCCAAATCTACATCCCGACAACCGAGTTTAACGAACCCCCTTAAAGAAACCCCGCTAAAAGGACTTAACCCCCCTCCCCAAGATTAAACACTTCTTTAGGACAATCGTCCAAAATGACAAAAACCACGTCCATTCTCGTCATAAGAACCCGAAGGGAACACCGAATCGACCATTTATTTCTTGGACGGACGTTACACCCTCTGGACCCAAGCTAGGGACCCAACCCTTCTAGGGTACCTCTTCCTTTTCAGGTGGGCGAGGTCAAAAGACCGGACCTCTTAAGGTACCTGAGATATCAGGTATCCCAGCGTCTCAGCCTGTGCTGACTCACTGAAACTGAGTGAGTGAGTTCTCGTCTTTCTCAGAGTCTACTTGTCAGGTAGTCAGTTCCGACTTCTGCCTGAAGAGAAGTCGAACTTTTTAGACTCTGATATAAATTAACTTTAAATATGAATTTACGGAAAAACACATACATACACTGACAACGGATCTGACCAACCGACCCAATGGGTGTCTCTAGACACCGTCGCACGAACCTCTACTCTTATCAAACACCCAAAAAAAAAAAAAAAGAAAGAAAGAAAAGAAAAGAAAAAAAAAAAAAAATCAAACACCAAAATTAGTATACTCTTTCAACTCGTACCGTACGCCGATTACAGCGTAAAAACGAAAGTCACCAGATATTTCATTTTCAAAACTAGAAAAACATAATAAAACGTCAAACAAAAAAAAAGGGGGGACACCAGTCGTCCTGACTGTTAACTATATGAATCTTTACACTTCCTTCTCAGATTATTGCTCTTCAAAAGAAACGTCGTGAATGTAAAAATAACCTTCGTTCGGAATAACCAAAAACGTACTTTTGAGTTTACTGTGTGTTCCGTGGCCGACGTCAAGATTGGGGGTCACCTAGGTGGTAGGTGTAAAACGGGACATTCGATGAGCGTAAACGAATATTTATGTAAAAAATTTAATGTTTATCCTAGTTTTATATGAGAACCACGGAAAGTGACAAAAGTAAATTGTCATATAGAGTGTTACCAAAGAATTATAAATGTATTAAATCGGTCACAGGACGACACTTACAACTTAACAAAGGTCGAAAACACCAATCAACCGAGAGACTTCCTTCTACCCGAAGACGTACAAAATCGAAAACACACGAGGCGTAAAGGATTCTGACTTCTGTGGGTAAGGGAGTTACCCACGGTAAACCCTACACTGTAGATAGGTCACCACTCATTTCCTGTGACCAGGGTCTGAAGACGACCTGACCAGTAACAACCTCACCACACTTATTCATAAACCGTTGACAGAGTAGTCTACACTATAGATTCTGAGAATCGGGGGTCCCGTCAGTCCGTCGGAGATCACTCACAAGGTACCTAGATTACCCAATCCTAGTATCTTAAACCCAAGAAATTTTTATCCACAGACCAAAGTCATTATTGACAGTACGGTCCAAACTCTCCCACCCCACTTTTCTGGAATCCTAAAACTTAGTCGTTTTAAGTTTGAGTCGAAGAGATGAGTAACATAATAGAAATCTAAGGGACCACCAAGTCACCTATCACAGACGGATGTTACGCCCTCTGGGCCCAAGCTAGGGACCCAACCCTTCTAGGGGACCTCTTCCTTTACCGTTGGGTGAGTCTTTACCGTTGGGTGAGGTCATGAGAACGGACCTTTTAGGGTACCTGACTCTTCGAACCATCCGATATCAGGTACCCCAGCGTTTCTCAGCCTGTGCTGACTCACTAAAAGGAAAGAAAAGGAAAGGAAAGTGGAAGAAAATTCGTAAAGGACAAAATGTTAAAGGAGTAGACATTTTATCCTTACTATACTTATCATTTTGTTTAATACAGTCACTTTTATGTGAAAGTTTAGTGACATGATTATGATCAATAATAAATTGGGTTCAGTAAGAATTATTCCTTTTCTTCGGAGTTAACAAAATTTCATTGAAAGGATTTCTGTGCGTATGTATATACTGAATTAATGAATAGAAACATGGAAGTCACAAACAGAAGTTTTTAAAGTCTTCGTCTAGACTCGAACTTTTTAACCTCGCAATCTTCTTTGTCCTTTCACAACAGTGAATTAACAAAATAAAAAGAATGGACGGTAAACACGAAAGAAATAATATAGAATTAAAAATATCCTGCACCTGATACAGTTCTGGTCAAACGACTATTGGAAGACACTAAATACCACAAACGAGACATTAAAGAAACAAAGTCACGAAGTCCGTACCTTACTTTAAAATAATCAAACTTCAAGCTTAACGCACAGGGTCACTAAGTGGTAGTGGGGTAGGTGGGGTGGGGTGGGTTAGGGGGTGTCTGTGTGTCTTTGGGTGTACTGTGTGTGATATCTTCCCGAAACTTAAAATTTTTCATTTATTTTTGTTACGGCGTTCGTACTCTCCTGTAAGTGGTCCGCTTTTGTTGGAAATGTGACTTACCATTCGTCATCAGAGAGCTTACAAGGGGGTATTGGTATTGTTTCTTGACGAAAATTAGGTGAGGGACTTCGGTTTATCTTCCGGTGTCTAGTCACACATAAGGACCTCTTTTTTCCTTGAGACTCATTTGTTTTCGACGTGTCCGATCACGTCAGTGAGAGAGGAGAGAGAAAAAAACCCCATTTTGATAACTAGATTTTTCGGAGGTCTCGAATTTTAACGAGAATTTCACTTAGGGTAGGAGTACCCAAACTCATCCATCCTGAAAGTCGAAAGACACAGTACCCGCCAGTGGTGGAGTCACGGGACATCTTGACCCCAAATCCCCGTCTCAACCCGTCCTGAAAACTTCTTTCATAGTCATCGCCGGTATCGACGAAGACAACTTAGTTGTAAACTTCCGTAACAGTGATTGTAAAACTTTACTTTCTGAAGTCCCTGTGTATCTTCTCCATAAAGTCTTAGGTAGAACTATAGATCAAAGAGAAAAAAAAGTAACACTATGTCAAGTGTATGGTATTATAATTGGAAGGATTTCTTTTATTAAGTTACCGAAATGATATAAGTGTCTCAACACGTTGGTAGTGGTGACAGTTGTAGGTGTTATAAAAGTAGAGGGATTTTTGTTCGGGGTATAAGTGATCGTGAGTGAGGGGTAAGGTGGGTGGTTTGTCGGGGATGGGGGGTCTATTGGCGATTAGAGATACCTAAACGGATAAGACTTGTAAAGTACATTTACCTTAGTATGGTATAAACAGTAAAAGCAGACTGAAGAAAGTAAATCGTGTGCCAAAAATTTCCAGTAGGAACGACATCGTACATAGTCATGGAGTAACAAAAAGTTCCAGTTTATTATGAAGTAACATGCCTACATGGGACAAAAAATTTAGGTAAGTAGTCAACTACCTGTAAGTCAAATTTGAAAATTGAAACCCCGATAACACTTCCTATTACGATTCTTATAAGTACATGTTTAAAGTCACTCCTGTACGTAAAAGTCCCAAGAACTTATACACGGACAACGTCTTTGGTCATGAGTTCGTGGTGTGAGCCTCTCGACCTCTTGAGTCCAAATAATGCAGCCGTCCGGGTCTCCTCAATTGCGAGGTTCGTGACTCGGGGCTTGTTTCCCTAATGTCTCAAAAATATCTGTCTGACATCATCCGTTGTGATCGACAATTATCCGACCAAATTTGATTCCTCAAAGCACACGCGCCCTTGTCGTCAGTTCTACCCCCTCCCTACGGACTGGACCTGGGCGTATTAACTCGTCCAAACGTCCCCGACCCGTTAACGTTTCTCATCCTGTTCCCACTCACTCTATTTGAGGTCAAGGATCATAACGTTCAGGGGTGAAAGATTCCGATGTACTGGACGCACTGGATCTGAAACGTTCCCCGTCCGACTCAATGTCTCCGTCTTCCTCTTCCTCCAGTACATTTTAAAATTGAAAAGGAGAAGTATGGATTCTTAACCCACAGACCAGAAAGAAATAGGTTTAATATCACAATCATTGGACTCTTCTTCTCCTGACTCGAATTAAACCTGTCTAATTCTTTACCCTACTTATCTCTTCGACACCAGAAACCCGATGTAGAGTAACAAGAGACAATGACGATTCAGTGAAGTCAGCACAGGCTGAGACACACTGGGCTATCTGTCGTCGGGTGGTCCGAGGGGGCAGGGACCCTAAGAGGTCCGTTCTTGTGACCTCACCCAACGGTAAAGGAAGAGGTTACGTACTTTCACTTTTCACTCTCACTTCAGCGAGTCAGCACAGACTGAGAATCGCTGGGGTACCTGACGTCGGGTGATCCGAGAAGGTAGACACCCTAAAAGGTCCGTTCTCATGACCTCACCCCACGGTAACGGAAGAGGTGTAACAAGAGATCTTACTCCTTTACTTAAGGACCGAAATATTTTTATTTAGATAGTCCTCCGCCAGGATTCTACCGCCTGCTGATCCTGCACTTCTGGTGAAAGAGGGAGTGTTTAAGGAGTTTTCTTGTAAAGTTGTGACTCGTTTGAGGTGTTTTGTTGAAGACATCCGACCGTCTCCTGTAGTCCGTTGGTCTTTTCGTCTGGTAACAGAAGTTTTTGTCCTAATAACGACTCTATTCGATAAAAATAAATTATTTATAATATAAAATTGTTGTCGTTTTTAGATAGTTAAGTCAAGAGAAGTCAGCGAGTCAGCACAGGCTGAGAAACGCTGGGGTACTTAACGTCGTGTGGTCCGGAGGGACAGGTAGTGGTTGAGGGCCTCAAGTGAGTCTGAGTGCAGGTAGCTCAGGCACTACGGTAGGTCGGTAAAGTAGGAGACAACAGGGGAAGAGAAGGACGGGGGTTAGGGAGGGTCGTAGTCTCAGAAAAGGTTACTCAGTCGTGAAGTGTGCTCCACCGGTTTCATGACCTCAAAGTCGAAATCGTAGTAAGGAAGGTTTCTTTAGGGTTCCGACTAGAGGAAGTTTTACCTGACCAACCTAGAGGAACATCAGGTTCCCTGAGAGTTCTCAGAAGAGGTTGTGGTGTCAAGTTTTCGTAGTTAAGAAACCACGAGTCGGAAGAAGTGTCAGGTTGAGAGTGTAGGTATGTACTGGTGTCCTTTTTGGTATACCCACCTGGTATTTGGGATCACTGAGTGTTACAAAGACGGGGTACTCTGGACTCATTGTAGAACGCACATACACACACACGAGTCACTACAGACTGAGAAAGTCTGGGATACTTGATATCGGACGGTCCGAGGAGACAGGTACCATAAGAGGTCCGTTCTTATGACCTCACCCAACGGTACGGGAAGAGGTCCCCTAGAGGGGTTGGGTCTCCAGTTTTTGGGCACAGAGAACGTAGAGACGTAACCATCCGCTAAAAAAAAAAAAAAATTTGGTGACGTGGTGGACCTTGTCGAATGTACGGAGAATCAATTAACGAACGTGATACTAAGGGGGTACCACTACGCCTGATACCCACTTCGGTCTCCCTTTTTTCTACAATCTCAAATTTTTACACACCAAAACTCCCCGCAACCTCCACATTAAACTTTTCTCGAAGAGACACAAGGAAGGTGGGACGTCTCCTTAGTCGAAATAATATTGTCACTTCGGGAATGTGGTACCCTTCCCCCTCTACCTACGAACCCCTCCCCCTAAGAAACCCTCCTCCTTCTGTCTCTCCCCACCCGTCGCTCGTTAGGGTCTCGTATTTTTTTAGTTGCACACCAACAAGAGATTTTAGGACACCCCGAAATGACCAGAACAATAAAGTTCTAAGAAGACAAAGGATTTGATAGATCCAAAAATAAATAGGACCGAACTTCTGGTTTCAAGACAAGTAATCTCGACACAATCTGCACCCTTATAACAGTAAAACCTAACATAACCGAACCGGTTTTTAAACGAGTCCAAAAGACAATTTAGAACGCTTTTTCGGGTTTGAATGACCGGTTGGGTCATTATTCGTCCTTGCCGGTGGTGTGATTCTCTTTTTCACGACAAAAAAGACGAGCGGGGTTTCTCGGGGTCTGTAGTCACTACTAGGATCCAACCTTCAAGAAGGTGGAAGACTTCAATGTGACGTAAACCCGTCTTAAACACGGAAGATAAACCAACCCCTGTCGCCATCCACTAGTTCTCTTTACCTAAAAGAAAGGTGTCCGATGTCATTAATCCCCTCTTTATTCGTTCATCCGATTAAAGAGTAGCACTTTGTGGTGCCCCGGGATCTGCGTAGTCGTGGTCCGTCCCCTGGTCGGTCCACCGTCTCCGATTACTCGACATTAACGAAGGACAGAGCGGAGGGGTACCTAAAAACGAAAATGTGAATCCGGAACCTCCGGAGTCGGGTTTCCTCGCACTACCTACTGTCTTGAATTAAATCAAGGAAATCCATCTTCCCGGAAAATTGTTACGTCTCGTTTCAGGAAGTGCCTTCCGTGCGGTATTACTCAATTAGTAACATGAGGAAGGGACTCTTGATTTACCTCGAGAGAAGACGGTGTCATAAGAAAAATTATCTGAAATGAAAATCTCACCAAAAATCCAAGTGTCGTTTTAACTCGTCCTTAATATCTCATAAGTATTTATCGAGGAAATGGGTGTACGTATAGGAGGTGGTCTTACCCTGTAAACAATGTTGGCTCCTAGGGTGTGGTCATAGGGTTCAGGAATCAAATGTAATCCCAAGTGAGAACCACAACATGTAAAATACCCAAACCTGCTTACATATTACTACACATAAGTGGGAATCTCATAGTATGTCTTATCAAAGTTACGGGATTTTTAAGGGACACGAGGTGAATGGGTACAGGGGTTGGGAACCGCTAGTGACCAGAAAAATGACAGAGACATCAAACGAAAATAGTTTTGCAGTGTATCTACTTTAGTATGTCATACCTCGGAAAAGTTCACGACATTTCTATGACAGACACTGGGTCCTTCGTCCAGACATGGTCAATGGTCAAGACGGTCACGGAACTAGAACCTGAAGTAGGAGGTCTTGACTCTCTTTATTTAAGGACAAACATTCGGTGGGGCAGACACCGGTCAGCAACGTCGTCGGGTTCGACCGATTCTGTTGTTGTTAAAAAATACTACACTAACTGTACATTATTTGACATGTATGAATCAAAATAACCCACATTAAGTGTATGATAAGTAAGTAAAAAAATTTCACATACTAAGTCATTAAAAATCACATAAGTGCTTCAAACACACACACACACACACACACACACACACACATAATCAGAGAGTCAGTATAGAGACGTTAGGGTACCTGACATCGGACGGTCCGAAGAGACAGATATCCTAAGAGCTCCGTTCTTATGACCTCACCCGACGGTAAAGGAAGAGGTCCCCTAAAAGGGTAAGGTCCCTAACTTATGCTCAGAAAACGTAACGTCCATCTAACTTCAACGAGTCAGGACAGACTGAGACGCTGGGGTACCTGATATCGGATGGACCGAAGAGTCAGGTACCCTAAAAGGTCCGTTCTCATGACCTTATCCAACGGTAAGGGCAGAGGACCCCTAGAAGGACTGGGTCCCTAACTTGGGCCCAGAGGACGTAGCATCCGTCTGCGAAATGGGAGACTCGGTGATCCTTTCGGGGATAAGTACTTCAAACGTGTATAAACTTTACATGGTACACCGTGTAAAACTATACACATGTATGGGGATTTTAGTAGTATTAAATCTAGGAACAGTGACTCTTTAAAGTTCGGGTAAACAATAAATAAAGGGAGGACCGTTGACAACTGGAGGAAAGATAAAACATCAGTAAAGGTAAAAATTCTTAATATATATGTCCCTGAAGGGACCTCCAGGTTACCAATTCTACGACGCGAAGGTGACGTCTCCAGTAACCAAGTTAAGGGACCAGACCTTTGACTCTTAGGGGGTACGATTTTATATTTTCCCCTCCGCCCTTCTTAAAATATATTTGTTTTAGTCTAACACACATGACAACAAAACAAGAACTAGACTGAAGAAGTAAGTCGTCTTAATGAAATTCTAGATCATTTTCACTTCAACGAGTCAGGACAGGCTGAGAAAAGTTGGGGTACCTGACATCGGATAGTCCGAGGAGTCAGGTACCTTAAGAAGTCCGTTGTCATGACCTCACCCAACGGTAAAGGAAGAGGTTCTAGATCATTTCATTACGAGTTTTAAGAGGTTCGGTCCGAAGTCGTTATGCACTTGGCACTGGAAGGTCTATAAGTTCGACCAAAATCTTTTCCGTCTCCTTGGTCTCTAGTTTATCGGTTGTAGACGACCTAGTAGTTTTTTCGTTCTCTCAAGGTCTTTTTTGTAGATAAAGACGAAATAACTGATACGGTTTCGGAAACTGACACACCTAGTGTTATTTGACACCTGTTAAGACTTTCTCTACCCTTATGGTCTGGTGGACTGGACGGAGAACTCTTTGGACATACGTCCAGTCCTTCGTTGTCAATCTTGACCTGGACCTTGTAGTCTGACCAAGGTTTATCCTTTTCCTCAGGCAGTTCCGACATATGACAGTGGGACGAATAAATTGAAGATACGTCTCATGTAGTACCCTGTACGACCCGACCTTCTGCGTGTTCGACCTTAGTTCTAACGGCCCTCTTTATAGTTAGTGGACTCTATACGTCTACTGTGGTGGGAATACCGTCTTTCACTTCTCCTTGATGTCTCGGAGAACTACTCTCACTTTTTCAACCGAATTTCGAGTTGTAAGTCTTTTGCTTCTAGTACCATAGGCCAGGGTAGTGAAGTACCCTTTATCTACCCCTTTGTCACCTTTGTCACAGTCTAAAATAAAACCCCCCGACGTTTTAGTCACGTCTACCACTGACGTCGGTACTTTAATTTTCTGCGAATGAGGAACCTTCTTTTCAATACTGGTTGGATCTATGGTATAACTTTTTGTCTGTAATGAAACGGTTGTTTCCAGGCAGATCAGTTCCGATACCAAAAACGTCATCAGTACATACCTACGCTCTCAACCTGACACTTCTTTCGACTCGCGACTTCTTAACTACCGAAACTTGACACCACAACCTCTTCTGAGAACTCTCAGCGAACCTGACGTTCCTCTAGGTTGGTCAGGTAAGACTTCCTCTAGTTGGGACCCTAAAGAAACCTTCCTTACTACGATTTCGACTTTGAGGTCATGAAACCGGTGGAGTACGCTTCTCAACTGAGTAACCTTTTCTGAGACTACGACCCTCTCTAACCCCCGTCCTCCTCTTCCCCTGCTGTCTCCTACTCTACCATCTACCGTAGTGCCTGAACTACCTGCACTCAGACTCACTTGAGGCCCTCTACCACTACCTGTCCCTCCGGACCGTACGACTCTAAGTACCCCAGCGTTTCTCAGTCTACACTGACTCGACTTGACTTGAGCAGACACGACATCGAACTGAAGACATCAAGTAAAACAACAACGACGACTCTTCATAAGTTAACATACCCGAAGATACTACCGAGTTACCATTTCTTAGGTTACGCCCTCTACACCCAAACTGGGGACCCAACCCTTCTAGGGGACCTCCTTCTTTACCGTTGGGTGAGGTTATAAGAACGAACCTCTTAGGATACCTGTCTCCTCGGACTACCCGATGTCAGGTACCCTTAGAGTTTTCTCAGTCTGTGTTGAATCACTGATTTATTGTTAAGTTAACGTACTAATAAGGTGTTACCTTTAGCCCAACAAACGTCAAATCTCGACAATTTCTTCGACGGCAGTTGTAAGTACCTGTTTAGATACATACTGAATACGAAAGTGAGGAACACCCATTTATGGATCCTAACCGTACCGACCCAGGATACCGTCAGTAAACAAAATCGAAAAATTTTTTGACGGTTCGATAAAAAGGTGTCACTAACATAGTAAAACGTGGAGAAGTCACGACATACCTTCAAGGTCCGAGGGGGAGGAGGAGTTGTG
This sequence comes from Capra ibex, assembly GCA_006410555.1. Classification (NCBI taxonomy): domain Eukaryota; kingdom Metazoa; phylum Chordata; class Mammalia; order Artiodactyla; family Bovidae; genus Capra; species Capra ibex. Next base: position 22,382,295 of record SJYO01016970.1, on the reverse strand, counting down.
GAGCATACCAGTCAAGGAAATCAGAGTCGGGAACATTATGTACCACACAGAGTGTCAAATTTGAGGTGACCCTTGAAAGGACTACGAGGTCACCGATTCTGAACTACGAGGGTCACGTCCCACGGACCCAAGTCAGAGACAGTTCCTTGACCTAGGGCGTCCGACGTTGATTCCTGGGACCACGTCGGTTTATTTATTTTTATTTATAATGTTTTTTACGGTGAACAGGATTGCTGAATCCTCGAGGTGGGTTGTAGTGAAGAAATTCAGAAACGAGTACGATAAGAACGTTGGACCTAAGAAGAGACAAGTAGGGAGTGGAATCAATTTGTCAGAAGGAAAATTGAAAGTCGGGGTCCTTAGGACCAAGGGGGTGCAACGTGGTTTCAGATAGAGAGATATATATATATGGGTATCTTAAGACACCTACTAAAAAAAAAAGTTTCGTATGAACGTAATACCACTCTAGGAGACACACCACCAAAGGGGCAAGTTCCTACCCCGGGGTCATGTCCGGACCCGTGGAACAACTAAACGACATTACTTACGTTACCGTCTCTGTCCTAACCAGTAGGACTCTCACCACGAGAAAGGGATGTTGAACTTTTTGTAGTGGAGTGAACGAGAATGAGTTTCTCGTGACGGTAATATCATTAACGATAAACATTAAATAACTAGTCTGTGTTAACACAACGATACTCTTATGAAAATTTATTTTGGTTGTTAACGGACGTAAGAATTTTTGTTGGAAGTCTGTCTCTTCCGTTTTCTATTTACTTTAGTTTCTTCGAGTACTTGAAGTTCCATTAATTTAAAACAGACTTACTCCCAGCAGATCAGACAGAAGTGAGAATCTTAAAATTACAAAGGAGAGACTCCTAAGATTCATAAAAACTCACTTGATCTCAATCATTAATACGGACATTATAAAATAACTATAACTATTCGCTGCTTCCCTGTCCTAACTCTTTATATAAGTTCGTAGAAACCTCTTTAAGCATCATCAGTTATCGTAGACGTTCAAAAAGTTGAGGGGGTCTTTTGTCAGATTACGCCCACAGTACCCGAGTGTCCTCCTTCCGTCTTTGTATCTTCTCATTCGACCAAAGTTCTGTCATCAAAGACCATTCTTCCCCTACCATTTCCCCAATTCAAAGTTTCAGACTAATCTTTAGTGTCGATACCTTAAACCTCACTAACAGTGACTCCGAAATTTCGGAGACCTAAACCGGACGACACGTGTCCGTCACCAAGAACTAAAAATTGAGTCTCGTTTCACGGTCGGTTCGTTTTTTTTTGTATACGTCGCGGAAGACCTCCTATAACTCACGTGACCCCGTTACAAGTCTTAAGCTGTCGTTCTACTTAATTTTCTTTCGTGGTCTTATACCCTTTGAGATTTCGTTAGACCGACTGATTGGGTTTCATAAAACTTTATGAGAAAGTACCCAAAACAAGGTTTCGTTTCATTGAGGTCAGTAGTACTCGATTTATTTCGAGAAGTCAAGTCAAGTCAAATCAACGAGTCAGTAAGCTTGAGAAACACTGGGGTACTTGACGTCGTGCGGTCCGGAGGGACAGGTAGTGGTTGAGGGTCTCAAGTGAGTCTGAGTGCAGGTACCTCAGTTCCTACGGTAGGTCGGTAGAGTAGGAGACAGCAGGGTAAAAGGGACTGGGCTTAGGGAGGATCGAAGTCTCAAAAAAGGTTACTCAGTTGAGAAACGTACTCCACCGGTTTCATGACCTCAAAGTCGAAATCGTAGTAAGGGAAGTTTCTTGTGGATCCCGACTAGAGGAAATCTTACCTGACCAACCTAGAGGAACGTCAGGTTCCCTGAGAGTTCTCAGAAGGGGTTGTGGTATCAAGTTTTCGTAGTTAAGAAACCGTGAGTCTAAAGAAGTGTCAGGTTGAGAGCGTAGGTATGTACTGGTGACCTTTTTGGTATCGGAACTGATCTGCCTGGAAACAAACGTTTCATTACAGAGACGAAAAGTCATACGACAGATGATTCTAGTATGTCAGTACCATTCCACTCCTCCAAATATTAATTTCGGGTACTGTTTCACGTTCTGATGTCACTTTTCGTCACGAGTTTAAGAGTACACGTGTCGTTGGTGGATCCTCGGAACACTTTTACTCCCAAGATTAGGGCGTCCATGTTCGTTCTCGGATATGTTGTCGGGAGTCCCCCACACCTACGACTGTCAGGAGTCCGGTGTGAACCTCAACGTATACGTCTCTGAATTCATTCGTCCAACGAGAAGGGAGAAAACATTCTTTAGAACTTTGAACACTACACTTCGATAGACCGTATCATTGTCAGAAAAGAATTGTCTGGATACACAGAACCCTCCCAGTCAAGCCAAGTGAAGTCAGCGAGTCAGCACAGGTTGAGAAACGCTGGGGTACTTAACGTCGTACGGTCCGGAGGGACAGGTAGTGGTTGAAGGCCTCAAGTGAGTCTGAGTGCAGGTAGCTCAGCCACTACGGTAGGTCAGTAGAGTAGGAGACAGCAGGGGAAGAGGAGGACGGGGGTTAGGGAGGGTCGTAGTCTTAGAAAAGGTTACTCAGTCGAGAAGCGTACTCCACCGGTTTCATGACCTCGAAGTCGAAATCGTAGTAAGGAAGGTTTCTTTAGGGTCCCGACTAGAGGAAGTCTTACCTGACCAACCTAGAGGAACGTCAGGTTCCCTGAGAGTTCTCAGAAGAGGTTGTGGCGTCAAGTTTTCGTAGTTAAGAAGTCACGAGTCGGAAGAAGTGTCAGGTTTAGTCTGTAGGTGTGTACTGGTGCCCTTTTTGGTATCGGAACTGATCTGTCTGGAATCAGTCGTTTCATTACAGAGACGAAAACTTATACGATAGATCCAACCAGTATTGAAAAGAAGGTTCCTCATTCGCAGAAAATTAAAGTACCGACGTCAGTGGTAGACGTCACTAAAAACCTCGGGGTTTTTTATTTCAGACTGTGACAAAGGTGACAAAGGGTACTTAACTACCCTGACCTACGGTACTAGAAGTAAAAGATTTGCAACTCGAAATTCGGTTGAAAAAGTGAGAGGAGAAAGTGAAAGTAGTTCTCCGAAAAATCAAGGAGAAGTGAAAGACGGTATTCCCACCACAGTAGACGTATAGACTCCACTGACTATAAACAGCGCCGTTAGAACTAAGGTCTAACACGTAGAGGGTCAGGTCGCAAAGAGTACTACATGAGACGTACCTTCAATTTATTCGTCCCACTGTTATATGTCGGACTACATGAGGAAAAGGATAAACCTTGGTCAGACAACAAGGTACAGGTCAAGATTGATAACGAAGGACTGGACGTATGTCCAAGAGTTCTCCGTCCAGTCCACTAGACCATAAAGGTAGAGAAAGTCTTAAAAGGTGTCAAATAACACTACGGGTGTCAGTTTCCGAAACCGTATCAGTTATTTCGTCTTTATCTACAAAAAGACCTTAAGAGAACGAAAAAGCCACTAGGTCGTCTATAACCGTTAAACTAGAGACTAAGGAGATGGAAAAGATTTTGGTCGAACTTGTAGTCCTTCAAGTACCAAGTGCATAACGACTTCAGACCGAACCTCTTAAAACTCGTAATGAAATGATCGTACACTCTACTCACGTTAACAAGTCATCAAACTCGTAAGAAACCGTAACGGAAAGAAACCCTAACCTTACTTTTGACTGGAAAAGGTCAGGACACCGGTGACGACTCAAAAGGTTTAAACGACCGTATAACTCACGTCGTGAAAGTGTCGTAGTGGAAAGTCCTAAACTTTGTCGAGTTGATCTTAAGGTAGTGGAGGTGATCGAAACAAGTGTCACTACGAAAGATTCCGGTTGAACTGAAGTGTAAGGTCCTACAGACCGAGATCTACTCATTAGTGTGGTAACGCTAATAGGCCCAACATTTCTAGAAAAAACATGTCAAGAAGGCACATAAGAACGGTGGAGAAGAATTATAGAAGACGAAGACACTCCAGGTCTGGTAAAGACAGGAAATAACTCGGGTAGAAACGTACTTTACAAGGGAACCATAGAGATTAAAAGAACTTCTCTGGAGATCAGACAGGGTAAGACAACAAAAGGAGAATAAAGAAACGTAACTAGTGATTTCTTCCGAAAGAATAGAGAAGAACGATAAGAAACCTTGAGACGTAAGTCTACGAATAGAGAAAGGAAAAGAGGAAACGAAAAACGGAGAGAAGAAAAGTATCGACAAACATTCCGGAGGGGTCTGTCGGTAAAACGAAAAAACGTAAACAAAAGGTACCCCTACCAGAACTAGGGACAAAGGACATGTTACAGTGCTTGGAGCAAGGTATCAAGTAGTCCGTGAGATAGATAGTCTAGATCCGGGAATTTTGATATTCCCTAAACTAGATCCAGTATGGACTTACCAGATGGCCAAAGGGGATGAAAGAAGTTAGATTCAGACTTATACCTTTATTCCTCAAGTACTAGACTCGGTGTAAGTCGAGGGTAAGAACAAAAACAACTGACATATCTCGAAGAGTGAACCCAAAGAGAATTGAACTCGCACCCTATAGAGAAGTGCCGACGAGGTCGTTTCGTGTCGATGACGAGGAATGGAACCTGTTCCCCATAGAGGAATAGTGGTGGCAAGGACTGGAAGTTGCACCCTGTCGAGGAGGTCCGGGAGGACACGGATGTATCGGTGGCGAGGAGCCCAACGAGGAGGGCCGGCTGCCGGGACCGGAGCCGAGCCCCACCGAGGAGTCCCAGTGGCGGGGACGGGAGACTGCGCTCCACCGAAGAGGACCGGCGGGGACTAGAGCCTCCGCTCTACAGAGGAGGACCGGTGGTGACCGGAGCCTGCGTCCCATCGAGAAGAGCCCGCGCCCCATCGAGAAGGGACGGCGGTGACCGGAGTCTGCACCCCATCGAGGAGGCCGGCGGTGACCTAAGCCTGCGTCCCATCGAGAAGGGCCGGTGGTGACTGGACACTGCGCCCCATCGAGGAGAGCCAACGTCAGGGACTGGAGCCTGCGCCCCATCGAGGAGAGCCGGTACGAATCACTCGGTACAGCGTCGGCGGACACGAATCACTCGTTCTACCATTCACAACGTTCTCCCGTAGTCTCCCGTCTGTGTGACTTTGGTATGAGTGTTTTTTGATCAGTTAGATTAGTGTGACCCTGATGTCGGAACAGATTGAGTTACTTTGGTTCGGTACGGATGTCCCGTTGGGTTCTGGCCGCCTAGTACCACCTCTCCGAACTGTCTTACACCAGGTGACCTCTTCCCTTACCGTTTGGTGAAGTCATAAGAACGGAACTCTTGGGGTACTTGTCATACTTTTCCGTTTTACTATCCTATGGCTTTCTCCTTGAGGGGTCCAGTCATCCACGGGTTATACGATGACCTCTAGTCACCTCTTTATTGAGGTCTTTCTTACTTCCCTACCTCGGTTTCGTTTTTGTCATGGGTCAACACCTACACTGACCACTATCTTCGTTCTAGACTACGACATTTCTCGTTATAACGTATCCTTGGACCTTACAGTCCAGGTACTTAGTTCCGTTTAACCTTCACCAGTTTGTTCTCTACCGTTCCCATTTGCAACTTTAAGATCCTTAGTCACTTGATTTTACCTGACCTTACCCACTTAAATTGAGTCTACTGGTAATGTAGATGATGACACCCGTCCTTAGGGAGTCTTCTTTACCTCATCGGTAGTACCAGTTACTTTCTCGGGCTTTACGTCATGAACCTACGTTAGCGTTTTTGCTGTCTTACTAGAGACAAGCAGAGGTTCCGTTTGGTAAGTTATAGTGTCAATAGGTTCAGATACGGGGTTGGTCATTGCGACTCCTTTGACTTCAACTTGCCAAGATACTTCTGGATGTTCTAGAAAATCTTGATTGTGGGTTCTTTCTACAGGAAAAGTAATATCCCCTGACCTTACGTTTTCATCCTTCAGTTCTTTGTGGACCTCATTGTCCGTTTAAACCGGAACCTTACACCTTACTTCGTCCCGTTTCTGATTATCTCAAAACGGTTCTTTTACGTGACCAGTATCGTTTGTGGGAGAAGGTTGTTGTGTTCTCTTCTGAGATGTGTACCTGTGGTGGTCTACCAGTTGTGACTTTAGTCTAACTAATATAAGAAACGTCGGTTTCTATCGCTTCAAGATATGTCAGTTGTTTTTGTTCTGGTCCTCGACTGACACCGAGTCTAGTACTTGAGGAATAACGGTTTAAGTCTGAGTTTAACTTCTTTCATCCCTTTTGGTGATCTAGTAAGTGCATACTGGATTTAGTATAGGGAAAACTAATATGTCACCTTCACTCTTTATCTAAATTCCCAGATCTAGACTATCTGTCTCACGGTCTACTTGATACCTTACTCCAAGCACTGTAACATGTCCTCTGTCCCTAGTTCTGGTAGGGGTACCTTTTGTTTACGTTTTTTCGTTTTACCGACAGACCCCTCCGGAATGTTTATCGACACTTTTCTTCTCTCCGTTTTTCGTTTCCTCTTTTCCTTTCTATATTCGTAGACTTACGTCTCAAGGTTTCTTATCGTTCTTCTCTATTCTTTCTGAAGAAGTCACTAGTTACGTTTCTTTATCTCCTTTTGTCGTCTTACCCTTTCTGATCTTTATTTCTGACAGACGAAACGTACAATCCAATAGAATCAGGTCCTGGTAGGGACTTCATAATGACACCATCAAATTCCGTGTATAAAACTCCGGTTTGAGGGACCTAAAGTTAGGTTATTCAGAAATGGTAAAAGATCGATATACGCTACTAAACATGGAATGGGACACATTTTACCCAGACGTAAGATGTCAACAAAAACCTAACTCAATTATAAACATTCCGAGAATCCGGTCACGAACCGATAGATTTACAAACAATTGATATACTGGTTTCATTCTACAATTCACAGTGCAGAACCAACGGGTCACTGGAAGACCTTAGGTCTTCCGGACAAAGACAAAAGTTTGTTACTTTTGTAGTAGGAGGTTCTGAAGGGGTTACTCGTTGACCCAGTCTCTCTTTCCACTATAGTCGGTTTGTTGTCCTTTGGAGCTTTATTTAAGTGTCTTAGGTCCTCAAATAATAAAACGAACAAACTAATCGGAATGAAGATAGGAAACCAAAACGTCGACCACTACATATAACCGGTCCATTGGTTTCTCTAGAACTTCACCGGGGCGGGGAAGAGGGGAGGACAGCACTTTGAGCTCTTCTCTCACTAGCGACTTATACCCTACGGCAGATGGGTGCGGTACCGTCGGTGCCGGTAGAGGAAGTGGGAGGAATAGAGATGGTACCTGTCCATGGTCCACTCTGTCACTGAGAAAAGTGGCAAATTGTGGTCACTCCCTTGTTCCTTCCCAAAACGAAGTCCTGAAGTCCCGTTTCTCCCCTAAAAGGAGTCCACAAAACGAAAAAAAAAAAAAAACTTCCTGTTACTTTGAATACTTCATTTCTACCCCCTTGTGAATAACTTGTCACTACTAAAGAAATAGTTACTTGACCGGTATACTAAATCACAGGTTTCGTCCAATACGGGTTCTCACTTTCACCTGTGGTAACTATTATTCTCATTTTGTTCGTAGTGACCCGACACACCAGAGGGGGAAGACCTTCGTAAAAGTGGGACTCGATAAACTGGTCTACCGACGGACGTAGGAAACAAACGTTCTCTACACTCCCCGACTACTAGGACCATTTGCGGAGGGGTCCCACCTCTACTAAAGTGGTTTAGGAGCTCGAACTATAGGGTCCCGGGTCCCACTTCATCTTAGACCCGAGTTTAATCGAGGGTTTCTACGTAGACGGGAAAGAGCCCCGAGTCGGTAATCTTTATTAGTCAGGTGTAAAAGATCTTTCGAACAGATTTACTGTCCTCTAATTATTCATAACTTTTATCTTAAAGTAAATAATAGATGAATTTACGGTTAACATCGTTCTGGAAAAGTTTCAATATATGATAACCCTTAAAGTACCACCAGGTCACCAATTCTGGAACCACGGACACACGTTAGGGACTATCCCCTTGATTCTAGGGTCTTCAGTGCGTCGTACCGACTTTTATTTATTTTCAATATAATAATGAAATTACTCTACATAAAAAGGATAGGCTCTTGAAGACGAGATAAAACCACGAATTAAAGTCTTTAATATAGAAAATGGACAACCTTCGGAACCTAAAACGATTGTGATCGTCAGAGTACACATTTACCGTCGTACCGAAGAGGACGGGAGAAATGTGGTTTTTGGGTCTCCGTAATTTACAAAGTCGAACATCTATTTTACCCTCCGAATAAAACCCTCTCTTATTCTAATCACAGTCCAGGACTGAGGTAGACCAAAAGATAAACCAGTGGAACCTAAACTGGAGTCAGAGGATTTACCCTTTCCCTGTTCATATCCTAATATAGACTGAGACACGAGTCAGTACAGACTGAGAATACTGGGGTATCTGACATCGGGTGGTCCAAAGAGACAGGTACCCTAAGACATCCGTTCTTATGACCTCACCCAACGGTCAAGGATGAAGTCCCCTAGAAGGACTGGGTCCCTAACTTCGACATAGAGAACGCAGAGAATGTAACCGTCTGCTTAAGAAATAGTGACAAGGTGGACCCTTCGGGGGCATGGTGAGAACTAGAATTGGTTGAATTTACAGTACGGTCCTAAATTTTTTTTTTTTTTTTACAGAATCGAGGGGTTATCACAACCTCAAATAACCTACGTCTGAAGACTCGATACAACATGACGGGGGTACGGTAGACAGGGTCTTCCTGTATCACGAGGGTAGTGACCGGGGTAGTGACCTTCGACAGTCGTAGGTCTCTTCGGACACTTGAACGAAGAGAATCCCTTTTTCGTTGTTTACCCCGACTGACGTCCTTTCGTTGTTGTCAGTAAATATACGAATAAAATTCCGGTGGACCTAGAACAATTTTTGAAGAAATGTCGAGTATACTACTTTGTCAAAAGAATTCCGGACTCAACAAGAAGAAGATAAACTAAAAATTACTATGTATATAAATCAATCCAAGAAATGAGCACTTGTCGGGATTTTTACCCAAATAAATAAATTTATACACAAATCCGATTATGGGTTGGAGATTTAACACTGACGTAATCGAATAAGGTAAAAATTGTGAAAAAGTTAATTTTAGTCTCTGGGTCAATTACTATTTAGAAGTCTTTTCTCCATGTTGGGCTATAGTAACATGAGTCTACAATGTAACCTTCCGTGTACAACCGAACCTGAGTCTTCTACACCGAAGAGCAAGTCTGACACAGTGACGACTGACACAATGGCTCCAGTTCAGTGACGTGGAGAGACTCGGGACCGAAGACAATCCTCCTAGTTTACCCTACTAGCTACCCGTTGGTAGAAACACGTTTTCAAGTCCTGATTACGTTGAATAATAGTTCCACTTCCCAAAGGAATAAACATCTGACCCCGATTGTTATCTGACATGAAGTATCCTAATACACTTCTCACATTTCTTGAAGTGTATCATATCTGTCAAGACATAGTAGAAATAAGAATCGTGGTACCTTCTGGTGTCTGTAATCATGAACTTCGTTGACTTAATATACAGAGATATAGATCAAGTATTCGTATAGACACATAAGGAATATACTGAATAGTAATCGGTCTAAGGACGTTGACAAAAGTAATTAAGTAGACGTTTACACTTCTATAGGGTCAGAACCGAACCGTAACAACAAAGGTCTGAAGGGATACTTCGGTCAACAACGGTTCGAAATAGAAGTGTCGTGTAGAACCCTTCCATGGACCAACCTGAAACATTTTAATATCGTGGTAGGTATATGGAACGGAGAACCTTTATGACATATAAAGTGTTCAAAATTCATATCCATCTTTATTTTTTAGTAAATGAGGTGATTTTGAAAGTCGTGTTATCGATACCAGTTTAAGGTCACACAGAATAAACGTCCAGTCATACAACACTTTGAAGGAAGGTCTTAATGTAAGGATCCGTAAAAGAGGAAGAGAAAGGAATCAAAAGGGTAAAAAACCTTACTAAAATCTAGTAGTTTGACGACCGGATTCCTTATACTCTAACTCTGATCCTCAATTACCTAGTCTTTGGGGAATGGAAGATGTTGTAGTTTGACACACACAGACTCGGACTTGATTTCGGGACAAAAGAGAAGAAAGGGACGTCATAGGGAAACAAAACCCTGACTACTACCGACACCACAAAAGGTGCAACCACCCAGAGTCGGCTGAAATGTGACCCTACGTATGCCAGGACCATTCCGAAACACCCGCTCAGAACCCCACTATAGACTTATCACATCGGTCACACAAGAAGTGTGATATACAAATATTTCGATAAACGTAAAGTATTCTTCCGGTCACTTCCAATATTAAAATAAAGGGTAGTCCGGTTACTTAATCCTTTACTAATAGAATTCCGTGTACATATTACTATCATTACTTAGTAATTCTATGATAGTTCATGCGACCAGACCCGATCTGACCGATCTTGTTGTTACTTTTAAGTCCATTAAACAAATGTACGACCAAATGACTACTACTTCGTCCGTCACGTCTTTGTGTGTTTCCTAGTCCCTACAACTCACTACCTACTTCAAGAAGTGAATTCAGGAGTGTCTTTACCAAGACTTTAAGTCCTCAGCATCGACGGGACCGTCCCATCCTCAGGGTCGTCCAGTTTTCTCGGATAGTAGTACCCGGACGAAGGAAGGTATTACCTAAACGTAAATTTCTCGACAGATGTAAAAAAAAAAATTGGTATAATCCTTAAAAAAACTCGACGGTGTCAATCGTGTCAACTTTACTGAGTTAAAACAAAGGATCACACGGTCGGTAGACGGATCCTCAAGGTCTCGTTTTGCGACCGGTACCGAATGGTACCCGTGATAAATAGTACCATTAACCACTATCTAAAGAAATTTTTCCTGATCCGGGAACGATTAACACAATGAGAGGTGTACTTCGAGTTGTTAACCTAATCGTATCCGGAGTCTCCCTTTCCGGTCGGAAGTGACCGGAAGAATAAAGAGGAGAAAACGGACTGGAACCAGTAGGTCCCCACCTCCCACCTTCCTGTCTTCGGTGTCTCCCCTTGTCTAAATCCCTCTCCCAAACAGTTTTACCCGTCTTCGTCTCTTACCCTTCCTTTTATTTAGGTCTCAGGTCCTCAAATACCGACGTACCCTAAGTCTTCCGCCATGGTAGCACGAAAGAAGAAATTTTTTTTTTTTTTTAACTGATTAAAAACTGACACGAGCCAGAAACAACGGCGTGTACCCTAAAGAGATCACCGTTACTCGTCCGTCCCTCGATGAGAGAGCAACGTCTCGTGTCCGAGATCCCGTGCACCCGAGTTATCAACACCGTGTGTCCGAATCGACGAGGTGTCGTCCACCCTAGAAGGACCTGGTCCCTAGCTTGGGCACAGAGGACGTAACCGTCCACCTAAGTGTTGGTGACCTGGTGGTCCCTTTGGGGTACGAAAGGAGGGTCTTGTTTTGTTTAAGATTGAGGTTCCTTTCATCCCTGGACTCACCTTGGCCCGGGCTTGGGTCCCACTCCGGTCCTTCCGTCCTTTAACTTCTCCACGGTTTGTTGAGACCTTAGTTCTCTTTACTAAAAGTCCGTTATGTAATTTTTTTTTTAGTTTTAGTTACGACTTTAAAAGGTACTACTTGATTTGTAGGGTCAAACTCTATTTGAGGACGGACACACACTGGAACGACTGAAACGTGGTACGACCAGGACCTCACGTCGGATCCTACGTTCCTCACACTTTTATACTGTGTTGTCAATCCCCAGTGCGAATAATAGATGGGTGGTTCTGTCCAGGGACGACAAGGGCAGGGAGGTGTGTCACACAGCGCACCGAAGATTCTGAAATCCCCTTTTCCCCTCCTCACGTAAGAGTTAAACGATGTGGTGACGTGGAGTAGTATTTCCCCAAGAGAGGTTTACGCAGGTGTCCGAACTTATACCTTGTTTCGTCTTGAGAGAACCCACAAACTCATAAAGAAAATAGACCCCGTTGAAAAATTAAAGGTATCCCAAATAATTTTTCGCTAGAATCCTTGAGTCCAATTTTAATTTTGGTTTCATTTGTACTCTGACACCCCGACGTCTGTACTTATCTCCCACGTCTTTTGGGACCTAAGTTATTCTTAGGTCGAGACACAGATAGAAATCCAGACTTTCATCCAATCCCCTACCTCTTCGTGTTTAGACGTCCCTTCTAGCAATTCCGGAGAGAAACTCTACGCTCCTTACTCAGGGGGGTGGGTAAGGTCTTTTAGACAGGGTCCTCTTTGATCTTGTTCCCCACACACACACACACACACACACGGGTCAGCAGGTCAGTACAGATCGTGAAACGCATCAGTGTCGATAAGGAGGGCGGGGTAGGACGTGGTGGTGACCGCAGGTCCCTGTAGGAAATGAATGTATCAAAACAGAGGATTCCAACTCTGGGACCCGAAGAGACCGTCAAGTCACCAATTCTGAGGTACGACGGTCACGTCCCCTGCACCCTAGGTAGAGACAGACCTTTTGATTCTAGGGTACACGATGTGTTACCCGGTTTTTTATTCTCATAAACTCTGGGACTGAGTCCGGGTCTAGGTTCAGTCCGAGGTGCCGATCTCTGTACTAGGTTCCACCACCACGACCAAATCAGTGGGTCAACACAGGTCGAGAAAACGGTAACGTATCTGAAACCGGGTGGTCCGAGGAGACAGGTACTCTAAGAGGTCCGTTCTTATGATCTAACCCAACGGTAAGGGAAGAGGTCCCCTAGAACGGCTGGGTCCATACCTTGGGTTCAGATGACGGAACGTGTACCTAAGAAATGGTGACTCGGTGGACCCTTCGGGTACCGGGTCCCATCCTACTATGTATTAAAGAGCATCGTTTTCGTTTACAAAAGTTATCTTTCTACTTCAATTTAATACCTAAACGAGAGAAGAGATAAATCGTCGTTGAATCATTCGCAGAACCGAAACTACCATTTCCCAGACGGACGTTACGCCCTCTGGGCCCAAGTTAGAGACCTAACTCTTCTAGGGGACCTCTTCCTTTACCGTCGGGTGAGATCATAAGAACGGACCTTTTAGGGTACCTGTCTCCTTGGACCGTTTACTATCAGGTGCCCCAACGTTTCTCAGGCTGTACTGAATCGCTGATTGTGATCATTCGAAGACGTCCGATGTCCGAACCTCGATCTAGACCTTTTATCACCCCATTATTTTGGATGTGGTGGGAGACCCACAGGTTCAGACAACTACCTCAGTCTGTACAAATGAAGACTAATGACCGAGATTACTCATAATATTAATCGAACCTTGTCGATTTAGTCCGGTCCGGTTGATCCACCGTACGGAGGGCGGACCTGGGGATTGTAAGAGGTCCTTATCGGTGTTTGATCACGAAAAGTTGGAACCGATGGGTAAGTTTAGGGTACCTTTTGAAAAGTTTTTATAAACCTGTGGGTCTAAATATCGTCGTCGTAATAAATGTTATCGGTTTTCCATTTTCGGTGGGTACACAGGTGACTACCTACTTACTTATTTATTAGACACCAAGTACACATGTTACCTTATAATAAGTCGGAACTTTTCCTTCCTTTAAGGCTGTGTACGATGTCGTACCTTCTTTGAACTTCTGTAGTACGATTCACTTTGTTTGGTTAGTGACTTCTCTTTATGTTATACTAACTAACATGTATACACTACAGGAATCTCACAGCTTAAGTGTTTCAGTCTTTCATTTCAGTACAGGTTGAGAAACGCTTGGGTACCTGATATCGGACGGTCCGAGGAGACAGGTACCATGAAAGGTCCGTTCTTATGACTTCACCCAACGGTACGGAGGACGTGCCCTAGAAGGACTGGGTCCCTAGCTTGGACCGATAGAATACAGAGGACGTAACCGTCCGTCCAAGAACTAGTGATCACGGTGGACCCTAAGGGTGTCTTGTATTTTCATCTTCCACCAGCGGTCTCGTACTCCCTACTCTCCTTCTTGTCCCTCAATAACAATTACCCCATGTCTCAAAATCAAATCCCACTACTTTTTCAAGACGTCCACGTATCGTCACTACCAACCCGTTGTCACATTTACAAGAATTATGGTAACTTGATATGCGAAACTTTATCAATTCTACTGTTTAAAATACAACATACACACAAATTGGTGTCATTTTCTATGTCAGGATGCGTAACCACAAAAAAGTTTCGAGAAACCAACTAGAATTACTCGTCGGTCCCAATTCTCGGTAACTGATCTGACAGGAAATCTTGACCCGTACCCGTGTTCGGACTTGTTTTCTCCTCCCACCTCTGTCACGACGTATCCGTGGCTGACACAGGTGGCGGACTTACCGAGATTAGTGTTGGTCGAACCTGCAAGTGTCGTGTATCCAGTAGGTCCTCCGACGGTCGGAGGATATTTACCGAGAGGAGACACAAGACATCGCTGGATTCACCCGTCCTTCAGGTTTTTGTTCCACTATATACATAAGTATGTCGACTTAGTGAAACGACATCTCGTTTTTGATTGTGTCGTAACATTTCGTTGAGATGAGGTTATTTTTGATTAAAGTCTTTTAAACTACTGTAATGTACCCTTTGAAAGACAGGAAGGGGAATATTATCACAAAATATGTATCGTCGAAGACTCATCTGACCCTTGTCACATAAAACTCGCTACCGTTCCTTAGGTATTTTGATAAAAAACCACTGGTTTCTGACTAAAAAAGGATGATTTTGATGATAAATTCGAAACAAAGAACTACGAAACAGTTTACAGATATACAGTAGAAAATCACAGTATAGAAAAACGGAAAAGTATGACAAGTACCCCAAGAGTTCCATTCTGTTGACTTCAACAAACGACAAGGGAAAAGGTCATCTGGTGTAAAGCAGTCTTGAGAGGTGGCACTGGGTAGGCAGAACCCACCGGGATGTACCGTACCGAGTATCAAAGTAACTCAATCTGAGTAACCTTTTCTGGGACTACGACCCTTTCTGACTTCCGTCCTCCTCTTCCCCTACTGTCCTACTCTACCAACCTACCGTAGTGACTGAGCTACCTGTACTCAAACTCGTTCGAAGCCCTCAACCACTACCTGTCTCTTCGGACCGAACGACGTCAGGTATCCTAGCATTTCTCAACCTGTACTGACTCGTTGACTTGACTTGGTGTACAGTTCACGTTATTAACTTTGACAACTACTATTTTTATTAAATTATATGGATGTTTTTTTCCAAGAGGTACGTAGTTCTCCTCCTTATCAAGTACCTCGTGTCAGTAAACGAAGAGAACGGGTAATTCTGTAGGAAGGACAGTCTCTACTCACCAGACGACAATGCAGTTCCGAAGACCTGCCCGAGTCGACTGAGGACTCGTTCGGGTCCACTTCGCACCCCTCCGTGACTTGGGTGTGTACAACGGTAGACCGGTCTGGTCGGCACCGTAGTGAAGGAAGACGGTCCTGTGGACTCATTCTTTGATCTCGTGGTGGGAGTGTGGAGTGTGAGTAGTCAGTCCATCAGTCGTTCAGTTTAATCAAGACTGAGAATTTCTACAGTATCTCGACAGGAATGTGGTGACGGACCTATGATAAAGGTTTAGACTACTACAGGAAGGTGTGTGTCTCTGTAAAGATTTCGAGGATGACTTACACTACTTACTGTGGCCGTCAGGGGTGTCCCCTGAGACCCGTTGGCTGTGAAGCTCTCTTCAGTCGTGATAGACACCCGAAGGGAGTACCGAGTGTACCATCTCTTAGGGAGACGTTACGTCCTCTGGGCCTAAGTTAGGAACCTAACCTTTCCAGGGGTCTCTTCCCTTACCGTTGGGTGAGGTCGTAAGAACGGACCTCTTAGGGGATTTGTCTCTTATATATGTTTCTCAACCTGTGTTGATTCGGTGACTGTGAATGAATGAATGATCTTGATAAATACCGTTTTGTACCTTTATTTTGTGTCCCTGGGACCACTGTAAGAACAAGGTGTGGACCCCTGGAGATTCGACCGACAAGAAAAAACGGGTTCGACTAAAAATAATTTTAGAACGTGAAGGGTATCATTCTTCGTAGGAGTCGTTACCAAATGTCTTTATTAAAAAATCACATATTAAAGTACAAGACAACCAAATCTTTCATTTAGTCAATGTCGGTCGACTTCCCCGTCCCCTCTCCCATCTTATAAAACCTTTCTACCCCATCGGGCACCTTAGGTTGTGTCTACCCTGACTTGTTGGTTCGGAGTGTACACAGAAGGAGAGGGCCATCTCACGGAGAGACGTGTCTTGGGTCGAGGGTTATCAAAGAGAGAGTCTAGGTCCGGAAGTAAACTTCTCTATTTTGACTAACTTGACCCGTAATGGGACCCTGTACCCTTGGACCGGTCCCCCTGTCCCAGTGTCTCGTCTTTCTCCCGGGGCTTTCGGTGGGGACACCCGAAGTTTCTGTCACGGGTTTCTCGTTCTTGACCTTTTTGTTGGTCATTCAACTGGTATTAACTCTTACGGGATTGAGTTCACAAGTGGTACACGTACTCCGTCCTACGGAACTTATTATGTTTATCTTTGGTTGAGTTTGAACATATTCGAAGTTTCCTTTACCAAAAATATTGGTGTCGCATATTGTATCCTTCCCGTCTCCACGTCCACCGGTGATCCTCTCGCCCCGGGTCCCAGATCTAGAAATGACCTAGAAATGAATTGGAGAAAAAGGGTTTCAGTAGAGACGTAGAAAGGTGTACCATCTAGGTAAGAAAAGCCAACGGAAGGGAGACTCAGATCTGAGTCCCGAATTTGACAAACAAAATAAGGACTTTCCTAACGTCACCTTTCTGAAATTCTTTTTCACAGATTAACCGGATCGGACCTAATAATCGGAAAACGACGTGGTTTGTGACAGGTTCCCCTACGTTCCCCCACACTAACCTGCTCACCCAGTCCTCAGTCGGACACTCTCGTTTCTGACACTGACCATCCCTACCCATCTCAATCGTACAGTCTCCTTGGAAAGAGATCTCAGACAACGGTCTTCTACTTTTGTCCGTTTCGTGGGCACCACAAGAAACATGTAACTGTAGTAACGTAAAAGGATAACAAAGTTTTTGACCCTACAACATAAACACCCCTTTCCTACTCTCTTTAAGTCCTTCCGACTAACATGACAAACATTACGGACTTTAATTAGTTGAATGTGTCTCACCTAAAATCCAGAAAATTGACTATTGTGTTATTGGGGGGTTATGTAATTGTCATTTTAATCTCAAAACAACAATCCAATCACTTATTAACAAGGTAATAAAACCTGAACCTAATCGACTTTCAGACGAGATAAAAAAACAGAGATTTGACGAACTAGACACTTATTAATATATCTATAATCCAAAACAAACGAATGAGTAAATAAAAAGGGGATTTATAACGAAATCAAAACCAACCTCAACCTCCTACAACTTTGTCAAAGAGTTTATAATTTAATAGACGTCTGGTATGTTTTGATACAAGACCGAAACCTGATCTCGTAAAACCCACACAAAAAAAAGTTCCAGAAACTTTAAGTTTTTTTTTCTCTCTCTCTGAAGTTTGACGGAATGAATTATATCTGTTTTTTCGATTAACATTATATTTAATATGGGATGTTTCGAGATAAAACAACCTACTCAATCAATGACTCTATTTTTCCCTCAAACCAATGTAAAGATACGTAGTCAAGGACGCAATAATACACGTACCAAAAGAGAAATGGAATCTCTCTTTATCAACATACGAAAGTAATTTTATCTCCTAATAAAGACCAAAGTCTTCATTGTTCATACCATTTTGGGAGTAGAGGACAAAAATTTCAACAACATATATACACATACAAATTCTGTTTTATCAATAATAAGTCAGGTGGAGTCCTTCTCAAATCTGTCGGTAAACAATCCTAGTACGCTTTCCTTTACTTTCATAAAATACAAAGACATAATTTACTTGGTTTTAATCCTGAAACGTGTTAAAGGTCGTTCTTGACGAGAACTATGCATAAGGATTGTTCTTTGTATCCCTTTAATTAAAAAATGGACGAAAGAGTCACGATAGATTTTCCGGTGACAACCCAGTCGAAAAGGGTCCATAAGGTATTCACACTCCAAGTATCTACTGACCTCTCCGGGATTTAGATCCTCCCTCTTGGCCTGACTCGGAACTCACTTCGGGTGTCTTCTATATGTCTCTGTCTTCGACCAGATTCGTGGTCTTAGTGTACCTCAAGTCTCCAAGGAATCCCGTCACTCGGTTTGGGACTTCCAGTCCGAGTCCGTGTCTGACCAGGATCCGGTCAAACGGAGTCTGGCCTTCGGTGAGATAAGAAGGACGACGTTACTTTTGACCAACTGGAGATGTAAGACACTCGACCTCGGAGTCTTAGACGAAGTTATCTAACACAACAGTCTGCTCGACTTCTCTCTCACTTTCAGTCAGTGTCAGGCTGAGAAACGTTGGGGTACCGGATATATCAGGTACCTTAAGAGGTCCGACCTTATGACCTCACCCATTGGAAGGGAAGAGGTCCCCGAGAAGGGTTGTGTCCCTAACTTGGGTCCAGAGGACGTAACGTCCGCCTAAGAAATGGTCGACTCGGTGTTTCCTTCGGGTCTGCACGACCTCATACTGTTAACAGGTAATCGGACTGTTCCCCGTCCTCCATTCCCTTGAGAGACTCCGATTACTACCCCGTCGGTTCGGTTTGCCTGATCCGGACGTCGATGTCTCCCCCAGGGAACTCCGATCCACCTGTCCTCTCCACCACTACTCCTTCGATCATCAAATAGAGTCATTCTTTCTGTGGTCTCACAGATATATTGTGTCTGACGACTTCTCCCTCGACCCCAGTCACGAATTCCAGAGATAACATAACTCTTACGTAAGTAAAAAGAGGTTGTGTACTTTTTCTTCGTGTAAGTCTCCGTCTCGTACCTAAGGTCTGCACCGTGATGACACCGAACATAAATACTAGGTGCGTTCAGGTCCCATGGTCATTTTATTCTCATTCTAGGTTAGGGAAAGTATCTTCGGTCAGAGGTATAAAGACAGAAAAACTTAGTCACAAAATGTCAGAGGAACTTTCACTTCCAAAAGACATTCGAAGATTAACATAGGGGGGGATGAAAAAAAAAAAAAAAATTCTTTTAATTTAAATAAAGAGTGTGGTCTTTGGTCTCACCATGTCTGACCACCCAGTAGACTCCTAGACCGAAGAAGGGTAGAACATTATTCTACGGAGAGAATTACCTTTTTCGTGACAGAAGTTATAAACAAACATTTCAGTTGGAAACATTTACACAGTCTGGAAGGGTAAAAAAATGTACTAAAAATTTTTTCTAAGAAACTGGGAGACCTCTTCATAAATGTGTTTACAGACGGTAATGCAAGTGATAACGATACTGTAAGGACCTTGATAAACATACGTGACCGTGAAATAAAAGTAACGTAGAGAGATTCAATAATGATAAAACAGGACATTGTTTTCTTTTCCCTCTACTTTACCAAAGGACACTAAGGAGTTGATGGGTCACTTGTTTCTTGTTTCTCTTGTTTCGAAATAAATACTTGGTTTAGGTTAGTATTCCCCTTTTTTTTTTTTAGTTAGATGAAAGGCTTTGACAAGTTGAGGAAGTCTTTCGTCTACGTGGGGAACCTTTTCTTCTTAGACCCTGAAGGTACTGTCAGATCGTCAATTCTAAGGTACTAAGGTTACGTACCCCGTGGCCAAGTTAGGGACCAATCCCTTGATTCTAGGATGTACGACGGACCACGTCGGTTTTTTATTACTTAAACTTTTTCTTTTCTTCTTAGGATGTATAAATTATGGTCATCAATTTTAGGTGCTTCCGTCTTCGTTTAGGTTATACGATCTTCCGTTACCGTGGGGTGAGGTCATGAGAACGGACCTTTTAGGGTACCTGCCTTCTCGGACCACCCGACGTCAGGTACCCCAGCGATTCTCAACCTGTGCTGACTCACTGAAGTGAAAGTGAAAAGTGAAAGGACGTAACCTCTTCCTTTACCGTTGGGTGAGGTCACAAGAACGGACCCCTTAGGGTCCCTGCCCCCTCGGACCACCCGACGGCAGATACCCCAGCGTGTCTCAGCCTGTGCTGACTTCGCTGAATCGTCGTCATCGTCGTCGTCCCCGTTCCATTGAAACAGACGGAGTGGAGTCTTCCGAGGATATCAGAAGTACAACAGAGTTTTTCGTAAACCTTTTTAATCTTTAATATTCACTTATAAATATATTTATATTTTATCTTTTTCTGGAAAGAACAATATATAATTCAACCTGACTAAGTACTTTCTAATCTGTTTGACTTATGTATGTAAAAAATCTTCGAAGATATACATTGTTCTACTTTCAGTAACCATTTTTGTATTTACATAATTCACTATCTGTTTCTTAATTATATTCCTTAGTCACTCATTTTCGGGTTGCATTGTCCGTTAAGGATTTTCTTTTTACAGGGGTTTTATCTTGTTTGAGGTGGACATAAATATCTCTATAAAAATTTTCAGTATTTTCTTCGTGTTTATAATTATTTTCACTCTACAGTCAATTTTTAAAAACGGACACTCTAACCATTTTTTTAATTTTCTACCGTTAAGTACAACTGTTCCCCAACTCATTACTCTACAAGAGTATTTCCTGGTAAAGTACGCTATCCATAGTTTTCGTCGTTTTATGTACTCCGTATGGAAAACTGAATCCTTAACTCAAAAAAAAAGATAATAAATAACGGCATATCAACGAAGTATTACAAGATAATCGAAGATGACGAATTGTTTTAACTCTTAAATGGGATTTCCTGTCAACTTGTTTATATATGTAAACTTATTCCAAGTCAGTGAGTCAGCACAGGATGACAAACGTTTGGGTACCTAACGTCGTACGGTCCGGAGGGACAGGTAGTGGTTGAGGGCCTCAAGTGAGTCTGAGTGTACGTAGCTCAGCCACTACGGTAGGTCGGTATAGTAGGAGACAGTAGGGGAAAAGGAGGACGGGGGTTGGGGATCGTCGTAGTCTCAGAAAAGGTTACTCAGTTGAGAAACGTACTCCACCGACTTCATGACCTCAAAGTCGAAATTATAGTAAGGAAGGTTTCTTGTGGGTCCTGACTAGAGGAAATCTTACCTGACCAAGCTAGAGGAACGACAGGTACCCTGAAAGTTCTCAGAAGAGGTTGTGGTGTCAAGTTTTCGTAGTTAAGAAACCGCGAGTCGAAAGAAGTGTCAAGTTGAGAGTGTAGGTATGTATTGATGACCTTTTTGGTATCGGAACTGATCTGCCTCGAAACAACCGTTTCATTACAGAGACGAAAAATTATACGAAAGATCCAATCTTATTCCAATTTTATCCCTTTGTCCCTTTTGTTAAGTTACACATTGTTATTCCTTGATGGTCCAATTTAATTAATATATAGTTCTATACCTTGTTATAAGTCGATAAATTATGATACATTAATTTATAAATAACTATATATCGTTAAAATAAGTATTTGAGACTTTTGACTTTTGTCACGTTTACGGGAAGTTGATCATGTAACTAATTGTCTGGAACCGTGTAGGTATGTCACCTAACATGAGGTGTCTTCACTATCACTTTCAGTGAGTCAGCACAGGCTGAGAAACGTTGACGTACCTGATTTGTCAGGTACCTTAAGAGGTCCGACCGTCACCCGGCCGCGTGATTCGCGTCCGCCGCTGCCGCCGCCACCGTCCGACCGCGTGATTCGTGCCGGTTCTCGTTGGGGTGCAGGTTTTAGTCTCTGTCGGTGGATCTCACGGTTCGACGCTGCCGTGTCCTTGTCGGCCCTCCTCGGTAGGGCGCAGACTTCAGTCCCCACCCCCGGCTCTCCTCGATGGGGCGCAGGCTCCGGTCACCGCCGGCCCTCCTCTGTGGGGTGCAGGCTCCAGTCCCCGCCACTGGGATTCCTCGGTGGGGCTCGGGCTCCGGTCCCGGCCGCCGACACTCCTCGTTGGGGACCTCGCCACCGACGCGTCCGTGTCCTCCCGGATTCCTCGATAGGGTTGAACTTCCAGTCCTTGACACCCCCATTCCTCTATGGGGAGCAGGTTCCATACCTCGTCGGCACTTCTCTATGGGGTACGGGTCCCATTCTCTTTGGGTTCATTCTACCATCCACAACGTTCTCCCGTAGTCTCCCGTCTGTGTGACTTTGGTATGAGTGTTTTTTGATCAGTTAGATTAGTGTGATCCCGGTGTCGGAACAGATTGAGTTTCGGTACGGACGCCCCGTTGGGTTCTGTCCACCCAGTACCACCTCTCCAGACTGTCTTACACCAGGTGACCTCTTCCCTTACCGTTCGGTGAAGTCATAAGAACGGAACTCTTGGGGTACTTGTCATACTTTTCCGTTGTACTATCCTATGGCTTTCTCCTTGAGGGGTCCAGTCATCCACGGGTTATACGATGACCTCTAGTCACCTCTTTATTGAGGTCTTTCTTACTTCCCTACCTCGGTTTCGTTTTTGTCATGGGTCAACACCTACACTGACCACTATCTTCGTTCTAGACTACGACATTTCTCGTTATAACGTATCCTTGGACCTTACAGTCCAGGTACTTAGTTCCGTTTAACCTTCACCAGTTTGTTCTCTACCGTTCCCACTTACAGCTGTAAGATCCTTAGTCACTTGATTTTACCTGACATTTCCCACTTAAATTGAGTATACTGGTAATGTAGATGATGACACCCGTCCTTAGGGAGTCTTCTTTACCTCATCGGTAGTACCAGTTGTTTGCTCAGGTTTTGCGTCATGAACCTACGTCAGAGTTTCTACTGTCTTACTAGAGACAAGTAGAGGTTCCGTTTGGTAAGTTATAGTCAATAGGTTCAGATACGGGGTTGGTCATTGGGACTTCTTTGACTTCAACTTGCCAAGATACTTCTGGATGTTCTGGAAAATCTTGATTGTGGGTTCTTTCTACAGGAAAAGTAATATCCCCTGACCTTACGTTTTCATCCTTCAGTTCTTTGTGGACCTCATTGTCCGTTTAAACCGGAACCTTACGCCTTACTTCGTCCCGTTTCTGATTATCTCAAAACGGTTCTTTTACGTGACCAGTATCGTTTGTGGGAGAAGGTTGTTGTGTTCTCTTCTGAGATGTGTACCTGTAGTGGTCTACCAGTTGTGACTTTAGTCTAACTAATATAAGAAACGTCGGTTTCTACCTCTTCGAGATATGTCAGTCGTTTTTGTTCTAGTCCTCGACTGACACCGAGTCTAGTACTTGAGGAATAACGGTTTAAGTCTGAGTTTAACTTCTTTTATCCCTTTTGGCGATCTAGTAAGTGCATACTGGATTTAGTTTAGGGAATACTAATATGTCACCTTCACTCTTTATCTAAGTTCCCGGATCTAGACTATCTATCTCACGGACTACTTGATACCT